>JACSVZ010000014.1:1959813-2352322 GCA_014706295.1 Lycocorax pyrrhopterus obiensis
GTGCCCTCTCTCACACCTGGAGCACTTCCATGCAGTAACATCATTATTTTCCTGTGGAGCTTTTAAGAACCTGTCACAGACACCCTTCCACACCCATAGTTTGCATGTCTCCTCTGATGCCTGACAAAATTCTTACATCTTGTCTTCCAGGCTGTGTTAATACCTTCACTCATTTGCCCAAATTCACCTGTCCTGTGCACTCTGCCCTTTCCTTTCCTATCCAATGAGTCTAATTAATGCTCCTCTTTCCTCCCAGAGTTGTTTTGCCTACTGCCCTTCAGGTACAAATGCATAACCTTTGGAAATCTGGGTCATTGCAGCCACCTTCACCTCATTAAATTCCCTCTCAGGAGAATAAATTCTTATTCATTTCTGAGCCCATCTTATAAAGTGGTGACGTTCAATGTTTGGCCTTACTGGTAGCTGAAGCAAGTGAAAAAGAACTGAAATCTCACCCCTGAATCATAGCTTCTCTGTATGCCCAGCTATTTGTACCTCTTTTTCCTCTAGAAAAGAATCTCCTTTTTGCACCCAGAGCTCATTATGTCCTTGAGAGAGGTCATGACCTTCCTCATCCTGAGCAGAGCAAAAGGAATTCAGCTGCCATTTTCATTCTTGACTCTTGCATCTGGCAACAAGATGATTCAACGGAGAAAATAAGTTCTCTCACTGTTTCTTTTCTTTTAGAGTCTGATTTGCATTTACAGTAGAACATTGTCAGGGTGGAATTAATGTGGATTGTTTTCCCTTGCCAAGGGAAGAAGTGCCTTGCTGGGAGGAAGACTGCTGTCTTCCTTCCTCCTGTTAGGAACTACATGGTAGCTCATGGGAGATTTCTTCTCCTGCAGAGGCAAAGACAATTTTAATATCAATTACTAAGTGGTAAAACACCAGCAAGTGTGACCCAGAGAAGCAGTGAATGCCCCATTCCTGGAAACATTTCAGTTCAGGTTGGATGGGGCTCTGATAAATCTGGTCTAGTGGAAGGTGTCATTGCCCATGGCAGGTGGGTTGAACTAGGTGGCCTTTAAAGGTCTCTTCCAACCCAAACAAATTGATGATTCAATGATTCTATGACTTCTAGGTGCCTTCATGACATTTTCCTCAACTTGTTAAGTTCTGTTGCTTTACCTTAGATCAGTTACCATTTGTTAATTAACCTGGTTGACTCACTTTTCCTTCTGAAGGCAAGGCCTGAAAACGAGTTTTACAATCTACGGAATGGAATTTTTGGATAACTCACGGTTTCTTCTGGTGTGAAGCCAGGGCTGAGTTTGGGAACTTCTGCTTTAGATATAAAACGTCTGGGACACGAATTAAATCTTGTGCATGTCTGTGAGTCCTCATACATTTTAGGCAGTGACACGGCGTAAATGATAGTGATGGAATATCAGCTTGTGGTATTCTGAGGATCATGGTTTTTTTTATAATAGGCTGCATTTTAGTCCTGGAGGTCTCTGGAACTAGCAAACAAAGGCGAAAGACGGGTGCATTGACTAATTAGCCAATATACATTGCTTCCTTCATTACTAGAGTAGAAGTTGCCTCTCAAATATGGAGCTGTAACTCTGTAGGACATATGTGAAGAGGCAAACCAGAAAATCCAGCACTGCACAGAGTCCTGGTGGATGTGCTCAGGTGATGACTCTGATCCATTTCTCAGAGAAATCAATGGAAATCTTTCATGGATGATGAAGTAGAATAGGGTCGGTTTTACTGTGAATGAATAAAAAGACAATATAGCAATTTTCTTCAACGCTATTAGCGCACACAGAATCCTAACTAAGACTTTGTGCCTCTTGCTCGTTTGCATTGCCCTGAGATTTGCAGGGAGGCATTCTCCATGGCTCATGTGCCACCAGGGTAATCAGAGACTTGTACAGACCCTCATTGTTTTCCTGGAGAGGATGCTCTCAGTAACTGTTTGTTTTCCCCATATAACTGGGGGAGGAGTAGCAAAAAAAAAATAGGAACATTTAACAGGTTCAGTAAAGCACATTACTAAAGGCTTGATGACGTTTTATTGTCTCATCGTTGAGCAACCTAAAGAGAAAGGGTACTTAAACAGCATAGCTCCAGCCCTTCCTTAATTAAATAGTCTCTCAGCAAAAGGACCCAGAAACCTGTTCTCTGTCTGTTTGGAGAATTTATAGAGATACATGCCATTAACTCCTGTAGTAATTGCACTTCTGAATTCCCAGTCTTTGTTTATGGAAGATGGAGTATTGAGGATTCACAGCACTGAATGACTTGTCCTCAGACCTGTGTCCCTCGAGCCTCCGAATGAAAAGGTGCTGAGTTCCCTCACCTCTATCGACTTCCCATCCAGTGATGACAATGACGATTCTGTGCATTTTTAACTGCGAACTGTGTGATCAAAGCGACACACAGGCATTGATTAGATGGAGAAAAGGAAAGTCAGCAAATGTCAGCCCAGGGATCCTCCAGTCTTTGAATCAGAAACCTGAAAGAAAAACCATATGGGGTTTAAAACCTCTACAGGCGACGAGCAGAAAATCTGGGGAACAATTTCTCAGGCAAATTCAGTACCTAACATGGATCTTAATATTCCATCTGACCCGAAGTCATCTCTGTTTCTTTCTGCAGTTCACACGTACAAGATCAGCGTGTTCACTGGGGATATCTATGGTGCTGGGACAGATGCTAATGTCTTCCTAAATATCTATGGAGACCAGGGGGACATGGGAGAGAGAAAACTCAGTAAATCCGAAACAAACTTCAACAAGTTTGAAAGAGGACAGGTACAAATGCAAAGGGTTAACGACACTTTCCGTTTCTCAGTCTTTAACCTATCAAGTCAATGACTGTCTTTACAGGCTGAGTTTTCCTATGAGGGATGAATTGATTGATTCCATTTACCACATTCATTACCTCTTAAAATACTTTGTATGGATTGTCAGCTGGGTATTACAACTGACAGGCACTGCAGCAAACAGGCAGATGTTCCTATGAAGTCACTGATGGACAAATTACGAGCTTGGTCCATGTAAACTGGATGGAGCTGTGAGCTGCAGATTCCCACAGTCCCTGTGCCACTGGTTTGCATGTACACAGTATATGTTGGAATTCACCACAAAACTTGATAAATTGATGGGACTTAAACTGCGGCTGTGTTTGAGGAAATAACGCCAAAAGTGATGCTCTGTGGTCATCCCGTGAGTTGCTTTGATATAATGGTGGCAAGGATTGTCTTATCTGGATTGTTCATATAAATCCAGCTGGATTAAAAAGGGAAGCATACTGAAACTAAAAAATCTCCCAGGATTTCAATATTCTAACTGGTTGTAAAGGTGGTGTTTTTTGCAGCTCCCCTCCTAGCAGAAGCAGGCTTTAAAACACTTCCCTGAAGAACAGTTTTAGCTAACAGATATGCCTCTATGGACTTCTGCAAAGCTTTTAGCCAAACACCACCCAGCAATATGAAATTTAAGCATATGTGTTCTGTAGTCTCCCTTTTTTGCTTTTTTCCAGTAGATGATCGGTTGAGAGTTTGTTAATAAAATCAACTGCTCTTGAACACCCTGCAGGAGGACACATTCACAATACAGGCCGTGGACCTCGGCATCTTGTACAAGATCAAGATTCGTCATGACAATAGCATGTTCAGTCCTGACTGGTTTCTGGAAAAAGTGGAGATCCTGGATGAAACCACAGAGGAGTCGTTCGTTTTCCTGTGCGAGCGCTGGCTCTCTAAAAAGAAAGAGGACAAAAAGATAGAGCGTACACTTTATGAACAGGTACAGTTATGGCTCAAAGCAGATTCCACTGCTGCTCATAAAAATAAAATTGTTGGATATCTGGTTGAAGTCCAAGGCAGCTCATTAGGGACTCAGAGGGCTTTTGGCTTACCCAAAATGAATTTCTGATTTTCAGACAAGACCTGAAAGTAAGGCCACTCTCAGCCCATTATCGTTATCTCTGTAATTTGCAATTTCAACAGAAAAATCAAGGAGCGTAAGTGGAACTCTTCAGATGAGAGTTCACTACCTTGCTGATCCAGAGCAGAGTACATTTCCCTGCTGCTGTCCTTGCTATGCCCACGAAGCAGGTTAGTAATGGGTCCCACTATTCAAAGTCCTCCAACCAGAATACTGAGTCCTTTGACTTCATCCTCACTTGGACTGGATGTTTTTTTCTTTTCAGGATCCCTATTCCACCACTGCCAGACATAAAAAGCCAGGTCTCTTTGCTACCACTCAAAGCACCAAACGTTTTTTAGTGAAATGTCCTTTCTGCTTGCACACTCTCTATTGCTTATTGGCCTAGTGTAGCTAATTGGAATTTGAGGTACATGCTGTAATTAAAATTAGCAAACAAGATTAATAGACTTCTCTTACTTCCATACAGTGAGACATAATAAAGCAGCTGATTATAAGTTCATTTTATTTAAGGAGTCCACTTTGCAGAATACAGAGACGCTTTAATTGACAGTTACCACTAAAATGATCATCAATGGCATTGGCCCAGACTCATCCTGGATGCAGCAGAGCGGATGTAAGAGGAGTTACACCGTGGATGAGTGTTGCCATATGCTGCCTCATAAAACTACAGCAGACAACGCTACGAATGCTTGTGGACATGCTTACCCTGTTGCTTATATCAATTCACAACGAGGAAAAACTAATCACTCCTATTTTCTTTTAATTATTTGACTGTGTGGTGAGAGCCTCACATTAATTGGACAATGACACCAAATGCATTGTCAGTAACTCTTCAAACACAATTGGTGTTTCGTATCGCTCAGAGCTGCGGTACTCTGCCTCTTATGATATTTGACCTGTACCTAATGAGCAGCCCTGGGAGAAGGACCTGGGGGTGCTGGGGGTGAGAGCTGGACCTGCCCCAGCCCTGAACCCCCCTGCCCTGGGCTGATCCCCAGCATGGGCAGCAGGGGAGGGGGGATTCTGCCCCTCTGCCCCACTCAGGTGAGACCCCACCTGCAGAGCTGCCCCAGCCCTGGGCTCCAACAGCACAAGGACCTGGAGCTGCTGCAGCCAGTCCAGAGGAGGCACCAAGATGATCAGAGGGATGGAGCCCCTCTGCTGTGGGGAAAGATTGAGAGAATTGGGATTGTTCAGCCTGCAAAAGCGGCGGCTTTGGGGTGACCTAATTGTGGTTTTCCAGCACTTGAAGGGAGCTGACAAGAAAAATGGAGAGAGACAATTTACAAGGGCCTGGAGTGACAGGACAAGAGGGGATTGGGTTCAGATTGAAAGAGAGTAGGTTTAGATTTGATATTAGGAAAAAATTCTTCCCTGTGAGCATTTAAAATACTGAAACAGGGTGCCCAGAGCAGCTGTGGCTGCCCCTGGATCCCTGGAAGTGTCCAAGGCCAGGTTGGATGGGGCTTGGAGCACCCTGGGACAGTGGAAGGTGTCCCTGCCCATGGGGGTTTGGAATAAGATGACCTTTAAGGTCCCTTCTATGATTCTATGAGCTCTGGCACAGCTCCATTGGTCTGAATTTCCTCCTACTAAGACAGGTAGCACAGAAAAGGTCACAACTCACAAGACTCTCAGGTCTATTATATTTTCTCTTATTATAATACACATCCAAAATGGCCTGTCAGGGTTACCAATGAAGTAAATGAATGACCACCAGTACAATACCAGTCACATTTATTTGAGCTACACTGACCAAAAAGGTACCTGGGGGACTACAGGGATTTGGTCTCATGTTGTTCTTGGAGGCACATGGGAACAGCTGACAATACTTGAGCACTCAGCCTCATTACGCTCCCAACCAGAGCTACGACGGCGAGCGGAACAGCCTGGATGGCTCCTGTCTCAGTGTGTCCAGCCAGGACAGCAATGCCAACCCGAAGGAGCCCAAAAAATCCAGCTTGGTCAAGGCGGCAGAGGAAGGCTCACGTGAGTGATCGTGCCTGAGTGTTTGGTTGCATGCATCCGTGTGCTCTTGGCTTTCAGTGCTTAAGAGGCTGCTTGCATCCTGCTGAAGAGCAAGGAGAGGCAGCACAGCAAATTATTTCTCCTTTCCTTGTGCTGTGACTGCTTTAGAAAAGGCTGGATCAGGGCTTGTGTTTCTGGGTTTGTTGCTTTTCCTGCAGCTCTCTGACCTCAACAGTGGAATAAGTCGTGAAGTTCACAGCAAATTCAGTGTTTCCAAACTGTTTCTTTGACTTAATCAAGATGGTATTTCAAGATGAAATATTATTTAATTTGAATTTAAATGTGATTTATTTTAGAACCCTTCAGGTTTTTTCTTTACCACACGTAGCAGGCATCACAACAGCTGTCATGTTGGTCCAGTGGAAGGTGTCCCTGCCCATGGCAGGGGGGCTGGAATGAGATGAACTTTAAGGTCCCTTCCAACCCATGTTTTTTTATGATTCTATGATTTTATGATTTACATACTCTTTTTATGACTGCCTCTCTGTTCCAGGACAATGACTTATCAGCTGAATTTAACCTATGGTTCTTTGATATCCCACATGGGGTCTTTTAGCTTTAGATTAAGATTCTAGATGTGTGATTACAATACTGTGTTGTATTGGCTAATTGGGCAGCAGCTGCATCACAGTTACTGTCTATGTGCTCTTAATCCACAGCAAGTGCAAAATTATTTAACTTATCTTAAACTTCCGTGGTAAACAAAGTGAAAATGATGTAATTTTCCTTAGGAGGTTAAGATAGCTCTCCAGGGGGTCTCACACAGAGTCCAAGGGTGCTCACACAGATGGTTTGCAGCTCCTCTGGTGCCCAGTAGCTTGTGGTGGTGTGATACCTGGGTCCCACACCTTTCATTTGGGAAGCAGATGTAATGCTGCACATCGCTAAACCTGGCCTGCAACCCATGTGTCTTGGGGCTGCCCTTCTTTTGTAATCCCACATTGTGCTCAAATAAAAAATAAGTGATTTCCATGTTCCTTCTGATATTACTTCTGTGCTGTGACAATGGATAACATCTGCCATGTTGGCATTCCGTGTAGATTCACAAAGAATGGGTAAAATACCATCATTTCCCTTGAGAACCCCTCTCCAGCAGAGCTAGGACAGTTCCCATCATCCCCATTGTGCCAGGGTGGTCTTTTATTCTCTGAGTCCTGGAGCTTGTCATCACCACTATCTCTGTTCAGTGACATGGCCTCATTGAGGAAACAGCTTCCTGAAGGAATGTCAGATAAGATGGACTGGGTGAGCCAGGCAGCCACCTTCTGAGCTGGATAGAAAGCCAGCTCAGCTGGTTCACTAAGGAAGTGGTATTGGGAGCTGGCTGGGAAAGGGAGTGACTTTTGTCCCTCAGCCCAGTCCTGACTCTGCCGTGACCAAACTGGCAAATGCCTTTGAGGGGCAGGAGGTGGAGGAGGTGAGGATGGAGCTCAGGGAAAGGTCCTCTTGGCTAGGGTGCTGCACAGGTCTGAACTGGGAACCTTCCCCCGTGTTGGAAAGCAGCCCTGGAGACGGCATGGATGGATCCCTAAGGAAACCCATCCTGCTGTGAGGGGAACACATGGCCTTGAGCAGCCTGAACCCTGTGCTGGCACTAAAGGACAAAGGAAGATGGGCTGGAGGACCTGTGGTGTCCTGCTGTGGCCGCTTACCCCAGGATTTGCATTCTCCCATGTGTGAAAAAAGGGAAATATGAGTCCAAGATAAAGAGGGAGACAACAGGGAGGGGAGATAAGCGAATTTAATGATCTCTTTTCCAGTTCTCACAGGAAAGAACTGCAAAGAATGTTTCCTGCTCTCTGATAGTAAGCTACTCTATATCTCTGTGTCCATTATGTAAAGTGGGAAATCACAGTTACTCATAGTTCTCGTTTCTTTTTCATAGGTGTTTCAAGTACCTTGGCTTAAGGACCAGCTAGAAATGCTGGTAGTTCTCTGAACTTAGTCTGTCACAGGAGAACAGGACAAAACCTGTATAAAAGAAAATGTTGTCCCTATTCAAAATATACTTCATTTGAAAGTCTGGAGATGTCCTAAACATGACCTCTCAATATGTACTTATAAAATCTGCCTTGACTACAGCTAAACCCTTTTTCCTGCTAAATGCATTGCGTATCATTGTGCTGATACACCCACTGGAATGTAAATTAACGCCATAAATGGGAGAATAAATCTTGCCTAATCATCAGCTCATTTTGTGTTGGTACACAAAATCCTCAAATTGGAGCTGAATTAATCTTTTTGGGTTCTGCTCTATCCAAAGGTAAGGACAGATTTGATCAGAATGAATTCATGCCTTCCCTGATGTTGCACAAGTATTCTGAGTCTGATGTGAATTTCTAGTACAACCCCCACCTCAAAAATGTTGTTAGTCATCATAAAGCAAAATTAGATGTCAATCTTGGGTAATTTGAAAACCAGCCAAGTTTTTTTTTGTCAATTTATAAACCTTTTTTTTTTTTTTAATCAGAAAAGTGATGATGAATCCAGGCTGTTTCGAGTCTGTGACGAAGCAAGTTTCAGAGCTCTGAGTCTTGTCAGAACTGTTTGAACAGCCCTGCACAAATGTTCTGAGAAATCAAACAAGTATTCAGCGACTAATTCTGCACCGCCTGCTCAGCTTACCCAAATGAGCTTTTGGAAAGCCCTTGAAAAGCAGTCTGGCACTTCCTCCCTTTTAACAGCTGAACTGAAATTTCTGAAAACCACAGAAAAACCACCTCCTCTTTTACCAAGTCTTGCCCTGAAGGTTTCTCGCCCGACCAAAATTATTACGCAACGCATAGAATTATTGAGTGACTTACCTTTAATGCAAGGATTGTTCTCTTCTGTCTGGATTTGTACAGGGATGCTGAAACCCTGAGCCACCCCATAGATCACAGCAATCCTTGAATGAGGCACGAAGGAGAGCGTTTGTGGTTGTTCTGGGATATTCAGTTGGTGATGGCTTACCTTGGAGTCAGCACAGATTTATTTGTCTTTATTGAATGGGGAGTGTAAGATCACTTCGGCCTAATAGCCTGTTTAAGATTTAGGTGCTCAGACTCATCTTCAGGAAGGTCTCTTGGTGTCAATAAGGATTCAAGCCTTTTGCTGTTATGTCATCCATTAGGGAGAAATCTGGACTTATAACCTCCTTGCAGCCAGTAGGGTTGTCTGGGGAAATTAACCCTTGCAGAATTCAGTCCCAAGCGCGCCGTGGGAAAGTAGTCCCCAAAGCACACTTGTAGCCCAACAAAGCATGGTGTTATCGCCCCTCCAAATGAATTCAATGGGATGTGAACCTATTTGGCATGCACAGCTGCTCCCTCTGATGGGATGAGTCCCTGGTTTTCTCAAGTCTCGTACAAGTGCATATGTGTGTGGGTTTTCTGATGAGCAAACCTCTCTTTGTCGCAGTGATCCCGTACCACATCACCGTCACGACAGGCACGGAGTACGACTCCAGCACCGACAGCCGCGTGTTCATCATCATCATGGGCCCGCAGAAAGTGCAGACCGAGAGGCTGTGGCTGGATCTCCCAGAAGGAAAGGATGAATTTGCAGATGGCTCTGTGGAGAAATTCTCAGTTTGGGGCCTAGATGTTGGGGAGATCAAAAAAGTGGAGGTATGTTGTGAATGCAGCGCGAGTGCTGGAGGCGTATGAAATGTGTGGCCAAAGAAGGCACGTGGTTCTGGTATCCTTAGCGGTGAAGGAAAGGCTCTTGGGTCTAAAGGGAATGTAAACAGGACTGTGCTGATGAGATTTCGCGTGTGTCTGAACCTGTAAATAAGTATGCTTTACTTCACGTAAAACCAGGATCCTCATGAGGCAGAAGATAATTGTGAATTGTAAAGAAGTTGTAACATGTCCCAGTTTTGTCCCGTCTCTGGAACTGCTTTTTCTTACTCAATGCCTTCTATTGCCAGATGCAGTGAAGCTTCCCAGGATGCAGTTCTTCTTCGCTCTTTTTCCTAGTTGATTTTTTTCACTACTTACAATTGGGTTTCATAAATTGTGAGGAACGCATCTTGTATAATTTCCCAGCTAAACATGAAAATTGTTTTCACAGCTTGGAGGACACAGGCTTAGAGAAGAAAATTAATCATAATTTGTAAGTAATGTGCGCAAATAGATTTCGGTACAGGAACCATTTTTTCTGTTATGGCTCAGGGAGACACAATTTGCATAGACTTTCCATCACTGGGCTTAAACTTCACATGAATATTCCACAGTGTTTGTGTACATCAGTCTTGTTTCATATGGCAGTTCCATCTCCCGAAAGCTTGCTCCATCCCCTCAAGTACTGAAACCCACAGCACCTGAGGAATCGAGGAGCCTATTTAATCTTATTTTTACACCTACCCCTCTGTGGAAGTAAGCCTGCCTGTTGATGTGTGTGCTTGTATAATTGGAAAGAGACAAGAAAGAGAGAGAAATTGTAACTAATAAGAAGATCTTTGCATCTATATGTTCTGTTGTTGCAGCTGAGAGACTGAGTCACTTGCACTACCTTTCACTCAAGCGATGAATTCTGACATCTTGAGAAATCTCTGTTATCAGATTTGAGTTTATTATCAAGACATTTTCTTAATGCACTCCAAGTGCCTGGTTATTATGCGTATTAGTGGCACTTTCTGTCTAGCCCATCTCGAGGTCAAACATTGATAGTGAGGCAAGTGTACCAATCCTTCTCTTCCAGACAGTGCACACATAGAAACAGCCATGGAGTGGGACAGAGAGGAAGGAAAATGACAGTATCACCCCTCAGTGTCAGAGAGACAGGAAGAGAAGCCTGAAGAAAGAAATAGAACGGGATGCTGGAAAAGAGACAGTGAAAAGGGTAGGGAATGGGTAGAAAATAGAAGAAAGTAGGAGAAGACACTTTGAAACAGGCAGAGGAAAGGCAAAATTAATTTGAAAAGGAATACAAGTGGGAAAGAAGATAAAAGGTGGCAAATCAAATGTCGAGAGCTAGAAAAAGAAATAACGTATATCTTTCAAGCTCGTGATGTTCTTCTGCGCTCTTTCACCCCTGTACTCAGTGATCTCACCAGTCTGCTGCCTCACCCCTGGCTCAATTTTCCCTTCTGGTTTGTAACTCACCAGCTAGCAGCTGAAGGAGCCACCTGCTCCTGGCCTTCTGCCTTCCTTCGTGCAGTGCCCTCAGCTTGGAAGGACCCTTCTTTTGGACCCGTGTCCCAGCAATGACACCGATGTGCTAGTCTGCCGTGGTTGCCATGGCATCAGTCCGCATTTTCCTTCTAGAAAATTGCAGTGTTCAGGGACATTGCAGAAAATTGCTAGTTATCTACTTGGGGAAAAGTGGGGAACAGTTCGTTCTTGGATTTGGCATTTGTCTGTTTGTGTAGAAGGTGAAAAGTTCTGAATATGAGTTACCATGTGAAAATAGCATAGTATGAGGATTAAGTTTCCAAGGGCCCCCTGTATAACCCAGGCAGCAGACTGTGCCATTTAGCAGGACTGTGAGATTTGCAGTGTGATGCTGCTTTTAGTTTGATATTATGCTCCTGCTACAAATACATTGCACCGAAAGCAGAAACAGTGGAACACAAAGTAATGTGAAAGAGGCCCATTTATTCCTGTCTTGTAAGCCTACAGATATAATATTTACTACTGGTGTACTTTAATAGACACGCTGACATGAAAATAAATAACACAAGTTACTCAGTGTAGACACTTTACACTGTGTTTTCAAAAGAAGTTTTAATATTTCTTCTCCTAATGAATGAAAATATCTCTGTTCCCAGACTGTTATTGCTGCAGATAGACACAGGTATGTCTAGGAGAGTCCTGCATTGGTTTGTTTTTATAAACCTCTTCTGGTTCAGAGCCTTTCTGCATCATGAACACAGAGAAAAATCAAGGACACACAAATGTTGCAAGTGCAAGTCCACTCCCTCAGTGACTAGGGACCTGACCCTCAGGTCTCTCTAGTATTCTCTGAACCTTCTTTCCACAAAAATTCTTTCAGATTTTCCCTCTGCCACTGTGTTCAGTTTCTATGTGATCGTGAGCTGCTCAGTATAAATTGTTCATCACAGTCTCAGTGATGTGCAGTCCCTCAAGGACAGTAGGAACAAGTCACAAAGGTTTTCAAACAGCCCAGGCAAGGATCTACCTGCCTTTGAATTTCTGTCATTCTAATTTAGTTCAAACATCTCAGCCCAAACCACTTGTTGTGATATTGATATGCACTTCCAGGCGATGCTGCTGGTGTGGCCATGGCTTGGCATTATTCACTGTATTGGCATGGTCTGTCTAAATACATGCCTGGAATTGAAAGCCAAATCCTGGTGCCCTGCTCCTGCAGTCCAGCCATAGGGGAGACTTGGCTGACACTGATTGAATTTGTCCCAGAATTGACGTTGTTCTTGAGGTCCTTGGAAATCTGCTCATGCACAGGTTCTCCAAGGCAGCTGGATGCACATGTTGTTCCCTTCTGGCTGTCACTGATATCAAAGAATTTGAAGTTTTCTGTGAAAATGTGGCATCCTAGAAATGTCTTGGAATGATACTTTGCCCAGGGAAGCTGTGGCTGCCCATCCCTGGCAGTGTCCAAGGCCAGGCTGGATGGGGCTTGGAGCAACCTGGGATAGTGAAAGGTGTTCCTGCCCATGGCAGGGGGTTTAGAATGAGATGGGCTTTGAAGTCCTTTGCGGACCAAACTGTTCTATGATTCTGTGATGTGGGCAGCTGGGGGTGTGCAATGAACCCAAAAGACCAGCAAACTTTATTAGTCTCACTAGGATTTTCCCTCCAGCTGCTTTGTCCCTGCTTCACTGCAGAACCATGGCCCTGAACTTTCCCCACTGCCTTATCCATGCCATCCTGCAACAGAGCTGCACAAAGACCCTGACTCTGGGCTTGGAAACACTCAGCCAATCTGGCAGAGAGGGAATGGGAAGGCAAGTGTTATATTCCCATTCACCTCACACCCCAAGAATCGGAGGATTAATGCATCCATTGTAGACTTGAATTTCCCTAGTGGTTAGCTCTAATTTTCTGCAGCTGCACAGACATTAGTACAGCAATAATACTCCTAATAGCAGTGATGGCTGAGACCATCAGACAGAAAAGATCACTTGTTTTTTGGGGAAAAAAATAGATACCACAGATATATCACCCTAGATGAATCTGATATTAAAAATTGCTTTCTGAGCCTCCCTAAATATCCTAATAATTTAAAAACAAAAACCAGTGAGAACTAAGGACCTCATTTTCCCAGAAATGACACAAACACTTTCTCTGAAAATAATGAAGTGCAGGTAGGTCTTTAATGGACAGGTAGCTCATTGGAATGACTGTCTGACCAAGGTTCATACATCAACCTGGATACCTAATTTTGCTTCCAAGTCTGCCCCAGGTTGAATTACGCACCTTCTTTAAGAGGGACACATGCAGGTTCTTGGAGAAATTTACACTGTCAACATAGTTTTGCTTCTGATATACCTGCAGGAACACTGGCTCTTGACAGATTCAGCTCCTGGTGGGCTCTGGCTTTCATAAACTCATCCCTGCACACTTGGGCAATGTCTCTGTATTTCTGCAGGACCTCTGCCCCTGCTGCCTTTTTCCATTTAAATTTTGTCGGGAGCTCCTTGTTCATCCATGTGGGCTTGTGGCCACCTTTGTGTGACTTCCTGGTCTCCAGGACAGATCATTCTTGAGGCTGGAATGTACCAGGAGATGGTCCTTGAAAATCAACCAGCTACAGATGTAAGCTCCATCTGTTGTCTCCTGTACAAAGACAGAGCTTTTGCAGTCTAAGGAGACGGGAAGAGAAACAGCCTCATACATTTCGTTCGCTTCTATGTGGATTTGTGAGGGAAGTGCTTGTAATAATACATGTGGGTGTTTGCTGAGCTGCATCTTTCCTCTTGGCTATAAAGCTTTGAATAATCACTTCCAAGTGTAGTGACAGAAGTGGAAAGGCTTACAAAGGTGGAGGAATATGTCTGCTGCCAACTGCAAATGAGCATATAGAGGTCAATGGAGCAGCAGCAGAGTAACAAGAGACTGGACATGTTTCCATGTAGGTCAGTCCAGCCTACCTTGCTTTTTTTTGGCCTTCCCTCACGCACAGCAGCTGACGACCTGAGCTCCCTTGCCCACAGCAATGGCACTATTTCAGAGTTCCCTCCCTCCCCTGGTGGAATGGTTTGTTGTGACGGTGTATGTAGACTTTGAGTCCTTCATTACCAGGTGAATCACCCTCGTCCAGAGAAATCCCCTTTCCCCAGGAGGTGTTTTCTCTCTGGCCCTCACAGGTGGGGCACGATGGCGCTACCCCCGAGAGCTGCTGGATGATGGAAGAGCTCAACATCGTCGTGCCCACCAAAGGCGTCATGTACAACTTTGTCTGCAAGTGCTGGCTGGCCAGAGACAAAGGTGACGGGCTCACATCACGAATCCTCAACATCCTGGATGCAGAATGTGTTAACATTGGCCTCAAGGTAGGCACCAGGCTCACTTTGTGCCTTCAGCTGCTGCAGGCACCTCTGCTGACAGAGGTCATGTGTCAGCAGCTCTCATACCTTGACTTTGGCAAGCGGCTTGAGCTTTCTCTTTGCTTTCCTTTCCTGTGTCATTTTATTAACAATACCTTTAGGCATGGTTTAGAGTCATGACTGTTTAGAGCACTGGTTAGTGAGGCTGGCTGGATGCAGCTGTGGCATAGATGGAAGGGCAGAGAAGGTAGGACACGGTTCAGCAGCCTGTTCTCATTTTGTCACCCACTAAATCACCTGGTACCCACAGAGTGGGAGCAGCTTCAAGGTGAAGGAATACTTCTAACTCATCAGATTAGAGCTGCGGAAATATCTTAATATATTAAACTCTCCATACATACCAAATTTTTTAATTAGGGGATAGGGGAACTAATAATTACTGGAAGTTGTTGAAACCTGAAAACATTTTTAAGCTTGATCTTTGGTGAGAAGAACTGATTAAAGTTGAATCAGTGATGAATAAAACTCTATAGTCTTTCCATTCAAATATATGAGTTTTGAAGTAATATCTGCTATGCCGTATTTCAAACAAGTACAAATTGGAAAGCCGAGCTATGCTGATTTGGGATATAAGATTTGTAGCAGAAATAACAGTCTGGATGAATGTGACAATACAACTGTTTAAATACCTGTGTGGCAATTTAAAATCTCTATAGATGTGCTTCTATTTACAGTCAGGTTACACTCTCATAGTACATTATTTTTCCTCTATGCTGCTCTTGACTCCCAAGCTAAAGATATTCTCCTGAAATCTTTGTTCCCCAGACACGCAAAAACTTGATAACATTTTTAGTATTTGTGAAGGATTCACCAAATCAATGTAGATTTCAGTGGTGGAATTGACCTAAGAGGGTATAAAAACCTGCATCAGACTTAATACCAAGGTTAAAACCAATCTCATAAAAACGTCCCATCTGTCATTTAACCTCCTGGATGAGGTGTCCACACTCCTATTGGTGAGCTGATGGCTTGCCCATAGATTGAAGTGGATGTTAATGAAGACTTATGTTCAGTCTTCCTTTAGAAGCACAATCCTGAATATTTATTTTCATAAGCATGCCAAAAATAGACACTATTTTAGGCAATAGACATCTAACTACAATTTTTTTCCTGTGATGTTGGGCCAGAAACTTGATGGGAAATTTGAAGGAAATCTGGGGAGATGCTTGGGACATGAAACCAGAAGTGAGCATTTGACTTTCTGATCAGTCTCCTAGTTGAGGGAATTTGGGACTGTTCCCTCATAAATAGCTGTAGTTAGAAACTGAGTCCTACAGGTTTTTTTAGAGTTCGAAGAAAACTGATATGTTTAGCATTATTGGGAAGATTAACACTTTTCTTTTTTCTTTTTTCTTTTTTTTTTCTGCTTGGCTTTTATACGGCTGTATGTACCCATTTCAGCTAAATTTTCTTCTTGGCTTGATATTCACTCTTTTTGCTTTAAATTGAGTATTTGCCTTCCCATACTTAGAGAAACTACTCAATGTCCACCACAGTCATTAAAAGCCTTCAATGCATTGGTAAAAGAGTTTTTTCTTCTCCTTCCTACAAAAAACAGGATGATGAGATTTAAAATACGTGTGGATGAATATGTGATCAGCAGATAAATCAGGTTGAAACAGACGTGAAAAATAATTTTTTTATATTACGTTATTCCTTTGCACTGTTTATTTATGTGACAGCCAAAATTCAGGCCAGTAAAACTAGCCTAGCAGTGCAGTATTTGAAACATATTTTTTGGGGGCTGTTCCTCGATATTCTTCCACGTCTTAATTCCAGAAGTCTTGCTTCCATAGCTATGATCTTGAAAGCATCTAAGTGGCCTAGAAGTCTTTAAAACCCTGAGAGCTGCTGGGACTTGCACATTCTTAACATATTTATTCCGAGTCCTATTGTTCCCATGTCAGGAGAAAAGAACAAATTAAGGCTAGTAAGGTGAAAATTATAAAAAAAGGTCTTTTCACAAACTGGCATGCCTTCAGTGCACACAAGGTCTGGGAGGACTCTGCACCTGATGCAGCAGTGAGCATCCCCTCGGAGAGCAGGATAGCTGGATTTTCATACCACAGGGAGTATTCTGATGTCTAAACCTCCAAACTCTTAGTGATATTGGAATAAACATTGCCCAGACGAACACTGAACTTTTGGGGGAAACATCTTGCAGACAAGAAAAAGAAACAATTGTTCTTCTGGGAGAATTTTTTTGTTTAAATTGGCAAGAGTTTGGTGCAGTACGGAGGTCTGGAGTGCTGGAGGCGACCAGGGAGAGACACAGGTAGCAGAGGGTTGGAGACCCACCCATTGATGTGATGGTTGTGACTCCTGTGAAGAAGCAGCTTAAGAGATCTTCATCACTGGTGTTGCAATAGGACAAGGGATAATGGGTTTAAACGGAGGGAAGGCTGACTTGGATTAGATAAAAGGAAGAAATTTTTTGCACTGAGGGCGATGAGGCCCTGGCACAGTTTTCTCAGAGAAGCTGTGGCTGCCCCATCTCTGACAGTGTCCAAGGCCAGGCTCAACAGGGCTTGGATCAAACTGGGACAGTGGAAGGTGTCCCCACCCATGGCAGGGGGTGGGACTGGATGGGCTTTAAAGTCCCTTCCAACCCAAACCATTCTGTGGTTCTGTGATTCAGATGTTGTCACAACGAATGTGTCTCTTTCAAGGCTGAGAAAATCTGTAGAAAAGGTCATAGATGGAAATTCCCGTAGTGAGCTTTGATCTCTAACTTCACCTCTGAAAACAACAGTGTGGAGAGGAACCAAAAAGCTGTGTTGCAACCTTTTCTGGCTAGGAAATAGATCTCCAGGAAAGCCTGTTGCCCTGTTTAGCATGGGTTAAGGACAGCTGTTTAAATGAGGCCTTCTGATTGTTTCCAATCCTCGCCAGATCCTCTACGAAGTCACGGTTGTGACTGGAGACATCGAAAGTGGTGGTACCGACTCCAGTATTTTCATGACTGTCTTCGGATCCAATGGGAACACTGAGGAGATGCTGCTGGAAAAAAAAACGGAGACAGGTACAGTAACTGTCATTTTTGTTGGTCAGAAGTGGAACGATGGCAGATTTTAGTGTCGAGTCAAGAAGCACTCAGGGCTTTGATCATGCTCCCACTGAAACACAAACCTTTACTCCCATTGACTTTATAGATTCAGACCTGGGCCCCCTGTAAGTGTTTCTGTCAGACATTTAGCAAAGCAAAGAAAAGGAGAGCCAGGGAAACCACCCTTTGTCATTTGTACGAGTTTTGTCTAGCCTGTTCCTCAGTGGCTTTAGAGATAAGCATCTTGAACAAAAGTATGAAGTCCTGCATTGTCTCCAAGAAGAACTGTGAACATTGCCCAGGAGAGCACTGGGAAATGGATGGGTGGTGGCACAGAATGCTGCACTGCATGCCCTGATTTTACTGAAAAGGTGGAATCTCATGTTTTCCTCGGCAGAAAGAGCTAACAAACACTGTAACGCTAGTCCGATGCCAGCGCTTCTCTAAGCCAAAAAACCCACACATGCCACCACTCAACCAATTCCCAATGCTTTTTTGTTCCTTCCTAGCACCTTCCCTAGTACAGAAAGCTTTGGCATGCTCAAGAATGAACCATCTTTTAGCACCATCATGCTTAAATTTAACTAATTGACTAGCTCTGATCTTATTCAGCAAAGCACCTACAGAGCATCAGAAGGGTGGGAGCCTTTGGCCACATGGTTCAAGCTGAGCTTGCTGAGGGGATGCTGGATAACTGAAGATAAGGTGCACCTTCCATAGAGGTGTTTGCTCAGGGGATGTTTTACTTGAAGCTGTTGTAGCAGAGTGGGTGTCTGGACAAGCGCAGCTAAGATTAGGAGCTTCATGTGTTTAGTTAGTAACAAGCACGAGCCTTGTTTGTTGTGAATAAAACGCAGCAGAGGTGCTGCTGACTGAAATATCTGTGAGAAACACAGCTGAGTCATGCAGAAAACCACAGCTCCTGGTGCTGCTCCCCATCACAGAGGGACATCCAACACGTGGGGCAATGCTCCTGGGTTACCAGTGAGGGTGGCCGTCAGTGACACCCCTGTTACAAGAACCTGGACAAGCAGGGCCTGTCTTCCACTGATTTAATCCTAACACTCAGTTCTAGTAGGTGGGAAAATGGACCACTGCTGTTTGTAATCAGAAATGAAGCAGATTTCACATCTGGGTGAGTCAACCAAAAATCTCTAAAGAGGATCAAGCCATCTCCAGCCCCTCAGGAGCAGGGTTGCAGTCTTGCTGCATCTGGGGAAAGTCACACCCCTAAACTTTGTGGCCTCTAGAAACACACCCCATTTGTCTACATGGGTGGGATGGACAATCTCTGATATAACAGTATGAAAAAGCAATTGAGGAGAATTTAAAAGTCTGTATGTTATTTGGTGCTTGGGTTGTCATCTGACAGTAGAGGATCTGTGAAAGGTATTGAAAAATCACTGGGGTTGTGTCAAGAAGAAGAAAGTGTAAGGCACAACTCTTTTTATGTTAATATCTCCAGGATGCACATCTCTGCTAGCTGGAGGTGCTCTGTATCACACCTCCAGCTGTACAGGGCTCTTGTCATCTCATTAGCACCCTCTGCACAGGACACTCATGTCCCCAAATTCACATGCTGTCTGTTTCCACACCACTTCCACCAGTCTTAATCCAGCTGTTAACAGCATGGGCTTTCCTGGCTCTTTTCCACATGGAAATCTCTCCAGCCCTTGCACCAGCAGTGCAGGGATGGGGGAGAGCTACTGCAACCAAATGGTAAAAGACACTTCATCTTTACTAGGGCCATCCAGTGCCAATTCACTCACAGCAGTTTAGTGCATTACCAAGAACTGTCTGTCTAACCTGCCGCAGATTTAAGGCAATTTCTGCTACATTACTGTTATTGCCAAGACCCCTGGGCAATGGAAATATTTATAAGGGCAGGCATGGGTAGGAAAGCTTAATGAAATCCTTTAGATAAATGGTTCAGTGTCCTGAAAAGGGAACAGCAGCAGTCAGCTTGTCTGGCTACTTCTTCCCTTCTCAATTTTTTTCAGGTTTATGTTCATCTTCATATAAATTAGGGATAGCAAAGAGCTTTTGGGTCACCCAGTTTGTCACCTCGGCAATCACTTCCCTCTAGTACTTCCCTCTTGGAAGTAGCAGGTGAGTATCAGCATTACAGACTTCAAACAAGGCATTTGCTGAAGATAAATAATGTTTTATTTTGCTAGCAGACATTTTAGCTTAGGATTGCTCAGCCTGGAAAGCCTCAGAGTGAGAGATTTGTATGAAGCTTTGTAGGTAACAATGATTGTAATAAAAACTGATCATAGGATCACAGGATAATTCAGACTGGAGGGGTTCACACCTTTTTCTTTAACAGATGTGGAAATCAATCCAGTCCAGGGACAAAAGTACATTCTATTTCTCACAGTGAGACAGGCTGCCTCAGTATCCGGTACCACAGAAAGACAAATAAGAAGAAAAAGGCGTTTTTCAAAGAGCAAACATAACCCTTAATAACTAGAAATGGACTGGGACCAAAATGCCCGGTCCAAATGCCTCCGGGAGTGCAGAGGAAGCAGTGCCTGGATGAAAACTGAGAGGCTCGAGCCAAACCGTATTGCTAACATCTGCAGCAATGCATGCTCAGATAATGGTGTGAGTGTAATCACATTCATCCTGCAGGGGGTAATCTGAACAGAGGCTGGTAAAGAAAATGGTTTTTTCTCCAACATTCTGGCACTGCACAGCTATGGGAGGCAGCGTGCCTTGCCAGGAATGAGATATCATCATTATGGATTGTTTCTATTGTGGCAGTGCCCACATCTTGCAGGGCTCTTCCCAAACCACTCAGCACACTCAGGTAATTGCCCCACAAGGAGGAGTTTTCATGAAGGAGAAACATCAACAGCAGAGTGGTCACCATGTGCTTGGTAGACCCTCTGGCTTTGGCTGCCATTCTCCTTAGCAAGGGTTAGATTTCCAACTCCAAGACCACAGCAGGTCTCCAGAGTATCTGGGGGGAAAACTGGAAGATATTTGCTCTGAACAGAGTAATATTGAGCCTGAGGCAGCACTTTCACTGAAGCAAGGCTTTCCTCCTAGCACCAGTGATGCCAAGACGGAGGGAAGGTGCAGTCCTAGCCAATGTAATCTTCTTTGTGAAGTACATGTTAGCTGTTTTTTTCCCTTCTCCTGCTTCCTGCTGATTGCTATGGATGAGCAGCTCCTGCACATCCTTGTGCCTGTACACGGTGGCCACGCACCGGGGAAGGTCTTTCATGCAAGGTTACACAAACCCACCCTGGTTCTTACCACAGGCAGAGACAGTTTGCAAATCCAAATCCCCCAATTTCATCAGGTTGTTTTTTTTCTCCATTCTAACACAATTTGCCCGTACTTACTAAACTTGGGTGTCGGGCACCAACCTGCGATCCCAGTGCCGCATTTAGCTGAGCCGCAGCAGCTGCCTCTCTCCACGGCAAACACAGAGTTTTGTGCTGCACCTCAGAGAAAGGAGATGAGGCAAAATTATTTTGCCTTCTAGCTGGAGCGGACCAAGGACAGGCAAGTGGGCAGCTGCCAGGAGGGAGGCGATGTGCAGAAGCCTGACTGTGAGTCTCTATTGTTCTGGTTACAAACAGAGCGGTAATGTATGCTACAGGCTGCCTGGAGCAGCTCCAGGTGGGCTGCGTTTTCCAGGGAAGGAGGAATCCCTGTCAAATCTGCACTGAGGTGTCTTGCCAACAGCACAGTAGCTGGTGGTTGCAGCACAGGAAAGCTCAAGTCCAATAAAGAGCACTCATAAACTTTTGATTTGAGGCTGTTGGCAGGGCGAGGGCTGCGGCACGGGACGGAGACGCAGAGAGGCTGTAAAGCAGCAGCAAGGAAACCTCCTTGGTCTTCCAATCCCTGCAGGTTTGAGCGGGGCCAGGAGGACAGTTTCATCATGGAGATTGCCGACATCGCACCCCTCAGGAAGATGAGGATCCGGACGGACGGGAAGGGGACGCGCCCGCACTGGTTCCTGGAAAGGGTAACGCACTCAGCATCGCACGTCTCTCACAGCCTGTGTGTCCTGGAGCCTCTCAGCCCCTGGCAAAGAGGAGAAAGGCATTGAGTGATTCGTTTTTATTAATTCCCTACACTTTTTCTGTTCGGTTTCTCATGGTTTTTCCCTGCAGAAATTGAGTCGAGAAAGAAGAGAGCAGAGGGAAAAGCTGTGCTGTAAATCTTTTTTTATGGTGGAATCACCATGTTTGGAAGTGTTGGAAAGGGTTGTGGGTGTGGCACATTTGTGGGCTATGGTTTAGTAATGATCACGGTGGTGCTGGGTTAATGGGTGGACGTGGTAGTGTTGGACATCTTTTCCAGCCTAAATGGTTCTATGATTTCACCACAGATTCTGCTGTTAGATCTCACTCCCCTTCCCTGCATGAGCCTTGGCTGGTCACAATATTTTCTGGTCCCTGGGATGTACCCTCAGCCCCTGCAGATCTCTGCCGTGTGGGAATCTGAATCCGTGGGAGGATGTCTGCCAGATAGAGACACCCTGGGCTGGGTGGGACATTTCCAAATAATCCATCCATTCAGCTGGATCATCCCATCTCTCCCCTTTCCTTCTCCTCTAGCACACGGGCAGATTTCTTTCTTTTCTTGTCCATACAAGTAAGGTGTCATTTTTATCTCGCATTTTGAATGTAATATGCAAATCAATGGTATTTTTCCCTGATGTCCTACCTTGCACAAAAGTACAATGCTTGCCTTTATCTTTGCTGACAAACCAGCAGCTCCTTGTAAGGATCACGTCTATCTGGCCAGTCAAAAGTAGTTTGCCTGTTGTGGGTCCCTATAATTATATTTCTAAGAGAGAAGGGGAACAATGCGCTGATTTCAGACCATCAGATGTCATTAATGGAGAAACACATCTCTGCCATTTTCCTGTATCATGCTTTTCCTGGAGTGGATATCCTGCTGGATTTCTGCGTCTTGACCTTTTTACGAGAACAGTTTAAGACCCGGTAGCTTAACCATGGTCAGGGGAACACTCCATGATTTTTTAATTGGGTTCTTTATCCTTTTCTGACTAGTTTACAGCAGTCTTTTTCCTGTAGATAATGTGTTTCTAAACATTGACCCTACATAGCCACCAGTTTTCAGTGAAGTGATTAACTTCACTTTCAGAAGGGTTTCTGTGCTGCAGTACCATTTTCACTTCAGCATTTCCACTTCTAAATGTTTTCTCAGCAGCTGGGGAAGGAGGGGAACTGAAAGAGGGGGAATTCAGGCTGGATATTAAGAAGAAATTCTTTACTGTGAGGATGGCAAAATACTGGCACAAGTTGCCCAGGGAGATTGTGGCTGCCCTGTCCCTGGCAGTGTCCAAGGCCAGGTTGGATGGGTCTTGGAGCAGCCTGAGATAGTGGAAGGTGTCCCTGCCCATGGCAGGGGTTGGGACTGGATGAGTTTTAAAGTCCCTTCCAACCCTTAACTTTCTCTGATTCTATGATGATTCTTGTTCAGCTTCTCAAAGGCTTAGACCTCCAGCACATATCTTTAGAATAGATGCCACAGATGCACAGTTTTTCTCTCTGTGCCTGAGGAATAACTCAATCTGTTCTCTGATTTGATTCAGATGTCTTGGTCAAACTCCCTTTGTAATTTCTCACATGCTTTCCCCTGAGTTTTATAAATCGTATTCATATAAAATGAAATCAAATAAAGCTTATTCATCCAGAGACATTCCAGGTCTTGCAGTCATGAATCAGCAGCAGCACAAAGGCAAGGGATGGCTGAAATCTTTAGTTGTGCCTTCCCACCTTCCTGTTGCCTACTCTGTCCAGGCATTCCAAAACCTCAGCCTGCTGGACTGTCCTACCAAGAGCAAAGCTTTCTCAGGGAAGTGGGCAAAAAGGACTCTCATTTGGACCTATCCAGTGGGCTTATAGCCACCTTCCAGCTCTACAGAAGCACAGGTGGACCATGCACACGAGAATAGGTCTGGACAAGAGACTCAAAAGAGGGCTTGTGAAAGTGAGGGAGAGCAACTTTTTACATGGGCTGACAGTGAAAGGACACAGCGTGACAGTTTTAAACTAAAAGAGGAGAGATTTAGATTAGATATTGGAAAGAAACTCTTGGCTGTGAGGGTGGTGAGGCCCTGGCATAGGTTGCTCAGAGCAGCTGTGGCTGCCCCATCCCTGGCAGTGTCCAAGGTCAGGTTGGACGGAGCTTGGAGCAACCTGAGATAGTGGAAGGTGTCCCTGCACATGGCAGGGGGTGGAACTGGAAGGTCCTTAAGGTTGCTTTCAACCCAGACCATTCTTTTATAATGCTATTATTTTAGAAGCTTATGAAAATTATGCCCATAGTTTCTATTTTTCTTAGATAAACAGATCGCAGAGGATTTTCTAATGCCAGTGTTACATAGAGAACTGTATTTATCGGTTTTCTTCCCCACCTTCCCTGCAAAGGTAAACACAGCGTTTGCATTCCCAGGCAGAGGGTGGCTACAGAAGCGTTCTGGAAGAGGGGAGGAAGGATTTGTGTTCTCTGATTTGTATTCCAGCCTTAAAAACTTACGTAGCCTGGTGTGACATGAAAACTGATCGGAGCCCATTTCCATTTCTGTCAAAAGTGCATATTAAGACTGCATAATGAAATACTTGTGGGGGTAGTGCTAAACTCTCAGACAGATGGTTCACAGTTAGTGCTAACTAGCACAGTGAAATGAGAAGCTAGATTAAGCCATCAACCCCGTAATTAACCATTTGTTGCTCCATTTATCTACACGATATTCTCAGTTTTCTTGTTCTATTAAACTAACAATAAATGATCTTTTTAATTTTCTTTGGTCTTTTGGTAAACTGTTGCTAGCCATAATTTATACTGCTTTTAGTTCACCAGATCTAGAGATGCATAAATACCAATTAAAATGCATGAATTATCAATGATTCTGTACACAGCCAAAAGATTCAATTTACAAGCAGGCAAGTAGTCATATTTTTTTCTGTCTACATAAAATACACTAAAATTTCATTCAGAATCTCAGCGAAGTAATGAACTTGGTGCTGAAAATTCAAACTGCACCACAAGTAGCAATGAGTTTTAAATGCTGTTACCTAAACCTCTAGAGGGAACAAAATTTGATTAGTGATGTTTTGCCACAAAACGAACATTATTGATCATTACTATGCCCAAAAAGGCATCATGAATGTTCTCCAAAGCTGAGCAATCCTTTCTGATCACGCCACTGCTGGGAGAGACATAGAGTGTGGATCTTTTTCACTGACCTAATGCTGAATCTCATGTTCTTCCATATCAAGCTACCATGACACTGCTCTGTGTTTCTGAAAAATCAGGGAATAAAATCATAGAATCACAGAATGGTTTGGGTTGGAGGGTACCTTAAAGTTCATCCCAATTCCAATCCCCTGCCATGGGCAGGGACACCTTCCACTATTCCAGGGTGCTCCAAGCCCCATCCAACATGGCCTTGGGCACATTCAGGAATGAGGCAGCCACAGCTTCTCTGGGCACCCTGTGCCAGGGCCTCACCACCCTCAGCATAAAAAAATTGACTCTAATTAGGCAACTTATCTAAATGCATGCTTTGGAAGCCTCTTCCTGGGATAGCTGGTTCCTCAGTCCCTGTGATGATTTCACCTGCTGCCCAGGGTCTTTGCTATGAAGTTGAAAATCTGGAAACAAGAAAGGATGAAAGCTGAGTGAAATAGCAGGAATTATGAGACTGTTGAATTCTGCAGAGTTGCTTCCCTCAGAATTTTAATGCTACTTTGTGCTGTCAAAGCCAGACAGATAAGAAGCTGCCTTAATGAAGCACTAATTGCATTGCATTCAAACGTCACAAATAATCCTGCATGTGGGACTCGGTCTTTATTCAGCCCTTTCTCCTTTGTATAAAGGAGATTAAGAGAATTTGAGAATTATTATTGAGAATTGAGAATTATATAGCTGAAGCTGACTTTTATTCTTTGCAAAAGAGAGAAGTCTTTTTGTTTTACAGTCAGAAGTTCCTGGGTTTAAGTGAAGAATAATGACATGCAACAGAAGTGTAAAATCCTGTGTTTGAACCTTTAAAGGTGAATTCCAGGAGCTGTGTATTTTGGTGTCAGCGGAGTGGGAGACCCTGTGGAACATGTTTTACATGACATCTGGAAGAAGGCTGGGTAGGGCTAAATCAAATAATCAGACATGCCAAACCTTTCTATTGCAGGAGACACAGTCCAATTAATTTCAAATTGTTGGTTTAAAGTTCCTGTCAACTACTGTATTTGCTCAGCTACAAAGCAAATTATCAATATGGTATTCATACACACTCCTGCCACTTTATTTTCATGGCTTATAGGTGTTCTACAGCCCAGTTAAGCTCCTTGCATAATTACCAGGCAAGTTTGAGCTGAAAAGCACACTGGATGCCCACAGCAAGTTCTAGGTATCCTAAAAAATAGCTTAGGTGCAATGTAAAGTAGTGGTCTCATTGCCAAGCGGTAGCTAGTTAACTGGGAGGAACAGGCAGAAATTAAATTTAGTCTCAGCTCAGCTCACTGAGATGACTTTCTTGACCCTCATGATTGAAACCAAAATCCTGCATCATCCTCTGTGTATGCAACACCCACAAACACCTCCTTGCAGGATGGGATTCATTTTCTGCTATTTCAGTCACTGAAAAAGGCTACATTCAGCTTTCACCCCTTCCAACAAACTATTCAGGCCCCCTCTGTAGTCATGAGAGAGGGGGCAATGCCTTGAATAGCTCCTAACCTGCCCCCATTTTGGGTGGGACATGAGGCTTCCCTGGGGATACCCAGGTCCCACCACTGACCACATGATGTGCTTGGGCTGGATGAGCAGCGTTTAGGGGGTCCACGCTGGGTAAGTGAGGCAATGTACCCACATCGTGACCCAGCCGTCAGCCTGGCACTGCTGCTGCTTCTGTGTCCCTGGCTGTGATCACAGAATCGTGGTTTGGGTTGGAAATTACCTTCAAAGCTCATCTCGTTCCAACCTTCTGCCATGGGCAGGGACCCCTTCCACTATCCCACATTGCTCCAAGCCCCATCCAGCCTGGCCTTGGACACTGACAGGGATCCAGGGGCAGCCACAGCTGCTCTGGGCACCCTGTGCCAGGGCCTCCCCACCCTCACAGCCACGAATTCCTTCCCAATATCCCATCTGTGCCTGCCCTCTGGCACTGGGAAGCCATTCCCTGTGTCCTGTCCCTCCAGGCCTTGTCCTCAGTCCCTCTGCAGCTCTCCTGGAGCCCCTTTAGGCCCTGCCAGGGGCTCTGAGCTCTCCCTGGAGCCTTCTCTTGTGCAGGTGAACAGCCCCAGCTGTCCCAGGCTGGCTGCAGAGCAGAGGGGCTCCAGCCCTGGGAGCATCTCCGTGGCCTCCTCTGGACTGGCTGCAGCAGCTCCAGGTCCTTGTGCTGTTGGAGCCCAGGGCTGGGGCAGCTCTGCAGGTGGGGTCTCACCTGAGCGGGGCAGAGGGGCAGAATCCCCCCTCCCCTGCTACCCACGCTGGGGATCAGCCCAGGATAGAGTGGGATTTCTGGGCTGATATCCCTTGGACAAAAAAAGCTCATAAAATGAATCTCTTTCCCATCTGCTCCTCCTGTAGCACTGCCCCAGAATGAGATATCAGGGGCAGGGCTCTGTTTCTGTCCTTTCTGCTTGCAGGGAGGTGCATACAGGTGCAATCACACATCCTGGGTGAGGGGCTGAGGACGGAAAAGGCTGGCATTTTGCTCCAGCAGTTTTAGGAGCCAGACGCTTTTTCTCAGACAGCATCTGGAGCGCTGAGCATGGGCTGGGTATTTGTGAGAGGCCTGACCTCTGTGTCTGTGAGTGCTCTCCAGATGACAACTCTAATCTGCTTCTATCCCCACTGCTTCCCTGGCAATTCCCTGCAAGCTTTGCTCAGGACATTTTGCTACTAACAGTGTCGCTGTCATTCCTAAGCAGGGCAGAAGTACTGCTGGCTGAACCTCTTCCAGCATAGAGTTTATGCACTGGGTTGGGGGAAAAAAGACATTTTCAGCCACCCTGAAATTGCCCACAATTCCATTTTGTGAATTTTAGCCGAGGAAAACTTCCTGGGTTGGACTCCTGAGAGGATGCAGGCATCCTTGTTCATACATCCTTGAGAGAGGACACTTCTGTGCCCCAGCAGAAAGGCCACCAGCCGGCATGGGGAGACCTGATTTCTTCTTGGTTCAAAGCAAGGGCTGGATGCAGTATCTCTTGACTCATAGAAGAGTTTTTTTGACCACAAAGTAATAGTGTCACTGGCTATGAATAAGCAGCTTTTTAGAAAAGTGGAACATCTTCTACAGCCAAAAATGTCCTGTCTCCCTGGGACAGGGGGGTGAAGGTGCTGTGTTACAGATCCCTCTCCAGCACCAGGCAGAGTGAAAACCCCAGATGATTGTCCTACCCACAGAACCATTCAATGCACAAATTGCGTGGCTTACTGCTCAGCTTTGGTGTAGCCACTGCCCTCTTTAAAACAAACTTTTATAAACTGGAGCAGCATTCTTCTTTTGAACTGCTAAAGACTCCAGCAAGGCGTGGCTGGGGGCAACAGAAGGCCATGGGCTGGGACACCTGAAGTTTGAGGACAGAAATTGAGCACATTGTATCTTAAGATAAGTTCTACTAAGTTTTTTTTCTTAGGCTGGTACATGAGCATGCAGTGGAAGGGCATTGAGGTGGTCAAAGCCTACATGGCACACCAGGAAACGCTGAGGAAAACAGAGTTTTTAAACCACGACAAGAAAAGGCTGAGGGGGGAATCCAATTACAGTCTTCTGCTGCTTGAAGGGAGGTTACAGAAACCATTGATCCAGACTCTTCTCAGAGGTGGACAGCCAAAAGGCATGAGGCAATGGACACGAGTTGCAGCGAGGAAAGCCCTGGTCAGACATAAAGAATAAAATCTTCCCAATGAGAGTGGTGCAGCCCTGGGATGAGGACCATGAGTGTCTGGGGAATGTACACCCTTGAAGATTTTCACAGCTCAGTCAGACATGGCTTTGCAGTTAGCCATGCTTGGAGCAGTGGGTTGAACCATACACCTCCAGGCGTCCCTTTTAATGTAACATTTCCCACCACTCCTGATTCATTCCTCCCTAATATTATGCCACGCTTCTCTGACACGTCTGGGCTCATGTTTCCACGGCCTTAGCAGAGGCAGTGTTTGCTGATGCACTGCTACACACAGGTACAGTCTCTGTTTCTCTTAGAGGGTAACACAAATGGCAATTTACAGCGCTGTCCCCTCCCTTCCCTTCAGCTCCCCCAATTTAGTGAGAACTTATTGCTAGGTTTTTGCTCTAGGCAGGTGTAATGCTTTTCTCCCACCTGACTGATGCTCCACTGAGCCCACATTCAACAAGAGACATGAAGGTGGGTATTTTATTAGGCGTTTGTTGGAGTAACTTGTTGAGCAGCTCTGAATTCATTCCCATTCTGTTCTTATCGCCACGGCATCTGAGCTGCTTCCATGACACGTTAGATAGTGTGACTAATATCTGTTGCATACTGTTTGTTCTGTCACCTTTTCCCAGAGGGAGAAGTGTGTGAAATATTAAGTTTTGCTGGCCTAATTTTATCTTGTGCCTTGTTTTAACTTGTTTGGGCTTGGTTTGTGTCTCTCTACAATGATTTCTGCATGTTCACGCAAAGGAGGCAGGCAAAAGAAAGATGCTGGGTGCTTCACGGAGAGGAAGTGATGTTTTCAATAACTCTGTTACTTTTTTGGAGTGAATTCCATGCTGGCTCACAGGAGAGGTCTGACTCTCTTAGAGATGAGCTTTGTCCATAAGTTAGGTCAGAGGAGCAAATTTCTCCCTTTGCTTTGCCCCAGGGTTGAAAAAGCTTTATAATACTATGAAGACCATTTTTCAGGGCAAACCAGAACAGCAAATACTGCCCACAGGAGAGAGTTCCATTCATCCCAAAAGAGCTCAGTATGGACTTCGGAGCTATGGCCAAGCTCTCCCCGTGTCCTACCAGTTCATGCACTTTTTAAGTTTAACATTTGCCCTCATTCAAATGGTAACTACAGTAAGTTTTTTCCCCCATTTTGGCTCTTCACAGATCACCCTGAAGAATCTTACTAACCAAGAAGTGGCCACATTTACCTATGGGGATTGGCTGTCCAAGCTGAAAAATGACAAGGGAAGCTTGGTGTGTGAGATGCCAGCTTTCATAAACGACGAGCAGATGATGGAGGACACCACATACACTCTTCAGGTTAAAACCAGTGATGTTGGAGGTTGGTCCTTGCTGGATATTTTATGACTTTTCTAGTATGAAGTGTGGTTTTTAGCAATGGAAAAAAAAAGTATGCTTCATTTGAATTTATGTTTTAGAAAACATAGTTTAGCTGGAATACAACCATTTTGGCTGACTGTTCACCAGTGTTATTCTGAGAAACTCATTCTCTTCTGAGCTCTGGGCGTAACATATTTAGACACAAGGCTCAGGGCTGACTGCTTGTTGATTCCTCTGAAGACACCTTAACAGAAACTATTACCAGATGAAGCTATAGAGGTCAGCAGCCACATTTTTCTTTTTTGGTCAGGTCTGTCCATGTAGGGTGGTCAGAGCTGGTGTGTTTCAGGTTTTCGGTCAGCACTGTCTGCCTTGCCCAGAGCAGATAGCAATAATTCAACCACCTTTCCAAAGTGTTTTGAGAGCATTTATCTCAGGCTGTTACAAAACACCTCTAAATGCACACCAGATAGAAGAAGTGGAATGAAGTACACAGAAAGCTGCAGAGCTTCAAGAGCCAAGAAATGGGGTTTCAATGTCATTTCCTGGGATCACTGCCTCTTTTCATGGGAAGTTTTGTCAGGCTGCTGGATGAAACTGCAGCCACATACGAGGTGTCTCGTGCCAAGATGGGGCAAGCCAGACGTTGTCTTGAAGACACCTTGTTCCAAAGGTTGGTCCTCAAGTGAGATTCTGTCACACCAGTGCACATAACCACCTCCTGACCTCTAAATCGCTTTCATTTTTTTTCTTTTGTTACTTCTTTTTTCTTTTTTTTCCCCCCCTGGTTTTATCAGAGGTAATTTATGCAGCTTCTGAGGTTTCATCTAAGAATATCAAAATTTCCCTGGCAGAGCACCTTCATGCCACCTCACCATTTCTTATCTATCTTCTCTGCCGGCTGCTTGTCTGAAAAACATGTAGTGAAAAACAAAAAACAAAAGAGAGAGAGAGAGGAAGATTTGTTTATGTATCTGGCCATCCATCTAATATAATGGTAGATCTTTCTGTGACCTTTTTTGTGAGAACCAGTCCTAACTCAAAGGCGATGGAAATAGAAATGAGAGGAGAATAGAAAATGACAGCAGCAGCAGACAGATCTGCCCTTCCCATTGAATGAAGGATGACGGGTATTAATGAAGAAACATTTTATTTCATTATGAACAGCGACAACCAGTAGGAAAGAGCAGATTACAGAGAGGTTTCAGGGAGTCTGTTTGTGATTAGATCACACAGCTCACTGACATAGTGCTGAACTTTATCCAGCTTATCTAAAGCGGGTGCAAGTCATGAACCATCTTCCTTTTCAATCATTATGTATTCCACAATTACTCCTGGTTGGACCAATTCAAGAAGAAAGACATTTTATCCTTGGTGTTTAAACATGTTATATCATCTCCTGCCACACTGACATTGTCGAGGAGCAGCAATACTGCACAAGGACTGGAATCGAATGTGTTTATTTCTAGGTATAAGGCTTTTCTTTGCAATGGCTTTCAACTTTCCAGTGCATAAGAGTCACTGAAGAAAAAAAAAAGCAGGCAAAGTAATCTCACCTATTTGTCATTCTCTGAAAAATTATATTTCTGGTTTTACTTCCTCCTAGTCTAGGCTGTCCCTGGTCAATTCATCTGGGAGAGAAGAGTCTTCATCAGTGGTCTGGATAACCTTCCTAAGGGTCTCTCCCTCTTGAGCTTTTCTTCTTGTGATTCAGACAGATTATTAAGTCTGCATGATTAAGTCAGGCTAGATGGCTGAAATTAGGGAAAATGAATCCCACAAAGCATGTCCTGCAGCAAACTAGAAAGCATAAGCTATTTCCTCCCCACCACAAACAGCATTGTTTTACATTTTCCTCAAAGAAACCTTTAAGCCACAGTTTGGCTTTTGCAAAGTCATTCTACTCCAATGATTATTTAATCTGCAGACGTTGCAACAGGGAAAGACTCCACTCCTGCAAAGCTCAAATCACCTCTCTTCCACCATCAGCAGTACCTCAGATGGCTCTCAGACTACACAGAGATAAGAAGAGGTTGTTAGGGCATACACCTCCCAAGTCAGATGGGTAATCTTTGGTTAAACCAAGGTCTCGAACTTAGATGTAAAGCACAATAGGATTTTCTTCAAGGCAGGACTCATAGACATTGATGCAATATAGCCAGACAACCTGATGGCTTTTTCTGAGACACAGAAATGTCCTTTGGCTGGTTAATTTTTACTTTCTCTATGCAAGCGTCACATACATGGTAGTGCAGTAAAGATGGAGAGTGAATAAATACTGCTTTCTCATTTTCCAACCATTAATGAAGCAGAAGGTTTTTATCTCTGCTGTTATAAGATTAATTAGGATGTTGTCAGCTCAGTTCCAACCTACAAATTACATAATTTAGGACAGTTGGTGTCAGTTCCTAGTGCCTTATTCCAGATCTTTGCTATGTCAAAAGAAGGAAATTCTTTGGCCTCAGAAGGCTGTGACTCAGGCCCAGAGTTTGTTTGAAAATGAAGCATCTGCTCAGTAAGAATAATATAATCATAGATACTTCTGTTGAAAGGGTCCTCTGGAGGCTATTTCACCCATTTTCCTGCTCAAAGGACTGCTGTCAGCTAAACATTGGACACCTCCAGGGATAGTGATATGCCACCACCTCCCCAGGCATCTGATCCAGATCTGCACCATATTCCTAAGAAACTTGTTTTTTTCCTGATTCCTGGCCTGAACCTCCCCAGCAGCTTGTTCCTGTGGCTCTTTGGGCTATGATGTGACACAGTACATCAGCCTGTAGTGACAGCCCTGTCACCATTATCACTGCCCCTGCACATGGGGCCCTTGTGCCTCTGCCCCAGCTCCTCTTGGGGCTTCTCCTCAGGGCGGTGTGTCCCAGCTCTTGTCCATCTTGGTAGCCACCCACTGAGCTCTTCTCAGTGTCTTGACACAACCCAGCGACTCAAACTGGCATTTTGCACTGAACACTGGAAACTTCCTGTAGCTTGGATTCTATCAGAATGTGAATGGTACTGCTGTCAACTCTGGGGCACCTTCAGCTTCCCAGCATGTGCAAGGTTTATTCCAACCCAGGCGCAGGACTTTGCATTTCTCCTTGCTGAATTCCACGGGATTTCTGCTTGCCCAGCCCACAAGTTTCTCAGGGTCCATCTGGGTTGGAATTCTGGCATTCAGCATGTCAGTCACTCCCACAAATCTACTCTTAGCTGGAAATCTGCTGAGGAAACACTCTGCTGTTCTTTAGGGTGTTGTTGATGAAGTTCAGTTCAGTTGTGCAGATCCCAGTACCAATCCATGAGCTATTGCACTCATCACCAGTTGAGGCTGGTGCAACCACAGTACCTTCATCTCTTCATTTGTCTAGTTTTTTACAGTTCCTAAATGTGCCTGACAGTTTCCTGGAACAGGCAACAACAATTACAACAACAACAATAAATATCAGAGATCCAAATAGGTGAAATGTACATTGATTTAACATTTCTGTTCTTTACTTTCCCATCTCCTGCTAATTGCTTGTGAGGGAAATGTCACAGCATGAGACCTTCATAAGCTTCTTCCTGCAGGGACGGTTTTGCTAAGAAACAGTTGGTTCTGTGCTTTTTGAGACCTGGCATTAATTAGGAGCCTGCTCCTTGCAAGGAAATGGACTTCAGTTTGCTTTGTTCCCCACCTCAGCAAGCTTCGGGGTCATAAAAAGCACTGCCAGATGAACTGCCTGAATCCCCGATGCTTTCTCTTCCTACTTAAACCCTTCCCAGGGAACTGTTGAAAATTAGCCCCAATTTAACACAGACAACTTCTCGCATGGACACCACATGTTGCTTTGCCTTTCCTCTATACGGCTCTTTTTCTCCTCTTTTTATTTTAGGAATTTTTTTTTTCCAGTCCTTCTGTAAGAACAGTCATGATTTCTTCCTAACTTCCGTATTTAAGTAATAATCCTGTGGAAGTGGGACCTTTCTCCAGAAGTTTACAGTCCCCCTAACTTTGTCTCTGCTCTGTGTTTGAATGGAGCTGTGGGAAATACTGTCTTGTGTGGCTCAAAGTGGATTTATGATACTCTTGTGTAAGAAAGGGCCTGGCAGGAGGTTAGAGTTCCAAAGCTGGGCTATCCAAACGAGGGCAGCAGATGCTGAGTTTCTTTGTAAGGCAGATTTGAGCTTGATGATCTCGTTTTCCTTTCCCAAAATTTAAGGGCCTTGGTTCTGACACATCAATGACTCTCTGCCCACGTGTAATCTTATTTCTCTCCGTGAATCTGCTTTTATATTACGGAGTCAAAATTAAAACGCAATAGTTTTGGTCGAATTATAAATAGCACCAGGTGAAAACGTAACACTTGCAGCTAAAATGTAAGGTCACTGCAGGTGGTGGTTTGGCCTTGAGTTCCCCAAAAGTCAGGGGAACAGCATGGCTGTTTTCTTTGGCAAAATATGGATAGTAGAGGACACATGACATTCAATACCAGGTCATAAAGATCATCTTGGAATTTTTAAAATTTCCTAACATATGCACAATAAGTAGGTGGGAGTTGGTAGGGCAAACTGTTGCATGGGAAACTGGGACCTTTTCCCATTAAATGCCACCTGGACAATTTTTTGAGAAAGAGCAATACGGAAGGAAGACCTGTTGGGGGTGGAGGGAAGTGGGCCATGAGGTGCCACAGTGGCTTGGTTGGTGATCTGCACATAGCTCTGAAACCCCTGTGCCATACAACACGGGGAGAGCAGGAGGAGACAGACCCCAGCTGAAGGATCCTGAGTGCCACAAGTGCTTGGAGAAGGTTGTGGGACAGCAGGAGGGAATGATTGAGTGTGGGAAAGGGACTGTGCCTCGGTGGGAAGCCCAGAACAACGCTTCGTAGCTAGAAAAGTTGAAGTATGTTCTTTAACACTCTTTTGTAGATTGCTGGATTCTGCTGGGTAAGTCACTTTACTTCCCAAGCTACCTTGGAATAACGGGAGTTACCACACTGACATCCCCTGCAGAGCATTGTGATGGTCAGTCCTCCATCAGGAACAGAAATTCCTGCTTCCTATGAGCACTGCCATCATCACAGTCACCTCAAGCGCAAGGGCAAAGCATCCAGCTGTATTTGTGGGATGGACTGGAAGGGCTGGTTGTCCTCTCTGCAGCATCCTGCACAAACCCACTGAAATGTCTTGGCCATGCCCAGAGGAACACGGGCACCTCTGCAGCCTCTTCCATCCTGCCTCAGCTGCCTCCCCATGAGGCTGGGGGCAGGGTAACTCATGGCATTTTCCCCTTCTCTCTCCTTCCAGGGGCAGGCACCGACGCCAACGTGTCCTTGATCCTGTTTGGGGAGTATGGGGACAGCGGCACCCTGCCTCTGAAGGAGTCCAACAAGTCCAACAAGTTTGAGAGGAACCAGATGGATGAATTCAGCTTCTCTGAAATGCTGAGCCTGGGAGACCTCTGCAAAGTGCGGATCTGGCACGACAACAAAGGTCAGGACAGTGACATGGGTGGTGAGAGAGTTCGGGATGTGTTCACTTGAGGAAACGCAGGGACACAAGGCTGGCTGAAGGCACTGTCCCCAGCTCTGCTTCAGGCTGGGAAAATTACCTGGATTTTTCCCAGATCCTGTGCCCCAGCATCCCTGTCCAGACACATCCCTCCATGCAGGTGACCCTCTCCCTGGCTGCTGGTGTAGCATCTGCTCCAGTGGGTCTCCATCTGCAGTCAGGGCTTACAGCCACCTCTGCAGCACGGGGGATGCCTCCCCCCGGCCAAAGCCCTCCAGCCTGTTGTCCCAACACACTCACTCTACCCATGCATACCTCTCACACAGGCCAGCATGGCACTTCCAGAGCAATTTGATGCTCTCAGCCTGACACCGACGGTCGCTGTTTTCCCCACGGACGAGTAGAGAAACGACACGAAGTCCAGGCTCAGGGATCAATGGAAGGGATTTAATGAATTCTTCGAAGGCTTTTATATGTTAGTTCGCAAAGTGTATTAAGTGGCATAAGGTAATTGGTTTTTGCCATCCACCCCCTAAGGGGATTGGTTAAGTCCTAAGACACACAGAGTTCTGAGTGTTTTTTTAGTTAGAACCATAACAATTCTACTAAAACAATCCGCAGCTGCAAGAAGTTTACAAAACAGTAACATTGTTTTGTCTTACTTGCATGGGAAAGACAGAACTCTCACAAAATGCTGCAGAAAGCCGGAAAATCTTTCTGCTAAGGCTTTTCAGTGTCCACACCGACACGCGGGGTAATGCAGCCTGGCATGACACAGCGAGCCTTAGAAGGCAGAAATAAAGATCTGTGTCTGTCTTTACTAAGATCACTACACCAGCCGGTGAGCTGCTGAGAGAGGTTCTGACATTTCCCTGCTGCTGGACGCCCTGACTGGTGTCACAAGCAGCAGAGCAGTGCTCTGTACTGCTGTCAAACTAATTTGTGTTGTCATTCAGGCACCAAGAGGTGTCTTGTAAAAAAATGCATCTCTAACACTGCTGTGGTGGCATCCCATCCCATCCCATCCCATCCCATCCCATCCCATCCCACCCCATCCCATCCCATCCCATCTCCATGTGAAAGAGATTATTCTGCATTAACAATGGCTTGCTCACCAGTGGCCAGCCCTTGCTGCAGCCCAAAGGTGAAGCTCCATGGCTCCCACAGACTCACCTGAGTCCCTATTAATAAAGCTGTTTGGCAGTAATATTTGCCAAAACCTGGGGAGGAATGGCAGCAGGACTACCCAGTCATTATCTGGTTGTACTGAGGCAGCTGGTTTATGGCTGGGACGGGTTTTATGCCAGCAATGACACGACCTGGCCACCATCTTCTCAAACACACCAAGTTGTGGCAGATGCGTGTCACGCTCTATTTAATAAAATATGCTATTTCTGGATTAGACTTTCCCATTGGAAAGTCTTTGTGAGAGAGAGAGAAAAAACACATCTAATCGTAGCCTCTGTCTGCTGTGAAATATGGGAAATACATCCACCTAACATGATTGTTTATTCCCAGACACTGCAAGCTCTGAGCTCATATTCATCACTCCCATAACACAGCACAATTTAGTTGATTAAACTCTATAATATCAGGTTATATAGCTGGTGCTGAATGCAGTAAGGGAGCTGCTTTCACCTGATTACTTTGCCAAAACACTAATTCCTTGGATCTGCAGTTTAGATGTAGATATGGAAAGGGATGTTGAATGAGAGTTTTAGCTCAGTAAACAGGCTTTTCTGCAGTTCCAAGAGTGGATCAGACATCCCTCTGATAGCAGCAAGAAATCAACATGGACTTGCAGATTTGCTTTCAAATCTATCACCAGCTAAAATGTGTGCTAAAAGAACTTTTTCCTCAAGAGGCATCATGGCTCCCCGGGGACTGGCCGTGCTAACAGGATGAAATACACCCACCAGAGCAAAGCTGGTCCTTAGGGCTCAGGCACACGGACAGACTGGGATGCAGGAAGGTGAGAGCTGGATCAGATCAAGGGTCTGTGGAGCCCAGCAGCTCTTTCCAACAGCCTGAAGAAGAGGACAGACTGAGAGAGCATGTGTAATCCTTTCACAACCCTCTGCATTTTACTACGAGTAGCTCAGGGCATTTCCTGAACTGGATATAATTTTTGTCCATTAAGTAATTTCCAGTGAATTTTCTCATTCAAGTTCTTGCCCAGGCCATCCAGGAGACATTGGCACCCACACATCCCGTGGCAGTGAGTCCCACAGATCTGTTGCCTGCTGCGTGACAAGCAAATCCTGTTAATGCAGGAGGGCTTTGTTGGCTTTTCCTTCTTTCACAAGTGATCATGGCTCACCTTCTCAGTGCCACTGATGATGCTGCTGACACAGGTTGGTAATTGCTGGCTGTGTGCAGCTGGTTGGTGGCAAAGGGAGGTAACAGAGTTCAGCCTTAGGCTAAGCAGTAAGTAGGCTCAGTTAGTTTAAATTCACTCTGGGCTAAGAGCATGTACCCAGATAGCCACATGAGTCAGCTAAAATACTAAGCTGGGTGTCTAGAACCTGAAATATGTATATAAATACACATGGCAACCTCATATTCTCTTTCCTTATTTCCTCATAACACAGGTTTCCACTTATAAATACTAGTTCTTACCCGACCTGGCTGACAGCAAGGTTAATTTAAGCCTGGGATAAACACCATGCTCAGGTTTTGTTCAGCAAAAATGTACTTGCTTTTCCCCATAGAAAGAAGGAAAAGTGTTGTTTAAATCATAACATATGTTGTCTACATTGTTCTTGCATTAGTCATGTGAAAGGCATCTCCTATCTAAAACTTCACACAATTCAGCATGACAGTTTGTTGGGTGGGTGGAGTATTTATTACTGCTGAGATCCCAGGATATAGCTATCCTTTGAATAGATGCCTGCTCCCTATATATAATTTATATAAATTGGCTGTGGCACTGCCTAGAAATTCCTGGCTCTATTTCTTTTAAATGTGTAGTAGGATCAGGGGTCAAGTAGGTTTTTTTGTCAGATGCATGAGAGGCTTTGGGTATTAAATAAAAATGTGTTTGTATTTACCACTAGTCTGAGGCTTCAGATGTTGATCATTCTTTCTTTTCCTTTTTTTCCTTTTGGACTAAATGGTTCTCTGCCAATGGCCTGTGGAAGGCTTGACCTCACATTGGCCTACTCCATTGCTCCTCGAATCCTGAATACTTGTTCTTTTCCTTATCTTCTAAATTATCCGTCTCAATCACAGAATCACGGAACGGTTTGGGTTGGAAGAGACCTTAAAGATGATCCCATTCCACCCCCTGCCATGGGCAGGGACACCTTCCACTGTCCCAGGTTGCTCCAAGCCCCATCCAGCCTGGCCTTGGACACTGACAGGGATCCAGGGGCAGCCACAGCTGCTCTGGGCACCCTGTGCCAGGGTCTCCCCACCCTCACAGCCACGAATTCCTTCCCAATATCCCATCTCTCCCTGCCCTCTGGCACTGGGAAGCCATTCCCTGTGTCCTGTCCCTCCAGGCCTTGTCCCCAGTCCCTCTGCAGCTCTCCTGGAGCCCCTTTAGGCCCTGCCAGGGGCTCTGAGCTCTCCCTGGAGCCTTCTCTTGTGCAGGTGAACAGCCCCAGCTGTCCCAGGATGTCTCCAGAGCAGAGGGGCTCCAGCCCTGGGAGCATCTCCATGGCCTCCTCTGGACTGGCTGCAGCAGCTCCAGGTCCTTCTGATATTTGGGACCAATGTCAACACCACATTAAGTGCCCCATCAGGGCTAGTTAGGGGAAACACCAGCCATCAAAAGGCTTCTTTTTCTTTGTGATATCAAGGTGCCGACCATCTGCCTGTATTTCAGGATAAAATACATTTAAATGCCTTGCCCATTGTGTTCACGGTGCCATGCACCACAGCTCAGCATCCCTCTCCCTCGGTGAAGCCGTGCTGCAGTGGCTTTGCTCCCAGTCCTCATCCCACTTTTGTTTATCCTTTCACTGAAATCTGACTGCAGTGGGGTGTTCAGAGTTGAAGAGACAGTAATTGCCACGGCAAAGACTGTCAGAAGGTCTTTAAATGGCAAACACCGTGTTTTCATCCTCTGGAAAAGCATGCCAGTTTTATGGTCCCACTTTAATGCTTTTAAATGCAGTTTTCCCCACACAAACTGCTGAGTGGCATCTCTGTATGAGACATAAAGGAGGAATGAAGCCCCCATCTAATTTCTCTAACTTCAGTAAAAATGATTAGGGAGGAAGTTGTTGCTCATTTGAAAACAGGCAGTTTAAAGACTTCACAACTGCAATGTCAAGGAATTGTTCCTGATTTTCTTAGATGTTTAGAGCTCACCAGTGAGATTCTGGTAACAGCAAAGTGACGTGAATGAAATTTAGTTTTAATTTTGCTCCATGTCTTTTTATCTTGCCCCTGTTTACTTTGAGATGCTGATGTTGGACCTAATACATTTAGACTCTCTGAGCAAATTTAATCACTTCCAGACTCCCCATCTCCTGATCTCAGATAGACACTATGTATTTTCTCATATCTCAGTTCATTTACTTCTACATTTATGCAAGATCAGTATCTGGAGGTCTGTAGAAATGCTGGCTTTCTAAATATAGGCCTCAATTTTTTTTTTTGTCTGCTATAAGGACTAAATCACCATTCTGGAAGAATGACTGAAAGTTTCCCAGTATCTCAGTAACAGAATTATTTACCTAGAAAAAGCCTTTTTTTTCCTTTTTTTTTTTTTAATGGATTGTTGTTGCCTTTTTCTCCAGGAAACAAGGAGGTATGGGAAATCTAGACTTAGCTCCCTCATCTGCCTGAGTAGATTTGAATCCAGGTGATAAGCAGTCTGTCTAAAGTAATTAATTTCAGATTCTTGATTATCTCAGTTGCCATCAACCAAGGGGAGCCAGGAAGTGTCTAATTACAGATAAACTAGACTTTTCTCTGTTGTAGGAGCAAAGACAAAGGCAAATACCAAGGTTATGGAGCCAAATTTCTTCTTTGCCTTAACAGGGCCTTTCTCTCAGTTCACCAACTGCTCTGACACTGTCTAGAAGAGTTTTAAGTAGCCTATCTGCCCCAGTGACTCCTTTTGGGTGGCTCTTTCAAAAGAGAAAGTATCTTATTCCCTTTCTTGATATGGGCTCAAGTCAAAACCATTTATATACCCTTGGTTTTCCTTTTCTTTCTCTGAAGGAACTACCTTTTCAAAGAGCAAAATCTTGGCTCAAGTGTTAAACTGCCCAGGCCTTGAACTCACAGCACGCAGCTATTCCAGAGGTCTCTTTCTGCAATTCATGGACATGATTCCAAGCCTTTGGGGCACTTGTAGACCATAAATTATTTAAAAAAAAAACCCTAAAGAACTGTCTTTTTTAGCCCTTTGTGAGGATTTACTCAGCTATCAGGCCTGAGAAGCGCTTCTCTAAGCCCCCCTCTCAGCTCTTGACTATTGCCTCATGAAGTCTGCTGATCCTCAGGGCAGATTCGTTCAAGAGTTTCTGCTTTAAATACAAAGTGAGAGGAAGAGAAATAGATGTGTAAGACTGCCCAGGGAGAGGAGAGTCCATCATGCTCCCTGTTCTGTTGGTGGCTCGCTACAGAGGAAGACAATGACAGCTCCTGCACGTGTTTCTGGACGCGTTGAAGTCTGCAGCTCGGACTGGGCACATGTGAGGGTGCAATCTGCAGGCCTGCAGCCTGCCAGCAACTGTGACAGGGCTGATTAGTCCTTCAAATGGTCCAAATCTGCCCTCAGCACCTCGGGAGACCCCAGCACTGACCCACAGAGCCCCCCTCACATGCCTTGCACCTTCCTCTCTCTTCAATGCCAGGTTTTTTCCTTATGCCCAGTGGCGTTATCACAAAGATAAGGATTTCACCCCTGTGAGGGTGGGCAGGCCCTGGCACAGGGTGCCCAGAGAAGCTGTGGCTGCCCCTGGATCCCTGGAAGTGTCCAAGATCAGGTTGGATTGGGCTTGGAGCAGCCTGGGATGGTGGGAGGTGTCCCTGCCCAGGGCAGGGGGTGGAACGGGATGAGTTTCAATTTTCCATGCATCCCAAACCATTCCATGACTCCGTGAAAGATGTGCTACAGGTGTTACAGCTTAGCCAACAGATACTGCCAAGATGTCACAGTCCAGAGCTGACGTGAAGCAGAAAAAAAGGGAATTAAAACAGCACAACCAGAGAGAAGAAGAAGACTTCGGTGTTGACCTTGTGCATTCATTCCTTTCGAATCTCGTGAATTGCAGAACCAGTTCAGAAGGAGCCCGAAAGGCCAGATGTAGCCTTAGAATTATCATTTCTGTAAAAGCTCCTCTTTTCTACAGGCCTCTGTTGCTCCTCTTGGGGATGAATTATCCTGCATCCTTGTTAAAAGCTTTTGCTTCAAGCATTCCTCAATAAAATACAAAATTTCCTTCAATCATAAGAATACAATCTGAGAAATTGTTCCATCTCCAGTCTGAGCTGCTAAGTGCTTTTGCACAGGAGTAGTTTATCTGTAAGATGTGAGGGCTGAAGGACTGGGGTGTGTCTGAGGGTAATTTGTGGGTGGTTTTGACCTGAGTCAAATCCTGGACTGAACAAGTTGCAGAGACAATAGAGGAGAGGGGGCTGCAGGGCACCTATTCTCTAAAACTGTCCCAAGTGCTCATCTTCTCCTTTCTCAAAGGTTGTGAGAGGTTTTGCATTGCCTGTCTGCCCTGATGAGAAATGTTGTGGTGTGAACTAACATGATCCTAAAGGAGAGATATACAAAATGGATCTATTTTTATCCTGCCACTGGCTTGCTGAATGACCTTGCGTAAATCACATCCCTGTACCTCATTTTCAATTATGTAAATTAGGGATAAAAATTATTCACCTTCTTAGAGTGTTTTGAGACGTACTGATGCACAGCTAGACGCTATGATTTTAACACCTCACAATTAACGCTCCATTTCTAGCGATCTGATGCCGCTATCAAAACTCCCACCACTTTCTGGGTGATGCCTCATGAGGTGAGGTTTAGGGATGGATGCTCACCTAACCAGGCAGGGGACAAATAGTGCCAGAGGATGCAAGGCTGATGAACTGTCTGTGCCACGGTCCTTACTTCACGTTTCGAAGAACATTAAAATAAAAAATAAATAATAAATAAAAATGCAGTTAAGGGGCTGAGCAGTGCTGGTTGATGGTTGTGAATGGCTTGGCAGCAGCAATTCTTCACTGGCCCCTGAGCAGTCAATGTCCCAAGCAGGAGGGATTTTTTTACTCCTGTGGAAACATAAGCACCAGTAATGACTACTATTATCCTTGATCAGGCATCAGCTGCTTGAAAAACCAAACCAGAAGAGATATGCTACAGAAAGATGAGGGATAAAGAGGATAGTCCATGAATATGGCTCCAAAAAGTGGCGACTTCCCTGGACATGTGTGTATCCAAGCACAATGTGGTTCTGCCAGCAGCTTTGATCCCACCAGCTCTTTCTCTGCAAGGAATAGTTAATATTCACTACAGCAAGGTCAGGGACCAGGTGCCGGGTGAGCAGTGGATCCACCACACTTGTTTCAGTCTTTTTTTCTTCCATCTTCCCATGTTTCTGCAGGTGTCAAAACGGCTTAGTATTTTAGGGGTGAGTACAGGCAAGCCATGGCTGCTCCTGAGAGAGGCAAAGGAAGCTTCTGGTGCTGCAGGCTGGGGTTTTAGTTAAATGAAGCAGTAATGTCATTATCTGTGTTTCATCTACCGCTCCTACAGTCAGGCTCAATTGTGCTAATCACTGCAGAAATGGGTGACAAGGAGCTTACAATCCAACCTGTCTAATGTCAGGAAAGCACAGACCTCCAGCATCAGCTGGGGAAAAGGAAAGATGGTCCTGTGAGGGCCTTTCGGGTGTACACAGGGGGTCCTTGCCCAGTATCACCCAGCGGCCACCTTGGATCCTTTTAAGTAAGAGGATAAATGGGACAAATAACTGCTCTTTTGGGTAAGGACATTTGGAGAAGAGAATACATTTCCCTACATCACAGTAAATTATACAGAGTCAAGCAAGCAAAGTGATTCTTTTTTCCCCAAAGCTCTTCTCTTCCTCTAATTACATTTGAAATGTTTTGCATGCTATTGAAAATGTCACTTCCAGCTGCAGACCATTAAGGAGCCTATGTGGCACTGCCATGGGTTTTATTAAGGCAGGTTTGTTGCTGGGGACTTCAATGGCAGCAAAATGAGGCCTGGAGTGAAACACCTTTTGTTACAAATGTTGAACACTTGTTTTGGTGGTAGGGGACCTTTCACAAAGGCACAGTTCTCGCCAAATTATTTTAAAGACCAAGGCTGGCATAATTGGGCAGGAACTACTCAGATATGTGCTGTTTCTTCCCTTCCGCCCCAAAGCACTAATGGAGGTGAATGTAGTGGTCCTGGTTTGTACTGGGTCACGGCAGAAATCTGTGCAGCTGATGTTTTCCTGAGCCCTCGCTTTCCTGGTACTGTTGTTTGAGGTGCCAGCAGGATACGAACAGCTCTGCTTTGGTTTTTCTGCAAGCACCCAAAGCTGAGGGGTGGAGCAGCTCTGGCTCTCGCAGTGGATCGGGATCAGGGACAGTGTCCAGGGGAAAGGCTGATGAGCCATTGCTGCAGAGACCCTTCAGTTTCTCCTTGCAGCCAGGCTGTGTGAGCCGTGGTCAGGACTTGGGAAATCCTTTCACCCTGCTACATTCACATCACCTTTCTGGCTCCTCTTCCTCCTTCCTATGCTGCTCTATAAACCAGCTTGGGTTGAGGATTTGGTGACTCTGGGGTTGGAGTTTCCTTTCCTATCATTGCTTAGGTGCTGTCAAGCCTCTGAGCCCATTGCAAAAGTCACAGAGGAGCACAAGGGGTAAACGGGATAATAGCCCGAAACCAGAATTTCATGACCTGAAAAGTAGTTCTGCAAACATGATTTGTTCTCCTTCTGCTGACGTGATCTCCAGCACACAGAGCCAGCCCAGCAGAGGGAAAGTCTCACATTTAGACTCTGTGCATCACTGGCCTTTCCATTTTTTTTCCCAGACCAATGCAAAAAGGAATTTTATATCTATTTTCCCAGTCTGAAACAAGAGAAAAAACAATACATTTTCTGGTAGAGCAGGATGTATTTTTTGGACACGAATCAACCTTTCCATTTCCACATCAGCTTTTAAATGGTGGTTAATGTTGTGGCAATGAGACCCTTGATGTGACACCCCTCCTGGCACCATGGGACGTGGACAGGGTGGGGAGATATGCTGCTATGGACATATCCAGTACAGCTTTCGCCTGGGCTGAGCTATTTCTCCTAGAAATGAAAAGCATTTAGGGATCCTTGTACAGGTCTCCTAATCTAATTTAAGTCACTAACAATTAGGAATGAAAATGAGAAAAAAGGCAAATTCTAGTAAGAGGGGAGAGAAATGTTTGGGGTTTTTTTAAAGAAGATGGGAGGATGTTTAGGGGAAGTTGTACCATTTTTCTAAGGCTGTCCATCCAGCTCCTTGATTTACGTACCCCTGTGCTGTAAAGGATACCCTGTTGGCATTTGCTTTTCAGTGTTGATCCCTGACAGAGCTCAGCACTTGCTCTTTAAATAGCCCAGAGCTGATAAAAGCATCTTTGTGGGGAGGAGCTGGCTTTGTCCTCAACTCCAACATCTGCAGGAAAGTCAGGTCTGTCCCATCTCTGCCTCTGATAAAAGACCAGGATTTTGTCCGGCTTCTCAGTGGTGTGGCTGCTGGCACCAGGGTAGAGAAGAGGGAGGAGGGTATGTGCACCTCAGTCCCTTTTCTGGTACTGCTTAGCAGTGATCCTGACCCCATCATCCTGTTCACTGCTGGCAGCAGGGCTGAGATCAACAATTTATTCCACCCTGGCCTGCAGTCACTGACGTCTCTCACTGAAGAAGGAAGGCATGTTTTCTTTCTTTCGTGCTGTACTGTTGTCACTGAAGTTTTGATGGAAGCAGAGCAGCCTCCTGAATATGCTGCAGAGAGGTTCATTGAACTTAAATGGAAAAGATCCTACCAAACGATTAACAGCCGACACTGCCAAGATGTGTAGAATAAATTTCCAGAACAGCCCCAAAGAGCAAGCTGCTCCAGTTAAATCACAGTGGGAGCCTTGGAGAACTTCACAGAATCGTAGAATCACAGAATGCTTCAGGTTGAAAGAGACCTTAAAGACAATCATGTCCCACACCTTCCACTATCCCAGGTCGCTCCAAGCCCCATCCCACTTGGCCTTGGACCAGGGATCCAGGGGCAGCCACAGCTGCTCTGGGCACCCTGTAAAATTAAAACAGATGGGACAAAATTCTTCTCACCAGTGTCCAGGGTCAGGACAAGAATGAACGGGCTCAAACTGAAATACAGGGAATTCCATTTCAAATAAGAAAAAAAGCTATTTTTCTCTGCATGGGTAATCAAACTCTGGCACAGGCCACCCAGAGAGGTTGTGGAATCTCCATCCTTGGAGATATCAAAAACCTGGCCACACACAGCCCTGAGGAACTGCTTCAGCTGAGTCTGCTTTAAGCAAGATGTTCTAGAGATGAACGTTCCAGCCACAATGATTTTGGAGTTCTGTGGCCCTGAAATTTAAGGGGTAAATGGTGTTGGTGGTTGAGGTCTGTGCTTCGTCATGCACAGTTTAATTTCCTAAGTTGGAGAAGGTTCAGGAAGCCAAAGTACAAAACAACAATGGCTGTGAGGTTGGTAAAGAATGGCCAGCACGTGGTGTGGAGGCTCACAGTCCACAGGAGATGGGCACCTTGTTGACATAACTCAAAAATGTGCCATCATTTTCTATTCAAGGATAATGAGGATTAATTTTTGCAAATGAAGAAAATAGGCACACGGCAGTGAATTCCTGGAAGAGCAAGAGCTGTTTAATCTCTCCAGGATGTACATAATAAGTGAGCAGAGATGTCTCATTGTGAGCATAACCTTTTTTTGTCTGACTAATAGCAGGACTTGTAAGTGAAACTGTCAGAACCTCCCGTCCCCACCAAGGTCAACAAGTGATAACAAAGAAATCAGGAAAATGTTCTCGAATGCTGTTTTCTCCATTTTCAAGTCGCTTTGGGGAAAAAAACAAACCAAACAAACGAAGTAGCAAACTAAGAAGGTGCTGTGGCTCCTCAGAAGGCCCCAAGGGAAATGTAAATTGATTTGGTCATTCCTGCTGGAACATCCATCACTTTACTCTGTCCTGTTTTCACATCCAGTCCCAGCACTCAGGAATTTGCCCTGGTTGCTTGGCAAGGATAAGTAGTTTCCTTGCATGTGCTGGCTGGCAGGGCCAAAGGAGCGAGTTGTACTTTACATTCTGACTTCAAATCCAAGGAGGAGACCTTAGAGCCCCTGCCAGTGCTTACAAGAAGATGTGGACAAACGTTTTAGCAGGGCCTGCTGCAACAGGGCAACGGGGGTGGTTTAAAAAATAGAAGAGGGTCAATTTAGATTAGATATATAAAGGAAGAAATTTTTTACAGCGAGGCCAGTGAGGCCCTGGCACAGGTTGCCCAGAGAAGTTGTGGCTGCCCCAGTCTTGGATGTGTCCAAGGCCAGGTTGGACAGGGCTTGGACCAACCTGGGATGGTGGAAGGTGTCCCTGCTTATAGCAGGAGGGTTGACCTTTGAAGGTGCCTTCCAACCCGAACCATTTCTTTATTCTATGATTTCTAGCAACTAGCAGGGAAGTACCAAGGAAAGGTACCTCACCTCCTTACTCAAGCTATGTGCAAACAGCCAAACCTCTTTCATTTTTGTAACTTTACTAGGAATTGCACCAGGCTGGCACTTGGAATATATTGATGTGATGGACTCTGCCATGGACAAGACGTTTCGCTTCCAGTGTGATCGCTGGCTGGCTAAAGGAGAAGATGACGGGCAGCTCATCAGGGAACTGGCTTGTGCCAATAATGACATCCTGGAACTGAAGGAACGGACTGGTGAGTTTTGAGTGGTTTTGTGTCATTTCCTGAGCCACCTCAGAGGCTGTAGGACCACATCTCCTGCAAGCTGAAGGTTCCCATGCAGGCTTTGAGGGTCAATTCATATGTGCTTTAGTTCAATAGTGCAGTTCTGTGATAAGAAAGAAAAAAACCAGGATTTGTGAGGAAGAAAAAGATCTCATTCTAGGTTGAAACCTAAGAGGGGCCCATCTGCAGCAGTTCAGTCCATCAGTAAGCCATGAGAATGGATATGATCTCATTAGAAGTAATGTGCTTGAGTCTTTGAGGTGGAAAATAAGTTCAGTCCTTAAAGCTTGCTAAGTAACATTGCTCCAGCTTCCTCTTCAACTCGTTCTGGGCTACCAGCTTAAGTGTCCCAGCTGAACATGACAGCTGAGCTTAACAGGCCCTGGATCCGCTCTGGGTAATCCCGCTGGGCCCAAGGTAATTACACTGGTGTCTGATGTGGTGGGTGATTCAGCCAACAAGAGTTACTTAACCACACTGATGATATGCAGAGTCCATCTCAAGAGCTACTGCACCAGAGCTCTTCTTCAGGAGGATCCTGGAGAGACAATAATCACATTACTTCACAGTGAGTTCGCTCTGCCCCTGAAAAAAAAATCAGCCTTGTGATGGCCATTTTGGGTGCTTACAGGCCACCACAGCATCTGAGCACATCGTGTTGGATACATGGACACCCTCACTCTGCTGGAACAGTGGCACACACACAAAAAAAAGAATAAAATATGGAGGATTTGGGCTGTTTTTCAGATGAAGTGCTTAGCACGGCATGGAGCTGGACACAGCTTGTTCAAGATGGACTTCAATCACCCTTGTGGGTCCCTCCAACTCAGAATATTCTATGAATCTAAGAATAACTCCATCTATTCTTGCTACCCGATTGCGCAGGACTCATATTTTTCATGTATTCTGTCCCAAAGCACTTAGAAGTCAAAAGTCCCACAGATTTCAGTGTGTTTCCACCCTTATTTTGCAAATGCTTGCTGTCTTGTGTGCTGTGATAAATATTGGGAAAGGGGTTTTTAAGCAAAGTGACAGCCAAATGAAGAGATCTTGCAGGCCATCTGCTCTTCCTTTTCTGTTTAACGTGTGTGTTAATTATGCTTTAAAGCCTATGAGATTGTCACAGTAACCAGCGACAGAGAGGATGCAGACACAAAGGAAAACATCTGGATCATCCTAGAAGGAAAGATGGGCCGCTCAAAGGAATTCCTGATGGAAAACTCCTCCAAGAAAAGGAGATTTGAAAGGTAAACAGGATGGTGGGCCAGAGGAACTCCTCACCAACAGTTGTGTGTCCTCCACAAATGCCACCTCTTCTCCAGGATGGTTTAGGGAGCTGTGTTTGTGCTATGCTGCTTCTCATCCCCCCTTCCAAAAAGCTTGATGGCTTCCCACTTGAATTAAAGGGAAGATGACAAACGGGTTTCTGGTGGGCAGTCACAGAGTAGGTTTTAGAACAACAAGAAAAAGGCATTTGGTGAGAGGAAATGTGGATGTTGCATGTGTGTGTGTCCTTTTGTATCAGCACATACAAGGAGGCTCCTGGCACGACCCCGGGGACGCTGTGTGGTTTTTGAGCTGGGAGGAGCAGAAGGAAGCTGGAGGTGGTTTTAGTTCCTTTTACAGCATCTCACTGGCAGCGGGAATCAGAGAGAAAGTAATAATAGTTGGAGGCTAGATGTTGTCAGAGCTGCTCAGATTTGGCTCTGCAGACAGATCTGGGGGTAAGGCTGCGAGATCACTGTCGCGTGAGGAAAGGCAGGAGTCAGCCTCCTGCTGGAGGCACATCCATGGCACATGGGGCATATTCTTTCTCCCATGTGGGACCAAAGTGCTGCAGGTGTGAGCAGGGTTTTCTGCTTTGTTTAAGGACACAGCACACCCTTAGGAGACAGGGACCTCGCCAAAGCCACGGGCGCTGCTGGTGTTCTGTTGCTTTGCAGGGAGGAAAGGTTTTTCCGGTAAAGGAAGGTGAAATTATGGCTCATGTGGAATGTACTATGACTATCTGAGACATCATGTCAAGTATGAAAGATCAGGAGGAGCTTCCTCCTGACCCTGAGCTGATGGTGTCTAGGGAGGAGTTAAACACCACTCTTCACGAGTCACAGCCTGTCCTTGGAGGGAACAAGGGCCAGTCCAAGAAAATAAACCTAACAGATACTCAGGGGACACAACAGGGATCCAGTCAACACTTTGACAGAGACCTGTCATGCCTGCCCATGACAAGGATTTGGAACTAGATTATCTTTAAGGTCCTTTCCAACCCAAACCATTCTGAGATTCTGTGATTTAATTGTTTCTCTGAACTATTTCCAACCCGAGCTTCAGGAAGGGTGGCTGAACTAGCAAATTTAAAACAGCTATGGTGGGTAGATGTGTAAGAGATACAGTATCTGTCAAGAATGAATGAATAAGTGCTGGAGGGGAAATTAGTCATTCTTTAGCTTTATCTGTAATGAGGCAAATTGATTTTGTATGTGGAACAGCTCAAGTTTATCCTAGAAAGTCCTAGTGGCAACAATTTAAAGTGTCACCCCTAATCAGAGAAAATACTAAATTTAAATATGGAAATTATACTTTGTGTTGAATGATTGTAGGTTAAATCAAATGACTGTAAATGAAGGCTTATCTTCTATCTTCCATTGCCATGTGCAAATTACTTAATGTCCATATGAGGCAAGTCACTGGCAGCCTCTAGGATGCTGAAACTGCTCCCTGTTTCCTGTAGGGGAGCAACAGACACATTCCAGTTTTCTTCAAAGAACCTTGGTGATATTGCAGCCATCTGTGTTGGTCACTGCCCAAAAGACGGGAAGAAGTCATCCGCAAAAGCCGACGTCTTCTGGCATGTCCAGGAGATCACCGTGACAGAGATGGAGCTCTGCAACAAGTAAGTGCCTTCTCATCTGGGAGGGCATGGGGGAGCTGAGCAGCTCTGCACACATCCACCTGAAGCATCTCAGGCTTAAGAAATAACAGGAAGTCTTACTTTCTGATACGTAGTTTAACGACCTGTGCAATTTCTGAGTTGTTAGAGAGGGTGTTTGCATGTGCAGGTGAGTTTATAAACTAGTTGGCTGGGGTGAATCTCACAGCCAGGACGAACTGATGTCTCACCTTGTGGAAAATAACCAGAGCGGCTGAAATTCAAGGAGTTTGTAGGGTACTCTGCACAGACTGCTCTTTAGGTAAGTAAGTCTTGTGAAGGAATTCCTAGAAACAAGTTGAGAGTAAGACAAAGCCTGAGCCTCTGATTCAGGGCAGTTTGGATGAGAGATCCTTCTGGTCCGGTCCAAAAGGCCACAACGTGACTGGAAAGGTCACAGTCATGCAGCTCAAACATACCTGAAGATCCCTGTGTCTGGTCCTACACACTTTGGCCTGAGCCCCATCTTTGGAAGGGGAGCAGATTCCACAGGGACTGAACAGGAACAGAGGAGATCTTCCATCTGCAGAACAAACTACACTTCAGCAAAACAATCCACGACATTAATTGTGGATTTCTTCTCTTCTCCGTGATATTTCCATTGCTGCTTAAGAATTTAACTACGAGGAGTTTGTTCCAGCTGAGACAATTGAGTGTTTAAGAAGAAATCCTTGAAGTGGCGCTTTTTTTTTTTTTAGAAGCTAAGAGTCTCTCCTAGCAAATTAATCAGCCAGCTGAAGAGCCTTAATAATATTTGCTGAATGAAAACTCAGTCAATTGCATACTAAAACATGTTCTTTTCTCCTGGAGGGGAAAAGCCTGGAACCCTCAAAGTCCAGCTGTGCAATCAGATCCGTGCCCTGAACTCACTGGGAGCAGGCTGAAACTGCTGGGACAGTGTGCTGTGAAGGGGCCAAAGGTTTTCTCATAAAGTCCTATTTTTTTGGATTGTTTTAAATTAAAGAGGGCAGCCAGGAGGTGCGGGTGAAGCCTGCAGCCTGTCCTTGCACTGGAGCAGGGCTCCAGCTCTGCAGATGCAGCACTTCACGGTGGTGTTTGCTGTGCACACGAGCAACTGGAGAGCTTGCACCGTGAGAACAAGTTCTCACTTCAGCTATTACCCATCCCAAATATTCTAAAAACCTACCCAGACAAGCCAAAAACCAAATTAAAAGAGCTACCAGACTGTTGCAGCAATAGTTTTGAATTACACTGGGATTTTTCCTTTTGGTAGTAGATCTTAGTATGTAAAAAGATTGTATTTAAAGATTTTCCTTGCACATTCCAGGGCTTCAAAAGTCATCTCTTTTCCTTTTGACCCTTGTGAAAATTGGCAAGCACCATTATACCTCCAGACCATGAGACATTCCACAGCTGAGGAAATCAAACTGCAGCATCAGGCATCCTCTCCATCACATTCTCATGCAGTTTTTCTGTCCCCGAGCCTCAAATTTTTCTCCCCCTGGAATTTCTCATCTACAAAGCTTCTTTCCAGGGAATGAGTGCTTCTCTTTGGCTGCAGAAAATGCCAAGAGTATAGGAAGTGCTTAAGAAACACCAGACAGCTGGAGTCACAGTAACCCTTCCTCCAGGTGTTTATTTTACACACACACACACGCTGCACTCCAGCCACACTCCATTCAAGAGGACATGCTGCAGTTCAGTGAAGGCAGGGGAAGGGGGAAAAGCTCATTTGGAACTGATCTGCATCATTGGAAATGAAATACCTCATTAAAAGCAGAGTGCTCCAGCCCCTGGCTGAGTGCCAGGTACGAGGTAATTTATGGATGTGCTCGGTGTTCCCCACACATCACCAGAGACAGCACTGCAGAGACAAGGGCTGTCGGCATCTGGTACCTATCACTTCTGTGTTCTGACTTTTTTTTTCCCTGCTAAGGATGAGATGGGTGATCTAGAAAGGAAAGGGGAGATTTAAACCTCCTCCATCTTTCCCATTCCTTTTTTTATGCCTTTTTTCCTGTGTTAGCTGTGGGTCTGACTGCTTGTCCTGCCTTGGTAACTGGACATGCCATTGCACAGACTACAGAGGTGACACTGATCCTTCCCGTGTGCAGTGTGTCTGTCCCTGTGTGGGGAGATGTCAGATTTTCCAGTTGCAAAGTCCCATGGTGGCTCTCTTTCTAGAGAGATACTCAAGTGCTGGCACTATAGGGAAAAGTGCTGAAACAGCATTAATATTGGGCAATTTAGTACAATGCACAGTCCATAACTTGCTGGCTCCGTGTTTGTACCAACACCGTGGCCACAGCCCCAGGGCAGGGCCCGTCCCCTGTGCTGGCTCTGCTGAGGCACCTCCAGTGCTGGGGACAGCTCTGGGCCCCTCAGGACAGGAGAGACACTGAGGGGCTGGAGCGTGTCCAGGGAAGGGAACGGAGCTGGGAAGGGGCTGGAGCACCAGGAGCGGCTGAGGGAGCTGGGAAAGGGGCTCAGGCTGGAGAAAAGGAGGCTCAGGGGGGACCCTGTGGCTCTGCACAACTCCCTGACAGGAGGGGGCAGCCGGGGGGGGTCGGGCTCTGCTCCCAGGGAACAGGGACAGGAGGAGAGGGAACGGCCTCAAGCTGTGCCTGGGGAAGTTTAGATTGGATATTAAGGAAAATTTCTTCACTCAAGGAGCTGTCCAGCCCTGTCCCAGCTGCCCAGGGCAGTGGTGGAGTCCCCATTCCTGAAGGGGTTTAAAAGCCGTGTGGATGTGGCACCTGGGGACATGGGTCAGCGGTGGCCTTGGCAGTGCTGGGGTAGCAGTTTGACTCAATGACCTTACAAGGCTTTTTCAACACAAACGATTCTACGATTCTCTAATACTTGCCCCACAAAGTGGCAGCCCATGACATTAACCTGCCGCCGACTTCCCCGTGACAGGTACTTTTTCAGGTGCAACGTGAAAATCCCTCTGCGATACAAGAGGCGAGACTACAAAGTGTTCGAGTGTGCCAAGGTCACCGAGAGCTTCGCCAGCAAAGCCCGGAGCTTGGTGCCAGTCAAGTACGAGACCATTGTGGTCACAGGCTTCGAGAAGGGCGCGGGCACCGACGCCAACGTGTTCATCACCATCTATGGCCTGAACGGGGACTCGGGACGGCGGGCGCTGAAGCAGAAGTTCAGGAACCTCTTCGAGCGAGGCAAAACCAACAGGTTTTACCTGGAAACCCTGGACATGGGGGAGCTGAAAAAGGTCCGGATCGAGCACGACAACAGCGGCCTGGCTCCGGGCTGGCTGGTGGAGCGGGTGGAGATCACCAACTCGGCCACTGGTGTCACCACCATATTTCCCTGTGGGAAGTGGCTGGATGAAAACCGGGGGGATGGGTTAATCTGTAGGGACCTTTTTCCTACTCACTGAGGAGGGCACAGCTGCAGGAGGGTTTCGGTCCCTTCAGTATGCATATTTTTTTTTTCATCGTACTGTTTTGTATTGCATTTTACTTTTTAAAACACTGCCTTTTGTATTGAGAGATTTTCAGTAGCAAGACACTCTTCCTGGGTTAACATTTTGTAAAAGTAACGCTGCGGGTTTTTTTTAAAGTGCATATAAAGCTATGAATTAAATAAATACGTTTATTGCTTACTTATGATTAAGAGCTACAACCAGAGGAGACATAACCTGTCCTTTACCAGCTCAGATGTTTCTGCTTTCAGTGCTACGCTTTGCCAGCTCTGAGAAAATCCACTGACCTATGCCACTGATGGGCTCCACTTTTAGATGAGCATAGAGGTTAAGAGAATTGGGACACTTTTATTTAAGAAAATTGAGCTTGGAGATAAACATTTTTTTCCCACTCCTGGCAACTTCAAGCCCTGCACGTTCATACACACACATGCACATCTCCAGAGGGCACCACATGGTAAACAGCAGGACTTTCCATAGGGAGTTTGGGGAGCATCTGCATCCACCCAGCCAGGTTTCAACCAGTGGGATCTGGGGGGTGTTTTCCACCCCATGGGGTTTTTTTCTCCCCAGGGCAGACTCAGCTCCCTGGCTGAATTCCTACAACTCTGCCAAGAGCTGAGACCTATGGTTACGGCTGCAAGAGCAAGAGACCTTCCAGATAATCAATTCCACAGCAAGGAAGCTGTGCTAACTATATTAAAAGCTGACTCAGGATAATCTTACCCTACATGGCCTGAATACCAGCTCCGTTACAGAACAGCTGCCATTCATTTTAACTTTTTTTTTCTCTTTAATAAGGATTGCTGTTTTGTCTTTTTCTGTGGTGGAGAAGGGATTTCCCAGAGGCAGAAAGGGCTGGTGCTCCTGTCAATGAGCTCTTCCCAGGCACTCGCATCTCTACAGGTACCAACAAGATAAATCTGTTCATAAATCATTGCTTCTAAAGCCCTGTCTCTCTCTCTAGGGAGCAAAACAGCAGGACACATCCTTTGGAAGAGAAAAGGGGGTGTTTGAGCCGTGAGGACCTTCCTCCTGGCCCACCCTGGAGACGACATTCCCTCTCCCAGAAGCTGGTTTTAAACAAGCACTTTGTATGAACAGGGATCAAATGGGTCAAGAGTGGGCTCAACCCACTAAGCCCACCCACCCCACCAGTTCCTGGGTTGGGGATGATGCCTCTGCTGGCTCCTCACCTGGATGCGCCTGGCCACGAGGCAGGAGTGTCCCACTGCTCAATCCCTGACTGCTCATGGACAAAGGAGGCCCGGCAAGGGCCAGTGATGCTGAGACAAGAGTTAGAAGCATCTTAGGGGTTCTGTTGATTGCTCATGGGTATTTGAAATCTGCTGTAACCCAAGAAAGGCCTCCCTGAGAAGTTCTGCATTTCTGCTTTCCACAGCAGGCACCACTGAAGAGACTTGACCTTATTCATGGCTGTCTGTGCCAGCTCACAAATAATAGCTCAGACTAATTCATTTTAGAAACCTTTATGGTAACTGATGGTTTTGGAGCAGAGCAAGTTGCTTAAATGAGCCCAGTAATCAACCTCATCAGTGATCAGCTACTCACTGAGAGGAATAATAATAGCAGCCTTCGCTGGCCGTGTTCTCCCTCCTCACGGCACAGTGGTGCTGCCCAGCCCTGAGCAAGGAGCTGGCAGCTCGCAGGAGGAGCAGAACAGCCTTAGGAGGGCTGGAGGTGATTGCTAGGGTCTGATTGCATCCCTGGGACCCTGCTGGGATAGGGCTTGGACTCCCTGGATACCCAGGGGTTCCCACGAGTGGAGTCTGGAGCATCTGGGTTTGCCGTTCTTGTGCAGTGTCATTGCAGTTCCCCAGCAGGCGTTTGAAGCAAAATAAGGGTCAGGCTTTTGATCTCCCTGCATTCCCTCCCACCCAAGTCTAACCAGCACTGTGAGAAAAAAAACCTCCTGTCAAGAGGTTTGGCCCTTTTTTAGACAAAGGCATGCTGCAGTGAAGTAGGAGTTTGTCCCATTACAGTGCTGTAGTCCCAGCACTTCCAGCTGGCTCCAGTCATCCCCTACTTGGTACAGGGTGGTGGAGAAGCTGGTTTTAGAGCATCAGTTTAACCCCTGCCATGCCCCGGGCAAACCCACTGCACTGCTACTCGCTTCCAAGGCCAGGTTGGATGGGGTTGGGAGCAACCTGTTCTAGTGGAAGGTGTCCCTGCCCATGGCAAAGGGTGGGAACTCACTCTTTGAGGTCCCTTCCAGCCCAAACCACTCTGTGATCCTGTGCTGATTCTGTGATCCCATGAAGACTCTATGATTCCAGCCCTGGGGAGCAGTGAGGCAGCTCCTGACCCACACACCATCCCTTCATGGGGCAAGGAGGAAAGATAAATCCTTACCTCGCATATGAGATGTGCTCACAACTGGGAGGAATCGCATGTAGCAAGTGGCCAGAACCATGGATTGAGGTGCAGCTGAAGCAGGAATTGATATCTTCAGGCTGACCAAATCACTGTGTAGGTGGGAGATGGGTTTCTAGGTACCTGGGTTGTTGCCTAAGCCACCTGCCATCCCTGGACAGGCTTGTTCAACACAAAATCTCCAGGCAAAGCTGCCCTGAAAAGGGCCAAGGGCAAGCTTGCTGACAGAGGGCCAGCACCCTCACTGCCCCCCGGGGAAGGCAACCTCGGCAAAGCAAGAAAGAACTCTGCTTTTTTCTGCTAAAGACTTCAAACAAGCCCCTGGTTAGTGCAAAGCTCAGCTCCACCCTGGCTCTGGGGAATCCCTCTGTTGCTACAATAACTAATGCTACAGAAATAATAAGGCAAGAGTGGAGTTTTTCCAACAGCTGGATTTGCATTAAGCTGCTAAATTCAACGCATTCTTGGCCAAGTGGAGATCTAGAGAGGAGAAAAGCCAAAATTTTCCTATTCCTGTGCCTTTTGCAGGGCTTACTCAGTCTTTTCCTGTGGAGGCCAAGCATGCCAAAGCTGGTATGTCAGGCAGATACAAAGCTCCTTCTCCCACCACCACCATCTACCTTCTTTTTTTCCTCTCTCTTTCCTAATTGGTGGCATTTGAATGCACATTTCCTTCATCCTAAAAACAATAATGTGAGAAGCAAGAGCAAAGGACAAGATTGGTGCCACTCAGTGTGAGTCTTCAAAACCTGCCTGTCCCATCGTATTTGTGTTCTCCACCATTCTGGGACTCCAATGAAGTGCTAAGTTTACTAAATTTGGGCTTACTAAAGCACTTGGGTGCGGCCAGTGAAAAGTATAAAGAACGAGTACTCAGCAGTGTTTCGTGCTGAAGGACCAGTTGCTCCTTGCTGCAGGACACAGACACAGAGAATTATTTGCAAATCTCTATGAAATTGTTGCTAAGCATTTTTGGCAGCATCATATGGCTACATCAGCCTTAGGTTCGTGAAGGTGGAATGACGGAGAGATGTGAAGTATCTTATGTTCTGTATGTAGAAAATATCTTTAAATCTTCCTTATGTCTAGAGGTCCATTTTAAACAAGAAAAGAGATAAAAAAGGGGGAAAAAAGGGAAGGAAAAAAACCCCAAGAAAAAATAAATTTATTAATGGGGTTGTACAGCTCTGAGCTGCAACCTGTGGGCCAGCTGCAGATTTAGACACTACAAAACACAAATAAGAGCTAAGCTTCCCCACCCTGGGCAGCCGCTGCGAGAGCAGATGCTGGCGGTGAATAAAGATGTTGCATCTTGGTCCGTGCTGCTGTGCCGTGATGGGCACAGCCCCTCTCCCTCCCCAGGCAGGCACTGTGCTCAGCAGGGCTGTTATCAGATCCTGACGGCTCGTTTGCTGCTCCAGTTCCGAAACAAACCCGATTGCCATCTGCAGCACCTCCCCCAGCGCCGTCACCCTTTCGAAGGACATCAGCAGGATCTCAGTGAGAAACTGAGATTTTCCCCAGCTGGACCAGCAGGCCACTTTTAACCTGTTTTCTTGTTTCTGAGTTTCTAAAAGCTTCCTGTAACAAGAGCTTCGTGTTGTGTGAACACGGTTCATCCCTTATGCAGCTTTTGATGGATGCTGGAGAAGCCGGCAATTCCCTTCAGCTACAGGAACCAAATCTCTGTGATCAGCAGCCACTTTTCTCCAAGGCTTATTTAGTCTAATCACACAGTCAAAGCTGGGCACTGGTCTCAGCTTTTCAGGAGGAACAGCTTAATCAAGAGCGGGCAGTAGCAGAGACCGGCATCATTTGTTGTGAGAGAAAATAAAAGCACAGGAGGACCTACAGAACAGACTTTGCAGGATGCAAAATTAGGTGTATGACCAACTGGATTCTCCAATGGGTAGCAAAAATGACTGAAAATATCCTCAAATGTACCTGTACAAGTCCAAAGGTTTGTTTTTTTCTTCTTCCAATCAATTTCCCCTTCCTTAGTTATTAAACTAGAGACCCACACAGAAGGAAATTCTTCTCCAGCAGGAGGATGGAGAACCTGTTGACAGCCCTTCAGGACCTGCTAGAGATATCTTACAGGCACCATGTGATGTGTTTAGAGGAGAAATCTTTCTTTAATAGGCGGTTTTCTGAAATTCTAGAAAGCAGTTTTGGTACCTGATCCCCAAACTGGTGCCACGGGACACCACGCACAGCGATGTGCCAGGTGTGGAGAGCCTCACCTCACCTCTGCCATGGGGCTCAGCCACCAGCAGCCTCTGCAAACCAGATGGGCAGAGTATTTCACACCCCAGCAGCGGTTCTCCTGCACACCAAAGACACAAGCAGTGAAAGAAGAATTGATTCCGACCCAAAGAAACCAGAAATGAGGAGTAAATAAAGACCAAGTGATCGCCCTGCCAGGTGGCTTCTGTGTGGCACAGGTTTATAGTTAGCAATGCGGTTCATTTTATTAGTTATAAATAAAGTACAAAAAATCCACCAAAAGTGAATCTAAGCATTTACACAATTTCTAATGTCTTTCCATTTCTTCAATGCACTATTGCTTTAATATTAATAATAAATATTTTTCTAGCTTTCTTCTATAAAATAGTCTATGTAGCAAAATGTTGCACAGCACAACAGAACAGCAGTAGGAATACAAAAATGTGGGTGATCCTTTCACCTGCCTGGGTCATTAAAGGAGAGGGGGCTTTGTTTGCTCTCTCCTTGTTTTGCTTATCCCTCATACAGTGACTTTGGAGGGGGGATGACAACCAACCCCCCTGTCCCCACACAGCTCAAAATCACAGCTCCAGGCTACAGGGGAGGAGTGTTACAGAGCAGCAAGGTAAAAGACACAGGCAGGTTTAAAACCCGGGGTAAGGCAAAGTCAACAAAGCAGCGCAGCACCCTGAAGGGACAGAGAGAAAAAAATTAAGGTACTGTGATTTTGTGCCTTTCTAACCCAACAGAGAATGTCATCCTTTTTGTGGGGAGGATGGCTACTGGCTGAGCGCATGCATCAAACCCCACTTGTGTCTCTACACGGATGAGCATCTGCACTGACCAAGTGTGGTTATGGCTTAAAGCTTAAAATGTTATCAGAGGTTCTCTAACCTTCTGGCAAAGCTGGAACATGTGATGCTCAGAAGCCTTTGGGGAAAGGGCAATGCATTGCAAGAGCGGCGCAGCCATGGCAGGACGGGGATGCTTGGCCATGGCAGCTTGGGGCTGACCCCCTCCTTGGGAACAGGAGGGCTCCTGGCAGGTCCCAGCTCTACACTGGATTAAAAAGCTCCAGACTGAGGTTACCCCCTGTACAGGAGGGATGAAACCAACGGGGCGAGACCAGGGCTAAGCGCTTCTGCACCATGCATGTCTCAGAGCTGGGTTATAGCCAGTGCTCAGGGCAGGCGTTGCAAAGAGATGGCAAATGGATCCCGTGTCCATCCCAGCCGCTCTCAGCTAGACAGGGTGTCACAGCATCACAGAATGGCTCGGGCTGGAAGGGACCTTAAATCTCATCTCGTTCTAACCTCTGCCATGGGCAGGCACACCTTCCACTATCCCAGGCTGCTCCGAGCCTCATCCAACTTGGCCTTCGACATTTCCAGGGATGGGGCAGCCACAGCTTCTCTGGGAAACCTATGCCAGAGCCCTCCTAGCCTCTGAGTAAAGAGGTCAACCTCTAAAAACTGCATTGAACCCCTCAGTTCTGCTGCCTCCAAGCTCAGGCTCACCCTATTGCCTCCTTTACCCCAGCTGGGTGCACACACAGAGGGTGAAAAGAGCCAAACCAAGCACCGACAGACGCCAAAAATTGCACAGACCCACCACGCCTGGGCTTCCTTCCTCGGATTTTGACACAATCTGCAGAGTCTTGCACTAAAGGCATGCATTGCCCCAAGCACAGCCTTGCAGTGGGGGCCCGCTGGGTGTTATTGCAGGGTCACACAAGCAGCAGCAGCAGCATCACCAGAGGCGTCAGGGACAGGGCAGTACCAAGAAACAACCAAAACATTTTGGTTTATGCAGAGCGTCGTTAATCGCCTTCAATGCGCAAGGACACAAGTGAAAGGATCACCGGAGTTTGATTATGAGTGCAAATAATATTCATATATATGTGCTAAACACAGTCACTATATTGCAGTTTTCCACTATGTCACAGCATACAGAATCAAAGGTTTGCATTTTTATGGAATGTATCCAAGGTAACAGCACCACAGTAATACAGTTTGTAATCACACACCCTGATTTTTTTCTCTTTTTTTTTTGTTTTTGTTTTTTTTTGTTTTTGACAAGATAAGCATTACCCCCCACATCCCCTGTTTAATTTTTTTTTAAGTACCGATGCATGCAAAGCATTCCATTCCCAGAAACAATGCAAAAATGAGGTAATAGGAGTAATAAAAAAAATTAGTAGTAATTTCTAAATAAATAAATTATAATTAAAAATGCAAAAAAACAACTATAAAAATAATTAAATAAGAACCCACAATATCTACAAGTTAGTCATAAATTATGATTGTTAAATATAAGGCATTTAAACTCACAAAACCCTGTAAACTATTGATGTTTTGTTTCTAGATTTTCTTTGTTGTTGTTGTTGTTGTCGTTGATGTTTGTTTAGCTTTGTTTTTAAACTCATCCTAACTCGCAACCTACTTGTACAAATTATTAAAATGCAAAGGAACCTGACACACCGATACAACTCCAGACACCGTAAATTCGCACGCACCTTGGGATCAGTCACTCACACGAGACCATGGGAGTTTGGTGCTTTTCTTCACCAAAGGTTTGTTGTTTTGTTTTTTTTTTTTTAACTTTGTTCGATTTTTTGTTTTTTAAAAACTGTGCTTGTTTTTTAGGCAAATAGTAACACTTTCTCATAGGCTTTAAAAGGAAACACGCGGTCCAGAAGCGTTCTTCATTCCCTCCCCACCCAGCGAGGGTATCAGTCCCCCTCTTACTCTCCCTGCTTCGCCCCTCCAGGTCACACCTGGACGGAGCAAACCTGCTCAGAGTGTGTTTTACCACCAAAGCCTTGCTTTGCTTGTCCACATTGTTAGTATTATTAGTATTATCTGTAATGCTGCTTCAATGCTGGTGGACCCAGCCCCACAGGTATCCATGGGCCACTCCCTGACCCAGGGACATCAGGGCTGGGACCACCACATCCCCCAAGAAGCCGTCACTTGTGCTGGGTGGCAAATGTGTCATAAAGTCATGGAATGGTTTGGGTTGGGAGGGACCTTGAAGCTCATCTTTTTCCAAACCCCCTACCATGGGCAGGGACGCCTTCCACTAGACCAGGTCGCTCCAATCTCCATCCAGCTTGGCCTTGGACACTTCCAGGGTTCTCTGGGCAACCTGTGCCAGGGCCTCTCCACCCTCACAGCCAAGAATTTCTTCCTTAAGTCTTCTCTATATGTCACCCTTTGTCCCCCTCCACTCCCTCCCACCTGCATGGGCACATGAAGAGAGAAGCTCCTGCACCCTCACATGGGGCTTCCCTCCTTCTCTCCCCTCTCTCACTGGGAAAAAAAAGAAATCTCTGTGGTGCCTCTGAGGCTGGCGTTTTCCAATTACAGCTCATATGAATCTCCCAGTTTCTCAGATGATAGTTTATGATTGAATCTACTTGGGAGAGCACTTCTCTCCAGTGAAACAGATGCTCAGGGGAGCCAGAAATCATTCCCACCACACCAGCATTTTCAATAGGTTATGTTTCTAATTCCCTTGCTGCTCCTCTGCAGCTCTTTTCTCCCCTAGTATGAAAGAAAAAAAAAAAAAAAAAAGAAAACTACAGGTTTTGGTTCTGAATGTCGGTTTTCCCAAGGATTTTCCACCCGGTCCCTGCAGTTGGCGTGCTGAGGCCTTTTTTTTTCAGGAGGAGCACGGATCACAACAGCTCACTCCTTTGGGTATTACCTCTTAATTCTGTTTTGAGTGTTAATGTGATTAAGTTTCATTTTGACAACCACTGATTACTCCGTGTGGCACGGCCTGAAACACGTACACAAGCCCACGTGGGCGCGGGCGCGCACGCTCTGAGGCGGGCCATAGCCCAGCAGCAAGGCTCCCAAAAGTGGCAACCCCACCTCCACCCTGCCTTCCCCTCCCGCGCCCAAGGGCTCATGGTCTCGGCAGTGCCTTGTGAGCATCGAGTTTTCCTCTGTCCCGTTATCGAGGGACGCTTTTGCAATGGGAGAAGGGTCGGCATTTTGCACCTCTCAGCACCTCTCCGGTTATTACACCCCAAAGAACGGCTGTAGGCGCAGACTCCCATAACCATCATTTTTTGGAGCAGTGCTGGCGAAGCCACCCAGCCACACGGCTCACAGAAGAAAGCATCATGGACAATTGCAATCATGTAGACAGAACTTCCTTGGATTTTGATATGACAAGCTACTTTTTTAAGATACAGAAAGCAAAGAAACAGCATCTACTCAAATACTGTGCTGCTACAGAAAGTGTCCAGCACCAGCAGACAAGCAGGAACGAAGCTTTTCCCTATTGCTTCGTTCATTTTATCCCCAATCTTTATTTTTATTTTTATTAAACTTCTCTAAATTCGCAACACACTGTAAATGCAAGGGAAAGAAGCACACGCGGCTGAGGCAAAGAGCGCAAACCCTTCTGACTGTAAACAGGATTTTGCTTTATCTCCTCTTTCCCCCACCCCAAGGGGTGGGAAAGTTTGACCTCTTTTTTCTCCCTCTGCAATGTTTTAATCAGGCACCAAAATAAGAAATCTATGAAAAAATATTTGGTGCAAATTAGGTAACAGCAACATGTCCACCACAAGATGAGTAGGGCATCAAACACAACATTTCTTAAGCTAACATGCTCCAGCTGCCATCCATAGAAATAGCTAAAGGACCCCTAACATGTTTCTACATATTTGAGAGGTATATATACAATCCCCATGAAAAGCAGGATTGACAGGCCGGACTACAACTAGTTCCTTCATGTTCAACGCTAAAATCTTCTGCAGCACGGGGTCTCTGAGCTCCGGGAATGCCAGCTCCCTTTCACTGGGCCTGTATCCTGCGTATATGTGCAATATCTCCCTACTGCTAGATATTGTATCACCACCTCCTCCTCCTCCTCACTAACGTGCCTGCAGACTTCCCCTCTCAATCAAATGGCTCAGAAGGCAAAAAATTTCGCTGCAAGGGTTTATGGCCATACGACCTGGTAAGGAAAATGGTGTGTCCAGCTAGTCTTTTCAACTGTCCGAGCCGAGCTGAGTTTCAATGTCCACCCTGCAGATCGGGCACTTCTTGCTGGTGGCCAGCCACTGGTCCACGCACACTTGGTGAAAGAGATGCATACAGGGCAACCGCCTGCAGAGAGAAAGATACCACTGTTAGGATGGAGGAGGTCCAAGGGACCAAGAAGAGCTGAAAAACAGCATCTGGGGCTGTTTCAAACGTGAGAAACACTGCTGTGGTGACACCATTGCTGCCAAGGTCCTGCAGCCTTTCCCAGCCACACCTGTGCACACAGGGCAGTAAGCTGGAGATTATGTCCTCCTTGGCCTATCAGAAACCCCTACACCACCCTGAATTGAGTTGTTCCAGTTATTAATTGCGCTGGCTGCTAATTTTTAACCTTTCAGGAGCAAGGTTATACTCCAAAGCCTCCCAGTCCTTCATGGTTGGGTCACACTAGCAGTCAGGTGGCTCCACACCATTCCTACACAGGTGTCCCCAGGGAACATGGTCACTTTCTACCTACATCACCTTTGCCATCATCACATATCACCCTTGTGATACAGAGGAACCTTGAGCCACAAGAACCCACAGCAAGAGGACCAGAGCTTTTATTGACAATTTAAGGGTGAGAATCAGACCTGGGTACTTCTCACCTGCAGTCCCTTCAGCCATGATAGTTCAGCCCCTTGCAACTTCTTGTCCCCATCCTCTGTCACAAGCAGAGATTTGACCCAGTCAACAGCCTGGGATGTCTGTTAGGGACAGCTGGGGTTCTGCTGGCTGGGGGTGGTTCCCTGTGACCATGTGGGCAGAGTAATCCCACTTATTCTACAATAAAGCAGCTCTGTCTTGGACACAAGTCCAGCTCTCCTGGACTTCACACTCACACTGCATTTTATCATACTTTGGTCATCTGTCAGGCTCAGATGCTGATGACCACAAGCTCCAGATGGCTGGCAAAGACCTGTCTGACCCACCCTTCTCTGACAATTTGACACCCGGCCAGCTGGCACAGCCTGGAAACAGGTGATCCAAACCCAGGAAAAACTATAAAAACTTGGCCCCCCTGCTGCTGCAGGGCTCTTCCTGCCTACGGGCCATACCAACGTCCATCTACAGAGCATTTGGGTTCCCAGACCCTGCAACAGCCCAGGTGAGTTTCTCAGGACAAGAACAGAGACAACCCCGGCAGTGCACAGCAGCATTAATCCAAATAAACACAACTCAGGTGGCGTTGAGAGGCAGAGGAGGGGATGAAAGGATCTTACCTGACGTCCTCTCCGTCTTCAAGCATGGACAGACAGATTGTGCATTTCTCGTCGGTATCTGACTCCTCGCCATCGTCTTGCTCAGCTTTGCCTTCCTGTGGTCTTCTCTGCAGCAAGGTTAAAGACATCATTTGGTTAGGCCTTGACTTTCTAATGCCCTCCCAAGCCTCGGTAGTTGCAGGAAGATAAATGATAAGATCTCCATCTATCAGCCAGATCCTCCAGCTCAGGGAAGCCAGCCCAGCCAAAACAGCCAGCGAGATGAGTGTGCCACCAACATGCTGCTGGTTGGCATATCTCCTCCTGGGGCCAGTGGCAGTGAGGCTGGTGGCAGTGGCCCAAGGAGCAGCCTGTCCTGTGCTGCCCCAATACAGCACCCCACCACTTCCCTGCAGTGGGAATGGCCCCATGGTCTCCTTTGCTGGAGACTTCTCCTTGGAGGAGCCCAAAACTCATGGGGCCGCCACTGCCAGGAAGGACAACCACTGTGCCCCATGCCAGCTTGGCCACCGGGCCAGCCCCATGCTGCACCACAGGGCAGTGCTTAGCCTGTCAACTCCCCCTTTTCCTCCTTCCCCACACATCCATTCCTATTCATGTCATTTTCCTGGGCTCACTGGAGGCGCGGTGAGAGACAAGTGCAGCAGGAGTTACCTCACGTCCAACCTGGGCAACGCAACATCCCTACCCTCCAGCTGGGAGCGACCAACACACGAAATTACTACCCAGACAAGCATTCTTCCCAATTTCTACTTAGCACAACCCAAAACTCTGCCACCCATTTCCTCATGGGCAGGAGGTCAGCTCCGACAGAGGAGACACCCCTTGTGAAGCGAGGGGAGGACGAGGTCCCCCAGGCCGCGGAGCCGCCGCCCTCACGGCGGGCGCGGGGCAGCGCCGCTTGCATGCAGAACGGGGCGGGTTTGCATGCACGAAGGCCCCTTGGTGGTGTGCACTTTCTTACCAGGTGCGGACAGGGGGGAAATTGCACCCGCTGGGTGGGAGAAGGTTGAGACCCTTTTGAAAATTTGGCCCGCAGCTTCCTAGCCTAGAAGTGAGAAACAGCCAGCTGAGCTACGCCACCGCTTCCGCCCCGGGAGCCCCGCAAGATATTAAAGCACCACTGCTGGGTTTTACACTCCTCCCCCGCCTCGGGGGATGTTTGGGTTGATGGTGCCAGTTTGCCAACCCTGAGGATTGTGACCCACCGAAGTCCTTCCTTCTGCCTGCTCCGTGGCCACCGCCCTTGGCTGACTGAGAGGGGCTGGCAGCTGTGCCGTGGTTTTGGGGCACTCACCTTCTTGTACTTGTGAGGGAAGGTGAATCTCTCGATGGTGTTCTGGACGGCGCCCCGGCTCACACTGCCCAGCCTGTCCTCCAGCTGCAGCAGCTCCTGCGGCACAGGAACATCAGGAAAGCGCCATCCCCACTGCTCCCGAGGCACCAGGTCCCACCACACAACCATACCTGCTGGCAACCGAGGCTCCCTCCTGTCCTCTCCTCAGTGGAAATGTCCATTAAACCCAAATCAGCCATGCTGTAATGATGGATCTGATCCCTGGCACTTGGGATAATAACTAAGAGCTCGAGGCAAATAGCTGGATATCCAATATTTCACAAATTAGGGTCAAATTTGAGCTTCCTCTGACAGTTTGGGAAACAAAACCCCATAGACCTGGAGCACTTTGTTCACAGACATGAAAGGAGCCAGAGTCCCTTGGAGTAAACCAAATTTTTTACCAAACTCAACCCCATCACTTCCCAGTTAATACTAGAATTGCTGAAAGACTCCCTGCAACTGCCACGGCACAACAAATACCAGAGCTTGCACAGATTCACAGCACTTAAAAAATTAATAATTCCAGTCTCCAGATACGTACTTCATAGCTCTCTCGTACGGCGGATGTGTGCCTGCTTGGGTTCAGTCCCTGAAGAGCAAGCAGCTGAAGCTGAGGGTAAGGGTAGTTTCTGATTTCATGAACAACCTGCAAGAAGTGAGGGAGAAGAATAAAGCCACCTGTACGTGCCCACAGGAAAACCTTGTGTACCCTGATGTAAATCTAGTGTTTTAAAAATTCGAATTGAAAGAGCAGATTGACACCTTCACCAATTTAAGCCTTTTGATAACAAAAAATGAGGTTTTATCAAATACGTTTCCTATAAATGAAAAGAACATGCACTTCCTCCAAATAAATGATGTTATAATAATTCCTGTATCATCCATAACATCGTGGTTCCAAACTCCCAACATGGATTAGATTACAATGAAATTTTATTTCTTTTAAATGGGTGAATTTCTCTTCATCAAAGCTTTGATTGTTTTTTTTTTTTAAGGCTCGCTGTAGTACACCGGTGTCAGAGCCTGACTATGGCACCAGGGAAAAGCACCCTCGTGGGATTTCTGAGGATGTTTTAAGGATTAGCAGTGCTTGGCATTGATTAGCTCCAAATACAGCACCCTGCTAGGAGAAGGGGTAGAGAATTACCCCAGTCAGCCTGTCTTCTCATCAAACCCACCCCCACCTGTGCAAGAGGTCATGCAAAACCTTTACAGGTGGCATCAAAGCTGATGTAGAGAGCAACGACGTGATGAGGGATGGTCCTCAGGGCTGACACCAGGGAAGGCAGTCACCCACTGCCAATCCTTCTGCATACAAAAGTCCTGGGAGACCACAGCTTCTTCCAGTGTCAATAATATTACTAGTATTAACTGCTGAGTCTCTCACATCCTGCCCATTTCTTGCAGACCAGCTTGTGAACGTGGTGCTGCAAGCGATGGGCCGAATCCTTCCAGAACAGCTGAGCTTTTCTTTTCTTTCTCTAATCCAGCGCAGTGACGCAACATTATCCTTTCAGACACTCCCTCCCACGGCCGGAGATAAGTGGGATTTGCAGAAGACAGGTGATAGAAAGATAGCAGCCTTTATTTTGACTGCCTTCTGGCAGACAATGCATAAAACATTTCTCAGTAAAAACGTTTCACTTACCATCTGCGTTGAGGATGTGCTTCTGGGGAAATGGTGCATCCGAGGCGTAGCCAAGTAATGCTGATAGGGCTGGGGCACCGGCCGGACCTGGAACTGAGCGTGAGTCAGCCCCGCGTCGACGCTGAGGTCCCTGTGGGCACCAGGAGGAAGACGTGGCTCTGAGTGAGAATGGCTGTATTCATGGGCTGCAGCAAACCAGAGCGTGCTCACAGGGCAACCTCCTCGGTGAGCTCTGGGCTGCCCTGGGCTCCTCAGCCTGGGGAGATGTCACTGCTTGGAAGGGGGTTTCCTCCAGTTTGGGGAACCACCCACCAGGCCACCATGAAGGAGTGAGGGGTTGTTTTTATGCCAGATAGCATTTGAGTTATTTGGGGTCAAGAGCCGTGCAGATGCACCCTGCTGATTTCAGAGCAGAGCATTTTGGTAGCTCAAAATGATACGAAGGCTCAGAAACCCAGCCTGGTCAGACCAGGACCTTCCTGTGCTGCCAGCCCTGCAATCTATTACAGTTTGCCTTGAGTGTTTTGCAGGAATACAGATAATTACTCAAGGGACTCAACAATGAACCATTCTGGTAGTTTTTAGAAGCTAGATGGGCACAGTCCGTGGGCTTTTTGGATGTGCCTGTGCTCTCCTTAGAGGTCTCCCAGCCCAGACCATGGTAGGACTTGGGGAGTCAAAGGACACAGTGCTTTGCCTGAATCCAGCCTCAGGGTGGTGAGGGTGTGAGGTTTGAGGGTGGGCAGGCCCTGGCACAGGGTGCCCAGAGCAGCTGTGGCTGCCCCATCCCTAGAAGTGTCCAAGGCCAGGCTGCACAGGGCTTGGACCAGCCTGGTCTAGTGGAAGATGTCCCTGCCCATGACAGGGGTTGGAGCAAGATGATCTTTGAGGTCCTCTCCAACCCAAACCACTCTGGAATGCTACGATTCTATGAACTCCAGAACTGTGATTCGTGCAAAAAACATAAAGGTTTTATGAGGCTGCTGTAGGAAAGCGTGTCACACAACCAGCAGGCCGACACCAATGGGGCAGGACATCCCTGATGGCTCTGCTTGCCTGAACACAGCCTGGCCCAGGCCAGCAGAGTTGGAGCTCAGCTTGGTGAGTCTGGGCACTTTCATCCTCCAGTAAAATAACCCAGCTCAATCCCAGGACTTGGCATGACCAATGTCACAGCTCCACTCAATCCAACAGGCAGAGATAAACTACAACCCCATCACCACCATACCATGTGGAGGGAGTGGGAGGGGGCCTAATGCAGCATCTCCATCTATAATCCAATTAGCTGATCCCTATTCTTTCCGGCCTAAGAGTCACTCAGCAAACAAGTGCTTTGAACATCATTCGCTTTATCGTCATTACAAAATCCGGAGCTCCAATAACAATTGTCTTCACATTTGCCGGAGCAAAGCTAATTAGAGCACAAGGGTGGCTTCCCATTTCAGCCTCCAACTTCTCCTCCCCTGCATGGCGGACAGCAGCAGTGCGTACCACGGCTTTTTAGGAGCAGCCCAGATGTGTCCTCCAGCAGCTGTGAAACTGCTTTCACCCACCAGAAGATGGGGACATGAGGGGACAGTAGATGCAGAAATCCTTCATCCAGAACAGCCTGTGCACCAGGCAGCAGCACCAGTGCTCTAGAACTCCCTAACACCCACACTAAGCTGGATGAGATGACCCTTGTGGGTCCCTTCCAACACAGGATATTCTGTGGTTCTATGGCTCTAAATTGAGGCCAAGAGAGGGACTACCTTTGCCGGCCCTGTGTTAGCCATGTGCTAGACAGAGAAAACCTGGCAGAGGACAAAACACAGCAGGCAACTGGCAAGAGCACAACCAGGGTGAGAACCCACAGGTCTGGGCACTCTCCAGCTCCTGTGTCCCAATTTTGGATATTTAACCAATTGCTTAAGATTGTTCCCAGGTTGATGGAGGGCTCAGCTGGAAATCAGGAGGCTTTGGGTCCATTCCCAGCCTTGCCACTTTCTTGATGCATGACCTTGATCCACTTCCTCTCTGCCTTCCCATATTCCCTGTCTATAAAACAGATGTGTTAATTCATGGAGTGCTTTGGGATCAAGGACTGAAGAGATCACTCAAAGGCGAATGGCCATTATTAAATTACACAAGCAATTGCAATAACAGGACTGCTGAGCTGTTTGTGCATCTAGAGCCTTAAAATCAGATGTTGAGGTTCCTGAAGTGATGCTGTGGGTCTACAGATGTGTCCAAAGCAGAATACAGCATGGAACAGTGTTTTCCCAGGGTTTAGGGCTGAATGAGCAGAGCACACTTGTTGAAGGAGAACAGAACTGACCATTACTTTCTAGTCCATGCGACGTGAACGACTGTACAGCACCTTAAAGCTCAGGTGAGAGGTTCAAGAGCTGTGATGCTTGTGGTAAATGGGATGCCAACAACCAAGGAGTGAAGGATAAGACTCCAGATAATGGGCTAGATGGTCATCACTACACATGTGTGCAGAAGATGGTTTAAGGAACCAAATGGGAGTTTATTTATTCCTCACCAGAAGATTTTAGTTGGGGTTGGGCTGTCTGAGACGACTGATCTTTCCTCAGACCTTTCTTCCATCCCCACTTCCACCTCCTGTGGCAGTGCCCACCACCTACAGCCTCCGAGGAAACGCTGCTGCTGCTCGTCCAGGGGTAACACATTACAGGGGAGTTCCTATATTTGTCACTGGGCAAAACTGTACGTGTGCCCCAAGGGAAAGTGAGTCACCCAAACATATGTCCGCCGTGTATGATTTCTGTCACCCCCACTCCTTGGGTTTTATAAGGCTATGGAGCAACAGAGGGGAGAAGAGGAGGGAGGAGGAGGGCATTTAGTGATGCTTTATCAGATACTTCTAATGATTATAATTAAGCACTCTGAGCTGAGAGGCAGAAAGAATCCCTCTATCCAGATGGTACATGAACTGCTTTGCAAACCAATATGAACAATGTCAGCCCGACCACATTCAGCCCACAGGAGTGCCAGTAATGGGAACACCTGAGAAGAAAATTGCAGAAGGATGTGGTCATATTTTAGATTGTGTATTATGCACTGAAGGGGGAAAAAAACAACAACCCTGGGTTAAAAGGACTTTTCATTTGCAGAGTGAAGTGCTCAGATGTTAGGAAATGCCATCATTAAGATTTCCTGTGCCATTTTATTTCGGTCCCCTTGTGCAAATACATTGCGATTGTCTCTAATTACAAGTTCGCATGCTATTTTTTCCATTCAGTGCACAGAATGGACTTTGCTCAGCTTACAAGCAGCTACTCAGAAGTATGTTTTTATTTTCTCATTCTTTCAACTGGGTTACCATACTTTATTAACTGTTCAAGAGCTCTCAGCCTGCTCTGAAAATGAAATGAACAATTCCCTGCAAAGCTTTTCCAGGGTATTGAACACTACAGTTGGACAATGATGAACAAATCTCCATTCACACCATCCTGCATGGCAGGGTAGCATGGTCCTCCCTAATTTGGACCACAGAAAACATTATGGCCACTGGGTTTTGAGTGCTTGAAGGACAGCAGAAGGTCTGGTTCAGGCAGACAGTGGTCTACTGGAAAAAACCCTGTCTGTGCCCTGCAGCATGAAGAGCCCTTGGGAGAATTAATGCTTGGCTTCACTCTAAATCTGTAGGTGAAAAGTTATGAGCAACAACAATGGAGCATGCCTAAAGAGGAGCAATGGAGCTGGGGAAGGGTCTGGAGCACAAGTCTGATGGGAAGCAGCTGAGGGAGCTGGGAAAGGGGCTCAGCCTGCAGAAAAGGAGGCTCAGGGGGGACCTTGTGGCTCTGCACAACTCCCTGACAGGAGGGGGCAGGGCTCTGCTCCCAGGGTAAAAGGGACAGGACAAGAGAGAATGGTCTCAAGTTGTGCCAGGGGAAGTTTAGATTGAATATTAGAGAAAATTGCTTCACCCAAGGAGCTGTCCAGCCCTGGCACACGCTGTCCAGGGCAGTGTTGGACTCCCCATCCCTGGTGGGATTTAAAAGCCGTGTGGACGTGGCACTTGAGGACATGGGTTAGTGGTGGCCTTGGCAGTGCTGGGGAATGGTTGGACTCAATGGTCTTAAAGGGCTTCTCCAACCTGAATGATTCAATGATTCTATTTATATAGGAGGCTTTCACACTCTCACAGCTCTCTCAGAGATGAGTTTTCCCTCTGCACACTCCCCACACTGTAACTGCTGAGCTGACTCATTACCTTTCATCAAAGCCCTGATCCCTGATGGCATTCCCCAACACCTGCAGCCTTCCCAGGAGTTTTTAAACACTTCATCGGATGCAGCAGTGAAATGGGGATCACTTACCAGTCTGTGCCCTCTGCCAAATACCTGGGCTGGGGCCCCATGGGTTGTGGAGTCTGCAGTTGGTGGCTGAAGTCGAAGCTGGGGTGTAGGCGGTGGGGCTGGACAGACATGCGCTCTTGGGCCCGCCTGCAGGGAGGAGAGCAGCAGCAGGGTCAGACAGGGGTGGGCACTGGAATTTCTGTCAAGAACCCATGGGAAAACCCCAGTGGCTGGGCTGGTGAATAAGTGTCCAAAGGTAAACACTCCAGGCAGGTGTCAGGGATGATGGGAAGAGGAACCTGCCATTCCCTTACGGTCATCACGTAGCAATCCATTCTCACACCCTGTGGCACTCACATGTGCTCAGTTTGCAGGAGATGCTATTTGCTGGCAACATGGAGAGAAAAAGCGGAAACCAAACAACTTCTCAGCAGCTTCATGCCGTCTGCACTATTTTCTTTTTCGCCACAGTCAGCCCCATAAACAACATACAAGATAAAATGTGTCCCTGCTTCAGCCATTATCCATCATCATAAAGAAGCTGCAGGTTGTCTCGTCTCCCATGCAGTCCATAAACTCCTGGGCAACCTCATTCATAACCAGATTACTCAGGAGTGACTGAAAGCAGGATTTACTCTCACTGGCCTTTGCCAACATTTCTTTGGATGATGGGCAGGCCAGGCTGAGTTCCAGCTCCTTCTCCCTCTGCTCTGCTCCCACAGCAGGCAGGGAAAAGAAAGTGGTAGAAAATACAGCAAGGTTTTTCTAGGGATTTGAGTCTCATGATTATTGCTTATTTGAACTGCTTAGGTATAGAGCATGTGCTGCTTGATCAGTGTCCACATTTGGCAAGAGAAAAGGTGGATGCACAAGCAGGCTTTGCATTACAGACAGACTCATACCCTTCGCTTCCTGACAAGTTACCACTTACCAGTGGAGGCATCACAAAGCAAATCTTCAGAAAAAAACTATGGCAAATGGAGCAGGCAACTGCTAGATAAATAACTTTTCATGCAGCCACAGTTCAGAGGCTTCACTTTCAAAGGCATAACCCATATTCCCATTACTGGGACCTCCTGCCCCACACCTGTAAGGATTCTGGCATCATCCTCCACTGCAGCTGTGCTTTCAGAGACAAGCACTAGGACTGGGCAAGAGGTTCCTGCCTTTTTCCACACCACAGCCCACTTGCAAATACAACACTGACACCATTTACCAAAGCAGATCCTGCATGGAGTTGTGCTCTGTGCTTTTATTTGGATTCAGCTTATGACTAAGAGATAAACACTTGTATCATCAGTTCCTCAGCCTTGAACATACTTGCTACCCAATTATTAGCTAATCATTAAATCCACCTAAAACCCAGCTTATGCACAACAAAACAATGATGAGAAGAACACACAATTTTCAGACAGAAAGGGCATGGAAAGAAAGGGTTTCCTATCCACAGCATTCTTTCCAAATGAAGCATCATTGCAAACTCTCATCCTCTGATTCTTGATCCATGGGTACAACCCACAAATAGCTTCCATATGTTTCCAAAAAAAAAAATCACTCCTCTCTCAAGAAACACAATGAAGACAAGGCCAGGCATCCATTTCCATCTCTGCTGAGTTACAGTAATTCTCTCTGCATTGCCAGCTAGGCGTGGATTTAGGATGCTTTCTGTGACAGAGAGTGCTGCAGGTCAGTGGCATCATTCCCTCACAGAGATGGAAAGCCTACCTAGACCCCAAGCAGCAAAACCTCCACATGTGTATAACCTGACGAGACAGGTGGACACAGTCTCTCGCACGGTTTTGGAACAGCAGCTACGAGGATGTAGCTCATGCACTCAGAGACAGGACAGGTCCCCTGCAACACCATCGTGATCCTCCCAGGAGTGCCAGTAATGGGGCACGCTAGATGAGCACCGTAGGGATCCCCACAGGAATGGCACACCTTCAGGTGCAGCCTGCCCTGCAGCCTCCCTTCTGGTGGGTGCATTTTCAGTGCACGCAGGCGAGCTCAAGGAGAAAACCCACCACCGCCAGCACTGCCGGGGATTTCGCAGGCGATGCGAGGTCGACGCAGCTTCTCCACATCCTCTGGTGAGAGCGGGATCCCCTTACCTGGGATGGGGCACGAGCCGGCGGTGCTGCGCCTCGAGGAGCTGCTGCTGGAGGAGGTATTGCTGGTGTAGCGCCTGAGGTAGGAAGGAGGGCCCGGCGACGTCCTGGAAGGGCAGGGCTGGCACCGGCGCCAGGGGCTGGTGCAGGGGGCCGCTGTGCTGGTGCGCGGGGGCCATGTGGGGAGCCAGCCCCGGCTGCGGCTGCACCGCGTGAGGCAGGGCGAAGTCGGCGGAGAGCGGGGGCTGGGGACCCAGGTGGAAATGCCGGCAGGAGGTAGCATGGGCATGCTGAGACCTTTGAAAGGGAGCACCTGGAAGAGAAGAGCACAGCGGTCACGGGGGGGGCCGGCGGCGGCCAGGGCAGACCAGCCTCGTGGTTGCCCACCCAGGGCGAGGGTTGGGCAAACGGCTCTTACTCTCCACTTCCAGAAGGTTCATAAAAAAAACACAAATGAAAGAGAACAAGCCAGTTAAAGTTGATTACAAGAAAAAAATGCTGATTTTGACTAATGGTATTTCTCCTCCAAGAAACACTGGAGCCAAAATATAGATTTGGGTTCAAAGTCTCTTTTTGGCTCCAAGTTGAAGTGTGTAGTGATGAAAACTGCTTTGAGCTTGTTTTGGCTCTCCTGTCTTAAACAGAAAAAGAACAAAAGCCTTAATAGAGCCTGCGGAGGTAGAACAAGGAGTGATGGTTTTAAATTAAAAGAGAGGAGATTCAGACTAGATAGAAGGAAGACATTTTTGTGCTGAGGATGGTGAGACCCTGGCACAGATTGCCCAGAAAAGCTGTGGATGCCCCATCTTGGAAGTGTTTGAGGCCAGCTTGGATGAGGTTTGGAGCAACCTTGTCTAGTGAGAGATGTCCCTGCCCATGGCAGTGGGGTTGGACTAGATGACCTTTAAAGTCCTTTCCAACCCAAACCATTCTATGATATACACTCAACACTTTAGGAAATAAACAACAAAACTTGTTTTCTAAAATATTTGGGGTTTGGATATGACCTCACTGAAGTTTTGAATGTTTTCCCTGAATTGCAGACTTTCCCTGCAAGTCATTTCTTTGCCTCTCTAAAAATGTCTCATAGGCAAGGAAATAACCTCTGCTCTAAAAAATTGCCTCACACTGACTTCAGGACGTGAATGAGACAACTTCCACCTCTGAGAGCAGGCAAGAAGGCCCTGTGTGATTGCTGAGATCCTTCAACAGCCCGTCCTCATGAGGTGCATGCAGGGAGAGAGCAGCTGCTGGAAACACAACACGGACTGCTATGAGACCAGTCCTGAAGCTGATGGGAATGAGGAAGAAATGAGGTGTGAAACATATCCGTAGCGGAGGCGTTTTGCAAAACATCTGGCACTGGCTTGCACCTTGCTCAAGATCCTCGCTTGGACGGGCCCTTGGCCCAATCCAGCGTGTTAATCCTACGTTCTTGGAGCATTTACAGGAATCACCCAAAACTTTTGGCTCTTAAACTAGGGAAAGAGTCAACTCAGAGATGAAGGATGAGATTCGAGTGAGGCTATTAGGGATGCCTCTTTGCTGAGGATCAGCCCCAGGACAGGACACCTACCCTTTTACAGTGTTTTGAACACCCCATCTTCCTCTTTCTGTTTTAATCTTTGTGAATGGTACAAAATATCCCAGAACAACAGCACCAAGAGACACTACATCATCCCAAAGCACAAGCACGTACATCATGCCTTCTTCACCCAGGCCCCTTCTGCTCACATCTCCCTGCCAGGCAGGGCCAGTCCATCACAGCAGCTCAAGAGTCCCGAGCACTCTCTGCTCATGTCCATATGGAAACAGGAGAGGCACACAGCAAGCCAGATGCCAGCAGGAGAAACAACAGGAGAAGGCCTATCAGAAATGGATGGTTTGCAAAGCTGTGCATAATTACACACAGCATCTCTTAAACACAAACTAATCCTCCATAGTGCCCCTCTGAGAGAGAGCAGGTTACACAATACATGCCACCCACAGCAGTGCTTCTTGAGGTGATAATTTCCCCTGCTGTCAGATAACAGCATGATTCGACCACGATATTAATTAAAACCAGAGGTGGTGGGATCAGACCTGCTGTTCCTCAATGACAGGTCTGCAAACCCAGGCCAAAGAGCCATTCATATACCCCGTTCCCCTGCAGGTTGTATTTGTTGCTGACGACCTGGCCCAAATTCACCACAAACAGGTAAAGGCTGAGTAATGAAATGGAGATCCTGCACTTCCCTGGCCCATTGCTGAAGGGAATTTGTGAGGGGAAGCCTCCTGACTTCTGTGTTTGCTTGGTACTTGCCATGCAACTCATGGTGAATTGCTCAACCTCTGATGGCCATGTGAGCTCCCAATGGAAAACTGCTGCAGCAGGTCACAGGCGAGCCACTGTGCACCCCCAGGCCTTCACGGGGCCTGGAGACAAGGTTTGAGGGCAGGTAAAAGTGCTAAACCCTCTGCACACACCAACCTGCGTCACCGGGCTGCAGTGCAGCTGTACTTCAGACAAAAATGTCTCGGGGCGATACAAGACAGCGAAGCTCAGTGATACTCCCCCACATTTCCCAGGACACATTCTCTAGCACATAAGTAAAGCAGAGAAAGCCTGTCTCTCATCTCCTGTGACTCTCTTGTCTCTTGATGCCTGGTGTAACCTCAGCCAGCGATTTCCAGCTTTTACTGGGTCTTGGGAACCCTTAACCTGACTTAGTTAAATGTCTGCAGGGCCTTTGATGCCAGAGCCACGGTGAACTAGAGAGCATCAGGGGGGCAGATCAGCTGGTCATGTTTTTGATTTGGATTTTGGTTCCCATACAAAGGCAGTCCTTGCGAGGAACTCGGTCACACACTTTCCCAAGGTCCAGAACACACAAACTTTATCTGTGGTATATGTGCAGGAAGATACGCAGAGCTAGCGCATCTGAAAGCAAAAGCCCAACCCATTTTGTTTTGCTACAGAGCTAATTCGCCTTATCTTTAGGAACTAATTAATTAAATAGAGCGTTTTTCAGTATTTTTTGCTAGTACCTACTGGTGCAGTGATGCATTTCTCTTCACAGGAATAACACCATCGAGATGTGACCGGGACCATATGATTAAATAAAACCCATCAATTTGTCTTAACATAACACACTACCCTGTGTAGTAATTGTTCATTCTCTACAACTAATCCAATTGCTGATGAGGATTTTTACAGCAAAGCAAAGACTTTGGGGAATACTTCAGCAATCCTATGCTTATTAGCAGTTATCCAATCACACTGCTGGCATAACCAAGCCAGTGTACAAAACAAAGAATCAGTCCTCACTAAGCAGGGTGCTGGTGAACCCCAGAAAGCCCTGGCAAACAAATAACAGCTCAAATAATTTTTAAGTTAGTTATTTTTGAGTTTACCCTCTCCTGCTCATGGCATCTAGATGCAAAAGGCCCTGGTGGGGACTGTTTTCCAAGTCCACATTTTGGTCTCATGTACACGAGGTAAATAGAGTGCCGCCCTACAAACATGAGCTGAGCATCCTCGTCCAGGTAGCTCGCCCCAATCAACACCAAAAGCAGGCACTGATCCCTTTGAATTCCACAGAGGTTCTCACATTAGCAGTGTCAGAGAGTCGCAGGATTGTTAAAACTGGAAAAATCCTCTAAGATCAGCAAGTCCACGCCCTCTAAGATCAGTGAGTCCATTAACCCAGAGCATTGTGTTCACCACTAAACCATGTCCCCAGGTGCCACATTCACATGACTATTGAACACTTCCAGAAGTGGGGACTCCACCACTTCCCTGAATGCCTCTTCCAAAGCCTGACCACACTTTCTGTGAAGAAACTTTTCCCAATATCCAACCTAAACCTCCCCTGGAACAGCTCAAGGCCATTTCCTCTCCTCCTGTCCCTGTTCCCTGGGAACAGAGCCTGACCCCCACCCGGCTGCCCCTTCCTGTCAGGGAGTTGTGCAGAGCCAAAAAGTCTATCAGTGATTACTTTGCTAGCACATCTTCTCCCTCTTTTCCAAGCCTCAAGTGTGGTCCTAGATCACATTTGCATGGAAACCAACAAGCATAAACATTGCCTATGAGATACTTCAAGAAAATTGGATTCATGGATTTAATCTGCTTTTTGCCTGGATAGCAATGTCTGCCACAGCAGAGACTAATCCATGACTAAAACCGAGTCCTGATTTTCATTCCAGCTTTTGTTTTCACTCCTTAGTACAAGGGCAGAGCTGACGTTTTCATTAGCCAAGCTTTGAGGACATTTCCACAGCAAAGACAGTGAGGATATAAAGTGTGTCTATCATGCTCCAGAGCCACTAATTGAACCCTCCACGATCCTGTTCCCATCACCTGTCCAGTGGTGCCTGCATGAAGGCAATGTTGCTCTGGGATCAGCAAGGCAGAGACTTTCTCTCACCTTAATGAACTCAAGTTTTGGTCCTCATCCTATAGAAGGATTCTCCTCCTCCACTGGGATACTTTGATTTTGCAGGAAGAGAGATTAGCCAGATCCTGGATATTTTTTATGGCTTACCCTCCATGTCCAAACACTTGCCTTCTCCAGCCCAGGAGGCAATCACAAAATCCCAGAATTAAGGCTGGAAGGACCACTGGAGATCACCTAGTCCAGTCCCCCTGCTCAGGCAGGGTCCTTGAGCACGTTACTCAGGAATGTGTCCAGCTTTTTAATATTTCCAGGGAAGATATTCAGGGGAGTCCACAGAGGCAACAAGGTCCTCATGAGCCCCAGAGCGGCTTCTGACCCAAGGCCAGCCTGGAAGCGCCTGTGCCTGTGCCCAGCCTGGTGGCTGGGATGAGAGGGGCAGCCCCCTGCATGAGGCTCATTGACGTGCTCGTGGTGCCTTGAGTACTTCCAGTTGCTCCTGTCTGGAGCCGTGGAGGACTGATTTCTCTGGGATCACTGTCAGGCTGCCCACCAGCCAAAAATCATTTCCTTGTCCTGATGGTGCTTCCTTTCATTTAAATGCTGTTGCTATAGCAGATGATGACAGCTCAGAGCAACATCAGATCAGCAGCTCTGAGATGAGCGATGCATCACATCTGTGTCAGCAAAGCAGGTGACTTACTCTGGTTTGGGGCAGTTTTCCTCTAACAGGTTGAAGCCAAATGTCCTCAAAATGCCCCCAGATGCCCACACAGCCACCTAAGCTCCCAGCTTGGACAACCCTTGTTGCCTTACACCTGCCTGGCCTCAGCTAAGCCACACAGACAGCTAATGCCTGAATCTAGATAATCCAGGTCTAAAAGGTGCCTTGCAAGTCTCAAGTTGTGGTAACACATGGAGGCAAAGACAGGACCTGCTGGAGAAGTGAATCATGTCTCGGGCAAGCCAGGCTATCTGTGAGGTGGGAAAGAGGAGCTGTGTGGTTCTCTGATATAACTGGGGACAAGTCTGCCCCAAAAGAAGGTATGGCATGTTGCGATGGCGTAGAATCATGTGCCCAGGGATGCCTTTGGGTGAGCACCAGCAACATCTCCCTGCCTTGTGTGATGCTCTGACAGCTGCTGCATCCACTCCCCCTCAGCATCTTCCATCGCATCCTAAAGCCAAGGTCAGCACCAGGGATCAATGGGTGGAGAATCAGTACTTTGGTGATTCCTGCCACTGTCAGAACATGAGTGTGGACCAGTGGCTGCCCCAGCTGGCCTGGCTCTCCTATGCTGCTGTGACAGATGCTGCAGCTTCACCCTGTGATGCTGAAAACCTGCTGTGGAGCTGGGTCTGTGTGATATCCCACTGCTCTGGGCCTCTACAGCCTGCAGTATTCCCCACAGAAACGCAGTTCTGCAGTCACAGAAACACACAATCATACAATCATAGAATGGCTTGGGTTGGAAGGGGTCTTTGAAGGTCATCCAGTTCCAATCCCCTGCTATGGGCAGGGACACCTTCCACTATCCCAGGGTGCTCCAAGCCCCATCCAACCTGGCCTTGGACACTGCCAGGAATGGGGCCTCCACAGCTACTCTGGGCAACCTGTTCCAGGGCCTCACCACCCTCACAGGAAAGAATTTCTTCCTAATATCTAATCTAAACCTACTTTCTCTCAATTTAAAGCCATTCCCCCTTGTCTTGTCACTCCAGGCTCTTGCAAATAGTCTTGCCCCATCTTTCCTGTAGGTTCCCTCCAGGTACTGGAAGGGAATGAGGTTGCAGTGAGGTCATTCTACTCTCATTTCCAGGCTGAGCAATCCCAATTCTCTCAGCCTTTACTCATAGCAGAGGTGCTCCATCCCTCTGATCATCTTGGTGGACTTCTCTGGACTGGTTCCAACAAGTCCCTGTCCTTCCTGTGCTGGGGACCCCAGAGCTGGAGGCAGCTCTCACCTGAGTGGGGCAGAGAGGCAGAATCACCTCCATGATGCCACGGCCTCACAGAATCATTTAGCACCACAGAATACAATAACAGAATCCTTTGGGTTGGAAAAGCCCTCTCAGATCATCGAGTCCAACTGAGCACTGCCAAGCCCACTGCTAAACCACATCCCCAGCCTGCACTGAGAAGACAATCCTCCACAAGCCCGCAGGGAAGGCTGCTTAACAGCAATTTACGAAGCACCCAAAACACCTAGCTGGAAGCTGGCATTACAGGCTTCAGCCTCAGCCTGGGGAAGGTACAAATTCGTTTTTAGAAAGCCAGCAGATGATGCAGGCGTGTGGACAGCTGAACCTGCTCAGCTGCTCGCTGCCGTGCCGTTTCCACCCTTCGCTCCCGCAGGCGTCAAGCGCGGCGGAAACCCGCGGGGAAACTCAACACATCCTCCTCGCTGCCGCTTTCTCACTTCCACGGCTGCTGCTTTTTCCCCTCGGTTCTACAGTTATATTTATTGTTTCCATACATTATCCAAAGCAGCATGGACTTTTTTTTTTCATTAACAGAAATGCTCCCGTTTCCTCCGCACCCCCGGGTGAACCCTGCCAATTATAAGTTCGTGTATTTTGGCAGGTTGGTAAGTGACGTCGAGTCACAGAAATGTACTGGTCTGGTCCTAGGTGCTTCTGCTACTGGGGATTCTCCTTTAGCATCAGTCAAGGTTTGACTACATCTAGGCACATGCATATTTATCCACCCAGCAGTATTTCAGCCAGGAAGGCTCAAGGGATCCGTGTGCTCGTTCAACACTGACCCATCTCTGAGACGCAAAGCCCCTGGGTAATCCCTGCAGTGAGACAGGGGATGCTACAGGCTTTATGAAAACAAAAACCCAGAAAGCAGAACTATTTATTTCCACCTCCTTTCCTCGGGCAATAGCACTCTCGATGCAACCAGGCTACCGGTAAGGGACGCAGGATCAGGCCTGGAGCTGGCGCTGGGATAGGTGCCTCGAGCAGACAGCTGCAGCCCAGGGAGCCCAGCCACCCTCGAGAGGAAAACAAAATCTGTCTCATGCTGTTAAGCTGCCTGCAAAGCATGTGAATAATTCCCCTGGGTAAGGCAACCTGGACTGCTCGTCGAGGCCTCCACGGTCTGCACGGGGGGGCTGGGGGTGTCTGAGAGGCTGGGGCTGGTTCACATCCAGGTCCCGTCGTGGCAGGGGGAGATGGCAGCTCCTGGAGAGCCCTGGCTTCACTCACTGAAAGATTTTACAGCTGAGCAAGATCTGCCTGTTCTAATCGGCCGAGCTGGGGGATGGAGTCGGGTCGTCTCAGCCACTTCGCCCTGATTAGACCCCCTGCAACTCCTCCTCCTGCACTGGGGAGGCAGATAAGCCCCCTCAACAGGAGCCATTGTAGTGCCTCTCCAAGCACCAGGAGAGCCTGCCAGGCTTTTAACAGCCCAGGAGCCTGCAGCTCACTTCCCTGGATGTGCATTGAAATTCCCCTCAGAGCCAGCAACGTGGTGGGAAGTTTGCACTGGTCCTGACAGCGTGCAGCGAGTAAAGGCCAAAATCATGGAAGCAGCTCCAGCTTCACGTGGCACACGGAGAAGGAAACCACGGGGGACTCACACTGCGTCTACAAACAAGCTCCTAATTGCCTGATGCCATCAGACACGTGTAATCCCTTCCAAATTGTTTGTGAATATACCCTTATGAAATGAGTGAAATTCACTTACTAACAGGAAAGGAGGTGTGACAGCCACAGAACAATAGAATGGCTTGGGCTGGAAGGGACCCTAGAGATCACCTAGTTCCAATCCCCCTGCCATGGAAAATAAAAAAATGAAATAAATAACCCCCCAGAGCAAATTCATGGTATTCAGCTGCACAAAGGTTGAGTGGTCTGGCAGAGGGAGATACTGTGCTGTCTCACTCCTGTTACAGGACAGCTGACTGCAGGGTGAGGAGATTGGGGCAGGGAGGATGAAAGAAGAAGAGGAAAGAATTTAAGAAAAATCTATCAGGCAGGAAGGAATCCATCTCACTTTCAGCACCTTTGCCAACAGCTTTCTCATTTCATCTGGGGAAACTGAGCATCACAGAACTCATTCAAGGTTGAAAGATCACTGGGTCCAGCCATTAACCCAGCACCATCAAAATCACCCCTTAACCATATCCAAGTGCCACATCCAGACCCTTCTCGAACACTTCCAGAGATGTTGATAGCACCACCTCCCTGAGCAACTTACTCCAATGCCTGACCACTCTAGCAGTGAAAAAAAAATTCTAATATCCAGTCTGAACCTCCTCTGGCACAGCTTGAGGCCATTTTCCTTGTCCTGTCCCTGTTCCCTGGGAGCAGAGCCCGACCCCCCCGGCTGCCCCCTCCTGTCAGGGAGTTGTGCAGAGCCACAAGGTCCCCCCTGAGCCTCCTTTTCTCCAGCCTGAGCCCCTTTCCCAGCTCCCTCAGCTGCTCCTCATAGGACTTGTTTTTTGGACAATTGACCAGCTTTGCTGCTCTTCTGGGGCAAGATGCAAGATGGCAAAAACCACGCTAAAAATAATGTGCTGCCAGCTCCATTCCAGCCCAGGGCACAGCCTGCCACCCCACATGTCTAGTGCCAGGGAAATGGTAAAGGAGCCCAGCACCTGTGGCTGGGACATGCAAGCAACGGATAAAGAGTATTTTCATGTGCCTTATTCACTTGTTCAGGTTGGGCCGTGCCAGCGACGAGTCAGGATGAAGGTCTGGACTGTGATGGTTGGTGGAGCATATTTGTGTGCCGGGTGGCAACGTGGGGTTTTGCAGTTTTATCATATCCTGCTCAGAGTCTTTCACACTTGATGGAAAAGTGCTGCAAAGGAGTTCAGGGGGAGGGGGCTGAGATGGGCTCCCTGCTGCTGATTAATGGTTTGGTGCTCACAGCCCTCTCTGCGCTGTGCCTCTGTGCAGGCGCAGCACAGCACAGCACAGCTGAGCTCTTCCCAAAAAAAACTCATAAACACAGACCTCAGAGATTGCACAGTGCCCCTGCCTGCTTGCACAATGCCCAGTCAACATCCTCTCACACTAATGAAGCCTCTCATTAATTGCTGAGTGACATGAGCTGGCGTGGCTGGAAGGTCCCTAGCACAGAGCACAGCATCTCCTCTCCTGCACACCACGCGGGGAGACCACGTGCAGCCTTAATAAACTGAAAAAAAAATGATGAGGTGGGATTCCTACCAGGGCCTAAGCTCAGCATTCAACAAAATCAAAACCCAGCACATGGAGTGATTCTTAGGGTTGTTCAGCGCAGGGCTTGGAGTTGGACTCAGTGATCCTTATGGGTCCCTTGCAACTCAGCACAATCTGTGATTTTGTGATTTACAGCTGGCAGTGACCAGCGTTAATCAGCATATTTACAGAAAATCATAGATAGTTAAGGGTTGGAAGGGACTTAAAGATCGTCTAGTCCCAACCCCCCACCTCTATTTACATCAGGACTGAAGAGGTGCTGAGTGCTGGGGATGGGAACCAGCAAGAATGAGGGATGGGATACAGCCAGGCAGCCTGGACCCATCACACGAGGGAGACAGCTGTTTATACAGCACTGGATGAGAGTTTTTTCCCTGCAACTCTTTCCCACTAGCTTCAGGGGGGAAAAAAAGTTTTGTTGAAGATGATGTTTCACAGCAACGTGTTGAATTCAGCAATATTTTCCAAGGAGGAAGGAGAAACACTTCAGCAGCGTTGCTACACTTAAAGCTGTCTTTTTGCTTTTATACTTCTCACTATGTTTTAATTATAGCTTTATTCTCAGCGTTGAATTCGAGGGTGTATTTGAGATTTCTGGATCATCACATTAAAAAAAAAAAAAGGAAAGAAAAAAAAAAAGCCAAATTTCACGGAGAGAAAATGTTTTCTGGGATTTAGTGGTCCCAGTTTCACCCCTCCCCTCCCAGGCTCTGGCATGCCTGGAGGGATGGGTGGTCCCAACAGCCTGGCATGATGTTTCTCACCCAGCCCAGCTCTTCATCCCCAAGCTGCCCTGTGTCTCCTGGGTTTGGGCCCAGCCCTGCACATCTGCCAGGAAAAGGCCCTGGAGGAAATGTGGCTTTGGAGATGTTGCAAGGCCCCTCTGAGACTTTTTTTAAAATAATGTTTCTCCCTTCTGTTTGGTCTGAAGGTGTCGGACAAGGAACGGCGGGCAGGAATCACTTGACCACAACTCCCATGCTAAAAGCAGGAATCACACTGCAGGTCTCAAAGGCATTTTCGGGCTACAGGGCTTATGCCTGAGCAAAATTCCAGCAATTCCAAGGGCAGAGAGGGTTTGGCTGGTACCTGAACTTTAAGGCAACTCTTGGGGCTTTACCCATCAGCACAACTCTACGTGCTCAGCCTCCCCTTCCCGTCACCACCATTCCATCCAGCTCCTGTGTGCAACCCAAGCCTGTTCTGCATTGCTCCACACTGGAAAATGCAAAAAAAGTTGGAATATTCCCTGCTTATGGGAAGACATCTGGGCTCAAAGGTTCTTCTCCAGGATCTGGCCTGCTATCTCAAATTTTTTTTAAAAGTGTTGAAAAGGAAGTTGGAGTGGGTCTGGGTCCCCTTTGTTCAACGAGGCAATAAAGCTCATCTTTTGTGGTTATATATTACTAGCATGGTCCTACATCCATGTGAATGAGCCCCCAACCTGGAAATGGGAAAACTAACCAGGGGAAGGAATTCATCCTCTATTTAAAAATAAGAAATAAAAAATCCTGGCGTGACAGCAGTCTATTACTTGGCTCTCCCTGCAGAGAGCAATGGGGAAACACTTGGAGCAATCCCTATCTCTACCCTTGGGAATGCAAAAACGTGCTGACTTGTGCCTTCAACTTTGACAGGCAGTGATAGGCTGCAGCCAGTTGTTTGGAAAAGGAAATTCAATACTTGGGTTTCCGATGTTTCCTTGCTTTCACACCGTCCAAAGCTCTCCCCAGGCATTTGGAAGTGCTCAACACCTGCCTTAAAAACACTCTTAACTGCTCCTAATGACTGGCCAGGGAGGCTTGCAGCAGCTCTCTCCTACCAGTAATGATATGCAGGACATCCAGAAACAGGCAAAAAGCCAAAACCACGGGGGAAAAAAAACCCCAGCCAGACATTGCAAGGACCTGGCAGGGTCTTGGGGGCTGCACTGCATTGTTCATGGAGCCTCTTAATTCTGTGACAGCCCCAACCAAAACTCTCCACCCAAACGCTGCCAAACCTTAGGGGTCTGAACTCCACATGGAGCTCTAACCCTTCGCCAGAGACAGAGTCAGTGGGAAGAGACAATGCCCTCAGCTGACTCTGATCCGTGCTGAAGCAAAAGGCTTTGTGATCGCCCCTGGTCTCACACCTGCACGTGCTGAGCACCAGCCCAGGACACGCCACAGCGGCTCGGACAGGAGCCATGGTATGGCCATGCCCCACGGGCACTCAGTGTCCGAGGATTATCCACAGCCCTGGCAGCCACAGCACCCCAACCCCGTGCCAGCCCCAACATCCCCTCCCTCTGCAGCAGCTTTTGGGTGAGGACCACTGGTGCTGGTCCTGGCCCTTTCCTCGCACACACACACTGTATCTCCCCCAGTAGGGATTTCCAGTGAAAGTTTTCCATCCTGCTCTCCCACTATCAGCAAAGAGGGGGAAGATGCCTTTTTTTGGAAGGCATTGTTTGCCTGACCTGCTTTAAACCTCCCCTCTAGGGAGAGATTGGAACAGACTTTGAAACCTACCCTGAAAACACAGCGGAGGCTGCTTTGGGTGGGTTATTCTGCATCAATCCCCATCCATCTCTATTTTGCATGCATTAATTCCCCACCCACACACCCGTTGTTTTAAATGGGACTGTAATAACCAGCTGGGTTTTCCTGAAGGATTTATTTATCTGCATCTTAAGCCCAGGGGTGGGAGATTCCCATCCATCATGTCCACAGAGCTGGAGAGTGAGTGGCAGTGGCTGGCTGGGGGGCAGGTCTGGGAAGCGGGTGGAGCGTTTCAGCATTTCTAGGAACAGCATGTCAGTTTGGATGGGGAATGTTGTGCAGCCCAGCCTTTCTTCTTTGCTGGCTCCCTGGCAAATCGGCCCAAAAGCCAGAACATTTTGGCAGGGAGTCAGGACATGGGACATCCCCTTGTAAAGGGATTGGTTGATCATGGCATGTTGCAGGTCACCTTCTGGATTTTATCTTAAATCCTGTAATCCCACATCAGGTAGGGTGCAAAGGATTTACCAGCCTGCATGAGACCCTCAGAGTGCCAGGAGGGCAACTCAAGCAGTACCTGACACTGAGGGAAGACAATATAATGCGTAGTCCCCCTTGAGTTTTTTACAGATGGTTCAGAAGCCACACCAAAAAATGTCCCTCCTCACCCCAGAAGGCAGTAAAAGTTCAGCAGCTGGTCTTCCTTTCAAGTGACATTACACAGAATACGGGAGCATCTTACACCTGCTAAGGTACAAAAAATGAGGAGTACCTCTTAGGAGAGAGCAGACGTGCTCCTAGGAGGTGGGTGTGTTGGATGCAGTGCCAGAACAATGTTAACAAATCCCCTGTAAAGCACTCTAAGTTCCCATCCTGAGCCCAGCATCTCAGCCCCACAGTCAAAGCAGAGCCCTCAGCATGAGAGATTGATTGCACCTGTGGAGCTCCTGCAAGTTCCCAGTCCCCACTGGACCTCTCCATTTAATCAGCCTAAAAAGGCTTTTGGAGTTCAGACCACCAGTGTGTGCTGGTTTGAGGCACCTGCTTGTACCCCCAGTAGCAGGGCAGCATCTGGGGTCAGGGTCCATCCCGAGGACCAGGCCTGGAGAGGAGCTGTGTGAGGTGCAGTGGATGCTGGCAGCGAGCTGGCACAGCTCAGCAGTTCTTTACACTGAACTGACTTGAACTCAGGTTTGGGAAAACCCCAGCTACTGTGAGTCCTGCCACGCTGTGTCCCGGCAATTCCCCTTTTACGCTCCGTGAATAAGAAGTCTGTGGCTAAAAATCAAAGATCCTGGAAGCCTGTTCCCTATTAAATTTAATATCCTGAACTTTATAGGTACATGTCACTCCAGGAGAGACAGAGCTGTGTTTAAAGTACAAGGGAAACGTCAGCTCCTTGATGTGGAAATAGCTCTTACTTTACATTTCTGCATGAGGTCCTGGCATGAGTTAATGCTGCTAAGCCCTGCTGTAACAACATATAAAGGAAAACTTTAACCAAACAGCAAAAAATACGTATTTTATACAGCTAAATGTAAAGTCATCCATCTAAAAAAACCCGTACAGGTGCTATTTGCAGGTGTCAGGCTATCCAAGGGAAAGTGAATTTTGGTAATCAGCAAACCATGGGCTCCCAGAGCCCCAGCAGCATCTGAAGGCACAAATGTTTGCTATATAAAAAGCAGGAGGTGGGGTTCCTTGGGAGCAATAAGCGCCTCAGATTGATGCCAAAGCTGGGAAGGAGGCTTGGAGAGGAGCCCAAGCATTCACCGTGGAGGGAGGCACTGCAGGAGACCTGTGATTCCGCGTCAGAATCAGCAAAGGTAAGACCATGGTTGAGCAGAGCCTAAAATGCTGCCACGTGAGCTGGGCAGGATGAGGTTTATCCTCATCAGGCAGGCAATGAGCCTGACAAAACCCAGCAGCCAGGGCTGGCCTGCAGCAGGCACAGCCTGAGAACACTGGGCACCACGTGCCCACAAGCCAAAATCCCTTCCTCAGCACCGGAGCTAGTTGGTTTCCTGAAGGACATCCCCTCACTTGCACAGGAATTAATTCTGGGATGTGGGATGGAGAAGGTGACAACAGCTGTCCCTTCCGGCATGGAAATCCACCCGCCTGTGGGTATTTTCCCCTCCCTCTGAAGCCAGAGGAGACTGATAGCGAGGGATTCGCTTTTCCACCACAATGGGAAGAGGAAATCACATTCCTGCTTATTCCATGATAGAATCACAGAACACCCTTGAGTTGGAAGGGACCCACAAGGAACATCAGTTCCCTGGCCCTGCACAGACACCCAAACAATCCCAGCCTGGGCATCCCTGGCAGCGCTGTCCAAACGCTCCTGGAGCTCTGGCAGCCTCGGGCCGTGCCCATTCCCTGGGGAGCCTGGTCAGTGCCCAAACACCCTCTGGGGGAAGAACCTTTGCCTGATATCCAACCTAACGCTTCCCTGGCACAGCTCCAGCCATTCCCTCAGGTGTTATCACAAATTGTTTCCTATTTTTTCCATCAAGAATATCCCACAGGGCTGCGGATAACCCCGCAGGATGCTGCAGAGACAGCTCCATGTCATAGGCAGCAACTCATTTCCCTACAACCAGCTTTGGATCTGGCCTCCCTGAGAGAGTGAGGACTAAGTCAATGTTTCCATCATCAACCTCACTTTTGAGGGGCTCGTAACTTTCAACATTTGTGCTCTCACAGTGCCAAAACTTGGCGCAGAAACACATGGCCCAGATGCAGTTTTATTGGGTAATAAATAGCTTAAATCTCATAAGCTATTTTTCATTTTGGCTTAAACATGTAAAATGGGAAAAGAAAAATGTGTGGGATTTTTTTTTTCCTACCTTCCAATAATTTTGGAAGAGCAGATTATACTGACTAATGGCAGGCTTTTTTTTTCAGATGCAGACAGCCAACAATGCCATTTCTCAAACCTTTCGCCTTTTTCACATCCACTTTTTAACAGGATCAATCGCAGCGCCATCATCACAGCCCCAGTGTTCCAGGGGTGTCTCAGATTATTTGATTTTTGGCCTGATGTTCTGGGGAGTTAAAACACAGCAAAATTCCATGAGCCCTTTACCCAATGACGGTAATATTGTGAGGGTATATTGCCGTTTTAGCTGTGCCTCTGTGACCTCTCATTTCTCCGGAGTTCAGCAATTATTGCATCCCAGCACTCTCTGCCCAGCCCTTGGGTGAGCACTGGTTTTCGTCAGAGACCCGCCAGGATTTCACCACTTTCAGATCTACTCCAAACTCACACTTTGCTCTACCTACTCCAGCTACTTCCCAGTGGCCAAAAGCCAAGGAAACGCCCCAAACCCCCAGCCCGAGGACTTGGCTGCCCTTCAAAAGTCCGCCTCAGCTGGAGCAGAGAGAAATAGTGATTTTGCTCATATGGTCAGCTCCAGTCGGTGGAGGTTCCCCAGTGGGACACTGGGCTACTGTCCAGATGGTGCCGTTGCCGAGTGATTTGTTATCTGTGGGGCTGGGATTTTTTCGCAGGAGGCAGTGGGGGGGATTCAGGGAGTGGGAATGTTGCACTGGTATGGGGAGCTGGGCTGATAAAGGATTAGGGATTTGCATGATAGCCCAAGAGTATTCTGCAGGTTTTGTAGAAATCCCAGATTAGTTTGGGTTGGAAGGGACATTTAAAGACCATCTCGTTCCAACCCCGCTGCCATGGACACCTTCCACCAGACCAGGTTTCTCCAAGCCTTGTTCAACCTGGCCTTGGACACTTCCAGGAATGGGGCAGCCACAGCTTCTCTGGGAAACCTGTGCCAGGATCTCACCACCCCCACAGCCAAGAATTTCTTCCTAATACCCCATCTAAATCTCTCTTCTTTTAGTTTAAAGCCTTTCCCCCTTGCCCTGTCACTATCTGCCCATGTAAAAAGTCCTTCTCCCTCTTTAATATAAGCACCCTTTTGGGTACTGAAAGGCTGCGATGAGGTCTCCCCACAGCCTTTTCTTCTCCATGCTGGACAACCCCTTCCTATGGGTGCAGATCCCCTCATCCCCTCAGACCCACATCCCCCTTTGCTGGGAAGGAGGATTGAAGGCAACGCTACACGACTGGAAAGATTCCCCCCAAACAGCTTCCCACCAAGTTCTCCATCTCAATGCCCAGCTTGCAACCCGACGTCATGGACAGAGCCTCCCCATGCACCCATCCCACGGCTCAGCCTCCCCAGATCCCAGCAGATCCAGCGAAGACTTGCCTCCAAGAGAGGCATGGGGAATTTTCTGGCTGGAAGCGAGGCAGGCAGCTCGTGCTGCAGAGCCCACCCCTTGTCCCAGCAGGACCCAGCCTGCTGTCAGTCCTGTGCACACGTAGTCTCCAGGAGGAGCGGGATGGCTCACATATGGTATGGATTCACACAGGATCAAGCTGACTCACTGGATGGGGGAGTGGTGAATCGGAAGAAAAACCCCCAAATACACAGGTATGCTTTGGGCCATCTGTCCTCCGAAATACCAGCCATGAACCACGTTACAAAGCACGTAGGAGAAGAAGACAGTCATGTGAAACGGCTCTGCCAGGGCACAGCAACCACACCCAAGGAAGAAGCATCAGCCTGCTGCATTTTTTGGGGGAAGTTGTAGGTGGACAAAATGCGGCCCTGCATCCTTACAGCAGCCTAGAGATCTTAAGAGTGCCTTCCACCACCTAAAGGTGCTACAGGAGAGCTGGAGAGGGACTGTGGACAAGGCATGGAGGGACAGGACAAGGGGGAATGGTTTAAGCTGAAAGAAGGTAGTTGTAGGGTAGATATCAGGAAGAAACTCTTGGCTGTGAGGGTGGTGAGGCCCTGGCACAGGTTTCCCAGAGAAGCTGTGGCTGCCCCTCGACCCCTGAGAGTGTCCAAGGCCAGGCTGGATGGGGCTTGGAGCAGCCTGGGATAGTGGAGGGTGTCTCTGCCCAAGGCAGGGGGTGGCAGTGGATGAGGTTTAAGGTCCCTTCCAACCCAAACCATTCTGGGATTCTATGATCCAAAGCTACCTCCAACCACAGCAAGGCCTTCCCACCCCTCTTTCACATGAGACATAACCCAGATCCCACAGCTGGGTCTTTGGAGGAAACACCAGGCATGCTCCATGGTTGAGAAGCATTTGCTTAACACCAGGCTCGTGCCAGGAATGTCTGTGCAAATCCATGCAAGCTGGCTTCAGTCTCTCTGCAGGAAAGACACAGCGGTGGGTCTGCGCTCCCTGTGCTTGCCATCAATGAATGCCTTTTATTTTTTATTTAAAGTCAGTCAAGTAATTGAACTACTCTGAGGAAGCAGACCCAGCCACCTCAAACAGAAAAGCTGTTGCAGAGCCAAAAGACCTATTCATGTGTATATTAAAGACACAGCACCTACCAACAAATCCAGAATGAACCAAGCTGGGTGACAAGGGAGACCCACACGCAAACCACAAACCCCTGGTTTCACGAGGAATGAGCAGGTGAGGAGGAGAGGGACCCTGCTAGCAAAGCCTGCTCTCTGCTTTGAACAAAACATGACTTCCAGCAGTCTGCTCTCCATGAAATCAGATCAGGCAGAGCTAAACTGAGCATCACGGGGTGGAAAACTGGTGTGGGCCCAGCATCCTCTCACCGCACCAACCCCTTGGCTGGACACAATGGGCACCTCGTGGGATGGGCAGCACTGAGGAGCTGGGGAAGCTGCTAGGAGGAGAACATTCTTCTCACCAGAACACAAGCCAAACCAGGTCATCTCAATTCACCTTGAGGCAGGGTTACCAATGTAATGGCAGATGAGTTTATCTCCCTTTACCATTTCCTTCCAAAGAACTGCCTCCTCCCACTGTGCACCCTTCCAGGACCTGAGCTGACCTCCCACTATGATTTTTAGCATTCCTGACAGTGATTTAGCTGAGCCTGCTCAGACAGAAACATTTTTGCTCTCTCACGTGGATGTTGTTTTTATTACCTTGGAAACCTACACACTGCCATCCAGCATAACCAGAAGGCACAGCAGGTACAGGGGGGCTACACAGCCCTCAGCCCTGCTGGACCAGCAAACCCCCTTGCTATATTCCATTAGCAGCACCAGGTTGCCACCATTATCTTGTTTTCCAAAGCCAGCCTTGCTGTTGAGAAATAAAATTGACATTCAGAAAGAATTTGACTCTGAGGGCTGCAGGCAGTGCTCTTAACAGAGACAACAAAATAAGTGGTTTTTGGTTAAAGGGTGAAGAATAACCTGTAAATTGTTGTTTAAGGGGCTGGTTAAGTGCCCCATAAATACAAATAGTGGCAATGACTGGAGCCCATGAGCTGTCACACGGCAGGAGGAAGGTGGGGCATTTCTGCACCCTGGGCACCAGGCACTTTTTAACTTAACTGATGCATCCATCCACAGGTTTTCAGGACTAATCACTACCCACCACATATCAGGGGATATTCCTCTCATGCTAGTGGGTTAGTTCACGTTAGAAGGGTTTCTCATATGGGCTTTTAGTGGGTTTAATAGGTGTGAGGTTCACCTGCTCCTCAAACTCCTGGTCTTGGCTCTCTGGAGCTCATGGGAGACCCAGCGTAAGGCACCAGAAACTGGACTGAGGGGGAACGAATGAAGTTAGACCATCCACTCATGCCAGAGCCAAGGGATTTGGCAGTTAATTAGAACAATGCTATTAGGAGAAGGTTGGTGGCCTTGGGGAGAAGCCTGCAGCCCTGTTGAGCTCTTTCCACAAGCACCTGACACCTGGTTAAACTGATGCTTTGACACTGCTTTTCCCAGATGAAATTCCTGTCCAGCACAGCTCCTGCACTGACAACTTTGATGTCAGATGAAGCCTTTAAAAGACCAGATTTTCAAACAAATGCAGGATGCGCTGATCTACCTAACAGAGAGATGTCCCTTGCTGTCCCCAGGAGCCGGGACTGGAGGCTGGCAGACGGACAACGCTCCGTTTCACAGCTGCTGATTAAACTGCCATGACAATGCTCGGCACAACGCCAGATTAATTAGCACTAGCCACATGATCTACAAGTCCCTTTTGGCTTTAAAGGAAAAAAAATCTAAGGATTTTCCAAACTCATTTTCACACACCTCACCGGCCTGACGCCTTCCCTTGAATTTTCTGTTCCTGAAGTTGTGTCTCTCTTCAACAGGGGCTTGTGCCATTTTTAGATGCTGCGAGCCAGGACGTGTGGCAGGAGGAACTCAGAGCCTGTGTAGCTCTTGGCCTTTTGGAGACGATGGACTAATCTTTGGCTGATATTTAGCAGAGGCTTGCAGCACCACACGCAACCTCCAGCTTGATACTGTTGTGACCTTTCAGCTTCATTTGCGATACCATCTGAAATTTGTTTGATTTCGGTTCCTCTGCAGGGCCTTCAAGCAGGCTTTTCGTGCCATGACGAACCACGGCACACACAAATTAGCCGCTTCTCTGCTTAAATGGCGTGGAGGGAGGGTGGCAAAGTGCAGTGAGAACAAGGGCTGGTGACTGCACCCAGTTTTACAGAGGAGGGGATGGGGATAGGGCAGAGGACAGAGCTGTCCTGGTCAGCAGAACCAGCGGGTGGTGGATGCAGGGCCAGATTCCCCCCTCTGCGTGTCTCCCATGGAAAGTTGTTTGTACAAGGGCTGCTTGCTGTCATGCTGTTCCCTTCCCCCTCCCTCTTGGTGATGCTTTGAGGACCAAAGCCACTTTTCCCCCTTCGACCAGCCAAGGTCTCCCACAGGCCTGCAGAGCATTTTCTGTTCATCCCCTCATGTCCAAGGTTGGATGAGGATTTGAGTAAACTGGTCTGGTGGAAGGTGCCCCTGCCCATGGCAGGGGTTGGAACTAGATAAGCTTTAAGTTCCCTTCCAAAACCATTCTATGAGTCCATGCTTTTCAGATATCACCCTCCCAGGGCTCCCATGACAGTAAGTGCGTTACCACTGCTAGTAAGATGAACCAAAAAAGAACAGGGCTGCATTTCTACCAGTAGCAGCCAAGATACAGAATCACAAAATCAGAGAATCACCAGGTTGGAAGAGACCTTCAAGATCATCGAGTCCAACTGATGCCGTAACACCTCAACTAAACCATGGCACCGAGTGCCACATCCAATCTCTTTTTAAATACATCCAGGGATGGTGACCCCACCACCTCCCAGGCAGATGATTCCAGTATTTAACCACCCTTTCCGTAAAAAACTTTTTCCTAACATCCAACCTATATTTCCCCTGGCACAGCTTGAGACTGTGTCCTCTCGTTCTGTCAGTTGCTGCCTGGAAAAAGAGACCAACCCCCACCTGACTACAACCACCTTTCAGGGAGTTGTGGAGAGTGATAAGGTCATCTCTGAGTCTCCTTTTCTCCAGGCTAAACAACCCCAGCTCCCTCAGCCGTTCCTCACAGGGCTTGTGTTCCAAACCCCTCACCAGCCTTGTTGCCCTTCTCTGGACACGCTGCAGCCCCTCAATGTCCTTCCTGAACTGAGGGGTCCAGAACTGGACACAGCACTCGAGGTGTGGCCTCACCAGTGCTGAGCACAGCTGAAGAATGACCTCCCTGGTCCTGCTGGCCACACCATTCCTGATACTCCTGCTTTTGCCTTACATGCTGTTTTTTCCCAACAGCAGGCAATTTTCTGCCCTGCAAGCCATGGACACACATGACCAGGAGTGGGAAGACACATCCTGGAGGGCACCGGATCAGCCCCAGGGAGGTGGGCAGCACATTTACAGGCTGTAAGACAGCTCAGCATTTATCCATGTATCTCACTCCTGCTTCTTATGGAGACATTTCCTTCCCAAAGGACCTATTACAGTGTCATGGCTCTAGGTTTCAGGAGCCATTTAGGAAATTGTAGTTTGATCTTTTATAGAATCATAGAACTGTTTAGGTTGGAAAAGATCTCTAATCATCGAGTCCAACCATTCCCCCAGCACTGCCAAGCCCACCACTAAGCCATGTCCCTAAGTGTCACATCCACATGTTTTTTGCACACTTTCAGGGATGGTGGCTCCACCACCCCACCCCCTTCCCTGAGCAGCCCTATCAGAGAAGATTTTTTTCCTAATATCCAAATAGAATACCAGGAATATTTTATCTGGCACTGTGCCAGCCCAGAGCTTCCTTCCTCCTGGCCCCAGAGAGACACCTTCATCTGTTCCAGGCTGACGAGCCAAACAGCTGGGATGGCTCATTCTCCACTTTTATTTTGTTCTGGCAAGGACCTTATGCTAAGAACTGTCCTCCTGCCTGTCCTGCTGCTCCAAGGGGCAAAAGAGGCTCATGGGGAAAGGGGAACAGCCAACAAACCTGGCTGTGGTCACCAGACACCTACTCATACCTGTTATCCTTGGCACTCACGGGGCAGAAACTTGTCAGTGCTGGGTCCCAGGTGAAGCCCAAAACCCTGAGCCAAAGGCAGAGCGTTGCATGCCTTGAAAATCCCACAGGAGGAGAAGAAAACATCCTCCACCCAGCCTAGCTTGTGACCCAGAGGCACAGATGTTCTCAGCCGTGGACAACCTCACCGAGGCAGCATCCCAAATCAATGCCAGGTGTATCATGTCCAGTGCACCTGCAGGCCCAGTGGAGCAAGGCCTGGAGCCGGGCCCCAGGGATGAGGGGTGACCACGTCCACCCTGGGCACTCACGGATTTTCAGCAGGGGACAAGCCCGAGGCCAGATGGGGACCACAGGGAGCCAAACTGCTGCAAGGAAGGACGCCATGAGGCGATGGGTGCATCTGGAGAGATCCGCATGGGTGAGGGCCTTGGGGTGACAGCCCCTATGCATCTCAGATAAGCAAATAGACCAGGAGGGTGATGCTGATGGCTATGAGGCTGGAGATAAGAAACACGGAATCATTTAGGTTGGAGAGGCCCTCTAAGATCATGGAGTCCGACCATTCCTGCAGCACAGCCAAGGCCACCACTGACCCGTGTCCCCAAGTGCCACGTCCACACGGCTTCTACATCCCTCCTGGCATGGGGACTCCAACACTGCCCTGGGCAGCTGGAACAGGGCTTCACAAACCTTTCCATGGAGGAATTTTCTCTGATGTCCACCCTGAGCCTCCCCTGGCCCAGCTTGAGGCCGTTCCCTCTCCTCCTGTCCCTGTACCCTGGGAACAGAGCCCGACCCCCCCGGCTGCCCCCTCCTGTCAGGGAGTTGTGCAGAGCCACAAGGTCCCCCCTGAGCCTCCTTTTCTCCAGCCTGAGCCCCTTTCCCAGCTCCCTCAGCCGCTCCTGGGGCTCCAGCCCCTTCCCAGCTCCGTTCCCTGCCCTGGACACGCTCCAGCCCCTCAGTGTCTTTCTCGTTGTGAGGGGCCCATCTGAGTGGGGCCAAGAGAATCTCAAAATTTCCCACCAGTCCAGGACAAACAAATTGCACCCCACTCCTCCCTGCAGCACACAAGATCCTACCAGGAACCTGTGCATCTGCCAAGTGGAAAGAAAAATACACGGTTTTTTTCTGTTCCACATGTGACCCCTAGGCCCCAAGGATTTTTACTAATTACCAAATTTAATTTATTTTGCTGTCTTCTCGGCGTTAAGGCTTTGCATTGCTGGGCCTGTATTGTTTCTGTTGCAGCCTGCTGGTGTCCACAGAAATTTCAAATTAAGTATCAGGCACACATTAAGGTCAGGCAGCTCAATTCCATTAGCAGGCAGCCAGGCTCAGCCTCTCTGTAATGAATGCTGCTCTCGCCTCCTAATGATAGCAGCAGAGGAACTGGGCAGTGCTAGCCTGTGGTGATTGGCACCCCACTGACACTGGGGACCACTAAATTGATTTTAAAAGTCCATTCATCTTCTGCAAATCATGGCTTAAGTCTTCCTGACCTGTGACAAATCTTCATGAGCTGCAATTTGAAAGATAGAGCCAAGAGGAAAGGGAGGGAAAAAAATGTACAAAAAACCCTACAAAAAATTCCCAAGAGCAAGAAATAGATTTCAGCTGGGTTGTTCTGCCTCAGTTTCGAGCCCTCTCCCCCAGGTATGTATTCTGTACTCACTTTGTGAGCAAGGCTAAAGGTTTTTCATCCCACTGCCCACCACAAAGAGGACTCAGAAGATCCAAAGATGCTACAAGAGCCTCTCTGTTGCTGGACTTACGGGCATTGGAGGACTCATGAGCAACGGAGGTGTCCGCCTCATCACCATCCTGACACCTTTCTGACCCCGCGGCCGAAAACATGTGCAGCTCCCTGCTTGTATAGCTAAATGGGATGGCTGCTGTCATCCTTGGCCAAAGGAGACCTACAAACATCAGAAAATGTTTTTTCCTACACCTTTTAGCACAACAAACTCCAACCCAAGGGTGCAGCCAGCTCATGTCTGTACCAGACTAGTCCAGGCTGCAACTTCGTACAGATCTGTATCTCAGAGGGTGGGGAGGCCCTGGCACAGGGTACCCAGAGAAGCTGTGGCTGCCCCATCCCTGGAAGTGTCCAAGGCTGGGTTGGACAGGGTTTGGAGCAAGCTGGGAGAGTGGAAGGTGAGTGACCAACACCATTGTTTCAGAGACACTTTGAAAACGCGCTTGGGTTGAAGAAAAGGACATGGGGAGGAGGGTGAAATAGGACCTTAAGGCACTACCACAGCACCAGGAGTCTGGGTTTCAGGCCGTAAATTGTCACGTCGTTGTTGCTGAGGCATTTGGGAGGTCTGTAACAGCTCTTTTACTCTGTAGAATTCACCCTTCCTGAAGGAAAACATTTATTCCACTCAAATACAAATAACAGCTAAATACAGGCCGATCAGTTTAATAGCGCAGTTATGCCTATTAAAGCGACTGTAAAACCAACATCAAGGCATTTCACATTAATTCCCTCTCAGTGACTCCAGATCTGATCCACTTCGACAAATCCCCTGCTATGGAGAAGTGGCCACAAATCTCCACAGCCCTGTGTCAGGTGGCATTGAAAGGAAGTTGCTGTTGGACTCAAAAATTTTGTCAAGGCCTATCAGGGAAAGAAAACCTATTGATCAGAGCAGCCAGATAAGGAAGTTGTATAGGTAATGCCAGCAGACGGGTTTTCCCCCAGATCAGTATTTTTAGGCATTATTAAGCAGTATTTAAGCAGTATTTTCATAGAGGAGAAGGGGTGTGAGTCACTCTTCCCACTACTGTAGTGAGTGACCTTGGGAAAGTGCCTCCCCTTGGATTTTAACCAAATAATGTTAGAGCTATTATTTAAAAAATAATATTTATTCATGTCTATGACATTAAGAAAGAATTGAGGTTTTCATTTTTCCTCCAAAAGTCTCAGCTTTGTCAGCTTTCTGTTGCATGTCCAAATCTGTTTCCTGAAGAAAGCAGAGACAGCCAATCAAGTTTTTATGGCTAAATACAATTCTTCAGACATCGCCTGTAGCACATTTCCTCAAGAGTGACCACAGAAAGGAGGGCATGAAACAGAAATCTGCTTTTCTCCACCCACATTTATGTTTACCCATGAATTTTACCTACAGAGGAGCAGAATCATCTGCATTTTTTCCTGTTCCCTGAATTTTACACCCAGTGGGCTGCAAGCCAGTCGCTGCTGCATTGTACAGGTGGAGAAATGAAGGTGGGAGATCAAAACAGGGACACCTTCCACTGTCCCAGGTTGCTCCAAGCCCCATCCAGCCTGGCCTTGGACACTGCCAGGGATCCAGGGGCAGCCACAGCTTCTCTGGGAAACCTGTGCCAGGGCCTCACCACCCTCAGCATAAAAAAATTTCTTCCTAAAAATGTTCTTCCTACTCAACATCTTATGGGACAGCTGGGAAAGATCAAAAACCGTAATGAAAATAATCCTAGATTTTCCACTTACGCTGTCAGTTCACAATGTAACTGGACCTTTAGAGAGAGCAGAAGAAGATTACAGTGGTTTTTTTCCCCAGTGCTAACTGCTGAACCCCAGAGAAGACTTCTGCCTGGGTGGAAATAAAAGAGCACAAATAACACTAACCCACGTAATATCCACTGGATGAGGGTTCTGGCAGATATCAAGTAGAGGAGAGAGAGAAGCAGCAATTACAAAGCAGTATTTCAGATTTAACCCAGCTCTGGGGGGAAAAAAGTAACATCTGTTCAAGACACAAAACCTGTTGTCTCCTCAGAACTCCCAGTTATATACAAAAAGGAATTAAAGTTGGGATCTGAACTTCTCGGTGATGTTAATTAAAGGCTGGCGCCTCTAGAACCTCAGATGAGCCCCACACTGCATTTCTAAAATTCTTCTGGTCTTTTGAGAACGATGGACTACAAACCATCTAACCCTGCTCCTCCATTTTAGAAGAAGCATTTTGACCAAGAATATCAACCTGAGCCCCCAGTTAGGAGGTCTGGGCTGGTGCAGAAATTGTCCAACATTTGGCAGGTCTGCAAACATCGAGCCCTGAAGAGGTGTCTGCAGGCTCTCCCCAAGCCCTGAATACCCTCACACAGGAAGCTGGTGGGCAAAATCCTAGTTCCTGACTTTTTTGTCCGTTCAGGATGGGAGCAAATGGCCTCAGGTTGTGCCAGGGGAGGTTTAAATTGGGTATCAAGAAAATATTTCTTTACTGAAAGAAATTTTCAGGTCAGACCTTCGAATGGGCTGCCCAGGGCAGTGGTGGAGTCCCCACCCTTGGGAGGGTTTAAAAGCCCTGTAGATGAGGCACTTGGGGACATGGGCCAGTGGTGGCCTTGGCAGTGCTGGGGGCATGGCTGGACTCAATGATCTTGGAGGATTTTTCCAACTTTAGAGATTTTACAATTCTATGATTTTGCAGTGGGATCACCCCTACTTTTTACATCAACAGCAAAAGCTGTGTGGATGGCAAACTTCCTCTGGGACCCTTGAGTTGGGACACGCTCCCAAATGCCCCATTTTCTCAATATCAAGGGGTGGCTCATTCAGAAAGGTGCCGAGCCCTGCAGAGCAGCTCACCACGCTGGACAAAGGTCTCCTTTCCTCCCAATACTGCAGGGACCAGCCAACAACCACCTCCACCCCCAGGCTGGAGGTGGAGACCCAGAGTTCTTCTGACCATCACCAAGCTGCCCCATCAAGCCCCAGACCAGTGTGGGATTTCTCTCTGTGTTGTTGTTTTTCTTTGACTTTCTGGTCCATCACCTGCTGCCCTAAGAACCTCCTGAGCCTCTCTTTGTGTGTTACCCTCCCTCCTCCACTATCACCCAGCACTTCCACAACAGAGCTCAGCTAAAACCTCTCCCACAGATGAAAACTTGCCAGGAATTTTAAGCCCTGCTCTTTGGAGAGAGACATCTTTCTCTCCCATGGAAAGGGGTATGCACCGAGAGACAGAAAAAGCAACTCCTACGGCTGGTGGGCTGCACCCCACCCAACCCCAAACTCAGACATGGGAACAGATCCCTCACCACAGGCATTGATAGCAACAAATCACTTTTCATTGGCTTTTTGGTGCCTGAACCTTGGCAAACACTTCGCATTTCCATGATGCTGTTGTGCTCTGGGCTTTCATCCCTTCTCTTTCTTTTTTTTTTTTCCTTTTAATCTCAAAGTCTCATTATATTTTTTGGCTTTCTCAAAGCTCCAGCTCCCTGGCGTGATGCAAAGTGTGTACATCATGGCATCACTAGAAAAGGGCTTGTTCTTTAGGGGGAGAAAAAAAAACCCCAATAGCAAGCAGGATCTGGGACTATTCATGGACTGGAGAGGAGCATTTCGGCTCAGGGGGCAGGGTGCCCACCCTGCACACCCACCTGCTCCATTAAACTTACCTCCAACTGGCTGCATCCAAAGAGGACTCCCCAGGGGCCTCTGCAGTGGTGGCAGCTCCAAGCAGAGGTTGTTGTTGGGTGCCCTGGTACATCCCTCCTCCCCTGCACCACCCTGCTGCCAGGCCCTGGCAGCTCTCTGATGCCCTCTGCCCCTTGTGCTGGCCTGGATGTCACCTCCCCCTCCAGGGGACGCTGCCAGCCAGTCAGGTTTCTGCAGAGCATGTCCATCCCTGTTTCCCATTTAAATTGCAGGGCATTGGGAAGGGGCCCTTGATGCTTCCCCACTCCCATCACGGGGCCCAGAGAGCTGTGCCCAGTTGTGCCATTGCAGCAAAAGGAGGAGGAGGGGGAGAGGAGTGAAGAGGCACCAATGCTCCTCGCTCAGTGAAAGAGCAGCAGCCCTTTAGCACAGGTCCTTTCTGCACAGCACCCACCAAAACCACCACCCCCACCAAAAGCAGTGTTTTCTGGAAGTGAGGCTGGAAGAGGGATGTGCACCAAGAGCCCACTTGGCACCACACCACAATGTTCCTTTCCCCTGACCAAATAATGAATGCAACTGTTCTTTAAAGCTAGTTATGAGAGAGATCTGCCCATCTCCGTGTTCCCAACACCACTTATTGCACCATCCATCACAGACATCCCCCAGGGCAGCGGCCAGAGGACAGGGCTTGCTCTTCAGCCCTCTCACCCCTTCAGCCCATACAGAGCTCCCAGGCAGCTCTGGACACGTGGAGAGCAGCGCCTTACCCTCCCCTACACCAACACACACCAGGCCAGTGTGCTAAAGAACCTCGAGTGTTTTCAGCAGGTTTGGGTCCCAGAGCCAGCACCAGCCACGAGGAAGATGTTGGTGCTTGGAGAAGGAATGTGAGGAAGGAGCAACTCGAGAAAACCTCTCGCATCCACGGGGGAAATCATGGCAGATACTGTAACACATGGTGGGAAGTGAGAGAGGTGAGGGTGGAGAAGTCAAGTGAAGGTAATACCAAGGGTGGTACAGGCTAGGAGGAGGGTTAGGTTGGAGATCAGGGAAAGGTCCTTCCCCCAGAGGGTGCTGGGCACTGCCCAGGCTCCCCAGGGAATGGGCACAGCCCCGAGGCTGCCAGAGCTCCAGGAGCATTTGGACAGCGCTGCCAGGGATGCCCAGGGTGGGATTGTTGGGGTGTCTGTGCAGGGCCAGGGGTGGTTTTGATGCTCCCTGTGGGTCCCTTCCAGCTCAGGTGACTCCATGATTCTCTGACTACTCATCCAGCACATACCCAGGCTCGGAAGGCATTTCCTGAAGAGCAGCACAAGTTGTGTCTCTGCAGAGAGGCATAGGACGAGCCTGAGTCTGACAGTGTGAGGCCGGCCCAGGGGGAAGAGACCTCCTTCACGGCTTAGTTTCTAACAGAACAATGCCCAGTGAGAGATGCTGGGCTGTGGACAAGGAATCCCAGGACAAGCACAGGGGTCCCAAAAGGTCTGCACGATGCCTGAGTGTGCTGGTTTGGGCTGGGGTAGAGTTAATTGCCTTCACAGTAGCTGGTACAGGGCTGTGTTTTGGGTTTGTGCTGAGCACAGGGTTGATAACACAGAGATGTTTTTGTTATTGCTGGGCAGGGCTTGCACAGAGCCAAGGCCTTTGCTGCTTTTTCGTGTGGCCACAGTGGCAAAGATAATACAAAGCGAGGGGAAGAAGGAGGAAGGGAGGGATGTTCGGAGTGATGGGGTTTGTCTTCCCAAGCCACTGTTACGTGAGAGGAGGCCCTGCTCTCTGGAGATGGCTGAACACCTGCCTGACCGTGGGAAGCAGTGAATTAATTCCTTGGTTTTGCTTTGCTTGTGTGCACGTTTTTTGCTGTCCCTATTAAACTGCCTTAATCCACTCAAAAGTTTTCCAGCTTTTACCCTTCTGATTCTCTCCCCAGTCTCACTGGCGGGGGAGTGAGTGAGGGGCTGTGAGGGGCTGGATGGGGTTAAACCACAACGAGCCACTGCAACATACCCCAAAAACTGCTGTGAGCTTCCCAGATATTGAGGTTTGGCCCTTGATTTTGCTAAAGGGGCTCAAAATCACTTGTTGCAGGAAGAACAGAGAGAACACCAAGCAGACACATCTGGCTTCCCTAACAGCATCCCAAGTCCTCTCAGGAAGAACTGCTTTCTGTCCAAGGGAACATGCCTTCCTTCCCCCTGGCACACATCCTATTTTCCTAAGCCTGTAACTACCTCCTGGCAATATTTTCCTTTGCCTGGACACCCCTGCACCATCCAGGAGAAGCACCTGGATGGCATCACAGCCATCTGGATCTGGCAGTACAGGACTCTCCCTGCAGGTGACCCAGGGTAAGATGATATGTCCTGACCTTCACAGTACCCCTGTGGTCCCCTGGGGCAAAACACTCAGGATTTCCACTGGCAAGTGTGTAATCACATGTGCCAGACAGGTTTTCCTGCTCAGAGCAAACAAGGCCATGGAGAAGGTGCTGTTTGCATCTGCAGGCTGGAGGAGAATCACAGAATATCCTGAGTGGGAAGGGAACTCACAGGGATCATGGAGTCCAACTCCTGGTCCTGCACAGACACCCCAACAATCCCACCCCGTGCATCCCTGGGAGAGGTGTCCAAACCCTCCTGGAGCTCTGGCAGCCTTGGGAATGTGCCCATTCCCTGGGGAGCCTGGGCAGTGCCCCAACACCCTCTGGAGGAAGACACTTTTCCTGATATTCAGCCTGACTCTGCCCTGACACAGCTCCAGCCTTCTCTGGGTCCTGTGCCTGGTCACCACAGAGGAGAGATCGGAGCTGCCCCTCTGCGTCCCCTCATGAGGATGTTGAAGACCACAGTGAGGTCTCCCCTCAGTCTCCTTCTCTCCACCTGAGCAGACCAAGTGCCCTCAGCTTCTCCTCACACGGCTTCCCCTCAAGGCCCTTCACCATCCTTGTGGCTTTCTTTGGACGCTCTCTAATAGTTTAATGTCTTTTCTTATATTGTGGCACCCAAAAGTGCCCTCAGCACTCGAGGTGAGGCCCCCCCAGCCCAGAGCAGAGCAGTAGTGACTCAGGTGGGTGAGACCAGTGAGGAGCAGAGCAGTGGTGACACATCCTGGTCAAGATTTCCACTCTCACTGTCATTTTGGAAACAACCTCAGGCCCCTCCCAAGCCTGGAAACACATCCTTGATGCCAGTGGAGGTGAGAAGGAAGGAGGGGCAGGGGCTGACATGACCTTCCTCGTTTGGGAAAGGGCCAGCTACACTTTGTGACCTCCCACATCTTTCCGAGACTCATCTCAGGCATTAAAGCACTTTCTCTTGATTAAATAAATTTGATAGTTTCACAGTACAAGAACACAAAGGCAGTCTATTCCTGACCACTGCATGCTCCCCCAAGTGAGTACAAAACACCTAACTCACCTCTAAGATACCGAAAAAATTCTGTCAAAGTGAAACATTTGTGTATGAAAAACCCAGCTCAAAAATTATGATGAATTGTTTTTATTCCCTGCATCCAGTTGATGCTGTTTCATTTTCTGGCATATGATAGCATTTCAGTTCTGGGGTTGTGGCCTATTTACTCTCCCTTCAAATGAACCATTTAAAAGCATCTCCCCACCCTCTCATTTTGTTGAAAAACTCAAGGACAGTATAAAACCAGGAAAATAAATTTTCAGCCTGTGAACTGGAAAATAATCTTCATCATCAAAACCAGATACTCCTGTTTTCTAGTCCCTGGCAACTCAGTTCAATAGAACTGCCACCAGCTGAGCTGCTGGCCCACAGCTCAGCCATGCACTCTCCTGGTGCTATGGGGACAGGACATTCCTTGCCTTGGGGACCAATATCCATGCCATACCCTAATTTCCAGCTCACAGTTTGAAGGAACAACCTCGGAGGCAAGAGTCTGGCCACCACTGGTCAATATACTGCAGGAGGGAGTCAGGCTGAGCTGAGCAGCAGATTAAGGATAGGGATGGGTTTTGCTGCTGCTTTGATAAACTCAGGAAGGTACAGCGTCACCAAATCATTTAGACTGAAAAGACCTCTAAGATCAAGTCCAAACACTCCCCAGCACTGCCCAGCCCACCACTGAGCCATATCCCCAAGTGCCACTCTACAGGGCTTCTAAATCCCTCCAGGGATGGGGACTCCAACACTGCCCTGGACAGCCTGTTCCTAAGCTTAAAAACCCTTTCCATGAAGGAATTTTCCCCAATATCCAGCCTGAACCTCCCCTGGCCCAGCCTGAGGCCGTTCCCTCTCATCCTGTCCCTGTTCCCTGGGAGCAGAGCCCGACCCCCCCCGGCTGCCCCCTCCTGTCAGGGAGTTGTGCAGAGCCACAAGGTCCCCCCTGAGCCTCCTTTTCTCCAGCCTGAGCCCCTTTCCCAGCTCCCTCAGCCGCTCCTGGGGCTCCAGCCCCTTCCCAGCTCCGTTCCCTTCCCTGGACACGCTCCAGCCCCTCAGTGTCTCTCCTGTCCTGAGGGGCCCAGAGCTGTCCCCAGCACTGGAGGTGCCTCAGCAGAGCCAGCACAGGGGACAGGCCCTGCCCTGGGGCTGTGGCCACACCCTGGCTGGCTTCCAGAGAGCATCGGCTACAAGTATTGAATCCCTGCTTCCCAGGAAGTGGCCAGACATCACCTGGCCATGGGAAGTAGAGAGTAACTCTCCTGTTTTCCTTTGCGGCCTTTGCTTTTGCTTTATTTAATTGACTGTATCTCAACAGCTTCTTTTCCATTTCATTTTCTCCCCCCTGTCCTCCTGAGGAGGGGAGTGATGGGGCAGCTGGGTGAGCACCTGGTGTCCCGTCAGAGTCACCCCACTGCAGTTTCTGCAGGAGTTTCCCACTCAGACCAAGGAGGGCTGAGCAAAACCAGCTCCACAAGTGCTTTGGTGCACAATGGATAACATTTTCTCCGTTCAGGCTCATGGAGATCTGCCTGCAGCCCTTTGACCTCAAAGGAGGCTCCACACAGAGGAGCAGGAGAGAGTTTGGGGCTGCCAATGGGCTTTGCAGGTGGGCAGCAGGGGAGGGGACCTTTTTCTTATAGGGTTGCATGCAATGAGGCATTCATTATTAAAGAGAAACAACATTGTAACAACCCCAAGCCCGCTAATGTCCTGCTATCTCTGTGCAGGAAGCCTCCTCGTTCCTTATCTCAGCCCCAGGAGATTTGTGGGATATCACAAGTAACAGCTGGTCAAGATAAGGTCTCTCCCAACATGCTGCTTGCTCCTAGCATCTGTAAAGCCTCATCCTGAATGGACCAGTGCCTGGAGCTGCTACATCTCATCTGTTTTCAGTCCAGTCTTGCTCTTTTCCAGATGTTTTGAGCAAATATTGTGAGGTTTCTTCATTTTCATGCCTTAGACACCCACCTCCAAACCCTCCCAATCACCCTCACCTACCATCAGGGGAGGGCAGCGACCAAAGGTGCTCACTTGTGGCAAAGCAAAACTTAATCCACACCCTGTCCCTTCCAGCTCCTAGCACGGAGGAAATCTCTTAATTTCAATTAGGAAAACCCCACCAAGGAGGAGGGGAGCTGTCAGGGTCCCCCCCCCGTGGTAACACGAAGCCAGGCGCGCCAGCAAACAAGATGTTTATAGCCCAGTGATTCATAATACTGCAGAGTTTGCAGGAAACGTAGCACCACTCATGGTTAAGAAATTCTCTTGTTTTCTGCTAAATATATAAAATAATCACTCATCCCCTGAGCAGCAGATGCAAATTACACCTAGTATTAGCCTCGTATGCCAACCACTATAATTCTGGTGCAGCATGAAGCCGTTTCCCAAGGCTTTAGAAGTCCCTTAATCTGCCTTTTGACGTCAAATGACAAATTTCTTGCCTGGGATCATTAACGGGATGACTAATGAAAGCTGATAAGTGAATTTATAAATGAAATTAAAGATATTAATATTAAAGGCCAGGCTACAGGAAAGAGAAATGTGGATTTAGCAAACCACAACAAGAAGCGTGGTAATCTGTATGAGATTTACAGCTCCTTTCCTGACAGGCAAATGAGTGGTATTTTCCGCCTGGAGGTTGTGGAAGCTGCCAGGCTTGATGGACACTTCTCCTGAAGCATCACCACCCCCATTACCTTCAGACGCTGACTGAGACTTAAAAAGCTCCTGCTCAAGTTTAACAGCAAATGCCAAAACAGGGATTAACACACCCCAATAGTCTTGCAAAGATAACTGCACCACCAAACCCTCCTGCAAACAAAATACCTTTACGCTGTGGCCAGTTTGCTGCCAACTTATTTTTTTTTCTCTTTTAAGATAAAAACACACCTCAAACTAGATTCTCATCTTATTCACCTCAGTATAAATGCCAAGCAACTCTTTTAAAAGCTGAGGACTTATTTTTTTGGGTTTATGCACGTACAAACAAGTTCAGACCTTCCCAAATGGGTGTCCAACCCTACGTCCAGGCAGCTTCATCATGAACCCACAGCTCCTTTCTGACTACAGCTGCTCCCCACTGAGGTTTGGGGCTCTGAGGAGAGACTATTTAAGTCTCGGCTCCCACTAGCTGATGATGGTCAGCCCTGAATGGACCAAACATCCTCCACTGCCCCAAGGCGTACAGGCAAGTACAGGCACCTCCTCTGATATTAAAAAAAAAAAAAAAGAGAAAAAGAAAAAAAAGAAGAAGAAGGCGGCGGCTTCCTTTTGTCTGTAGATGCCCAGTTTTCTAGCAGAGACAGCACAAAAATGGGCTAGTTGGGCAAGTGGTCATGAATGGTGCCTCCTCATGTACCCACAGCCTCCAAAAAACCCAAGATCCTGTGGGAGATATCAGTGCCTTGATCTAGCAGTGTGACTGAAGGAAGAGTCAGATGCCACCAGGAGAGTGAGGAATCCCAGAGACGCACAGGAAGCACAGCTGGGGAGGGCACATTTGCTGCAGGGATGTTTCCCAGTCCCTTCCTTCACTGGAGGAACCCACGGTGGGGAGCAGCTGCAGCAAGACAGATGCCCCACGGATGGTTTTTCTGAATGCCTTTTAGAGACCCCTCCCAGCCTGGAGAAAAGGACAAGAGAATGTTTTCACAGCAGTTCTTAGCTCCAGAGCTGGACATATGGTTTGGTGGGCTGCCCAGTTCCATCAGTCCTGCTCAAAAAAGTCCCAGAAGGTGCCCATGCCTGGTCCTCTCCTTGTTTAGGGACACACCTGCTCCTTGGGCCATTTGGGAAAGGACACGGAGGGGTGGTGCACAGTAACAGCTCCACAGCACCACTGAGCCTTCCAGAGGGAGGAAAAAAAAGGAAAACCAGCACCAGCCCATGGCTTTGACTGAGCTGAGGGTCACCAACACCTTGGGGTGTCACCTCCAGGCAGGGCAGCCACTGGGAGCAACTGGGACCACAGGGATGTGGTGAGAGAAAGAGACACCTGGATCCTTCCCCCAGCTACCGAAACCCTCACCCAAACATCTCCCCACAGGCATGTCCTCACTTCATAGGCTCCCAGCCCACAGGGCTGCCCCTTACTATCTCCAAAACCTGCACCTTTGCTGCTCCCAGCCCTTCTTTGCTCCTGACCCCACTGGGTGTAGTCCCTCAAGGCCAGAAGCCATGATGTTCATTAAAGAGCCACAAGCCACACACACACAGCTTTCCTGCAGGCACATTCTGCAGCCTTTAAAGGGAGGGAGAGAAAACAACAGAGATTAAGGACACTTACCAAGAGGGATCCACGACAGCATGGGCCAACCAGCCCAATCCAGCTGGGGCTGGGAAATGCAAAGGACCATCAGGCAGGAAAATGTGTGAGAAAAGGTCCTGGGAGACTGCAAAACTGAGCAGAGGAGGAGCAGAAAGGGTTAAGAAAAGGTGGAGAGGAGGCATGGAGAAGACAAGGGTTTGCTTTCCCTCCATCCTCTCTGCTGCTGCGCTCTCCAGCACAGGAACACAGTCCCTGCCACCACCAGGACCTGTTGCAAGAGGCTGAGGAGTGATTGCATTTTTTTTTTATTAATATTTTAGAGGGAGAATTTAACCTTTTTCAAAAGACACAGTTTTCTCACTGAGAAGGTTTAGGAGTAAGACAAGACCACACAAGGATTTAACTTGTGGATCTCCCATGGGGTCCTGTGCAGAGCTGCTTGGGAAGCCACAACCCCTTTGCCAACCCCAACTGCAGACCAACCCATTCCAACTATCCAAACTCAACCAAAAAAGGGAGAAAATTACAATTTTCCCCACTGGGTGTTGTCCCCACTCTCACTGCTTCCCTGCGGGTCCCTGCCCTGGCCCCACTGCAGCCCTGCATCCCCCTTCTGCTTCCCAAACCCCCACATCAGCTGAAACACCTGCTGAGTGCTGACTTGTGAGTTTTGAGGACCAAGTTTGCCATAAGCAGCAGTGTGAAGCTCAACATTATGTACAATCCCTTAAGAGAAAAGCCTGGTGCTAACACCCAGCTCCAGGAGCTGCAGGGTTATGTAGGAATACCCAAATACCATGAGATGCCCGAGAGTCACAGAATGTATTTGACAATGCCATCACACCTCTTCCAATTGCCAAACCAACTCCGTTCCTGGGGGTTACGGATATTGAAGACAATTTAACATAGGAGAAGACCTTTTGCAAATCTCCCCTTGGATTTCTCACTCATTAATTTAATGCCTCCCAAAACGAGCACTCCCAGGTTAAGGGTGGGAAAGGCTTTCCTCTGCTGACCTGCTGCAGTGCCTGTCCCTTTTTGAACACCTCTAGAGATAAGAATCTTTCAGTTTAGACACAAGGCAGCCCCAGTGCATGGCTTGGGGTTAAACCAGCATGTAAAGGGGTGGAAGTGGATGCCCATGTCCGTGCTACTCCCAAAAGAGCTGTACTCCCCTCTCCTTCCACCCCTACACCTCCGGTGGTGGCCACCATCCTCCCTCTGGTCAGTGGAGAGGGATGAGCCAGTCCTGGATGTTCCAAGTGCTCCCTGAGGTGCCTGGGGAGGGCGTTTCTCCCACAGCTTTTGGGGAAGAGCCTGCCCCAGCCATGCTCCATCCTCCCCTTTCAGCTAAAAAGGAGCTGCCTGGGTCATGAGCAGGGTTTGAAGCAACAACAAAAATGAAACTCAAGACTTACTCTAGGACAGTCCTTCCAGAAGGGTCACGGAGGAGGACTCGGGGCGACTCTGTGAGGACACCCACACTCTGCCCAGGGCACCCCAAGCAACGCTGGGCCATGTCCCCACCATGTCCTCAGCACTCCGTTCCCCTCCACCAGAGCAGCTCCAGGGTTTTGTGGCAGACACACCCCAGCTTTTTCCCAAGCTTCACAGCTTCTGCTGCTGCCTCCCTCGCGCACCAACTCACCGGTTCTTAAATAACACACTTCCACGGGGCCAGATCCGCACTCAGCAAGGTAAATCCAGATCAGCTTTCTTTAGACTTTGCTGGTAATTCCCAGCATGAGCAAAACGTGACCACTACTCGTTTCTCTTTCTCTTAAAAAGGATGGAAGCCGTGCCACCAGCCCAAACCTCGTGTGAGAGACCCATCAGCCCAGCTCCCTCTTGCCATCATTAAACGCACACAGATGGGTGTGAGACCTTTACACAACCCTTACATAAATGAACCTCAGAGCCCGTTTTGTCTGTGTTTGGGATTATCCTTCTCCCTGTTACTGAAAGGAGTTATTTAAGGGAACCCAGGGATACAGGTTGCTGCTGGAGAGATGTCTAGGCTTTACAGAAATCACTGCATGTGCCTCCACACCCACAGCAGCACCACCAGCACGTGACCCGCCTTGGATTTCCTCAGCCCGCGATGCTAAAACAAAAAAACAAAAAAAACCAAAAAACCAACAAAAAAACCAAAACAAAAAAAAATCATTTTCTTTGTACCAGGTGGCTTTTTCAAGACTCAAATGTGGCTTTTCAAGAGTGTCAAAGGAATTAAGTCATTAAAATGTGGATGAGTTTGATGGATTATGAGCTATGAAAGCCTGGTGGTTACTGACTAATAAGGCTGGGAGGTGGAGGAGGGGGGGATGTTTCCTCTTGTAAGGATGTGTTTCTAACAAGACAGGTCAAAAATACGATGCGGATGATAAATTGCTTTAAAAGTTGCCATTAACCCAGCAGTTTTCTGCATTATTAGATTACCAAGGCATCCTCGGAGTGGGCTGACTCTGCTCTGTACCAGGGCTAATTTGCAGAGTGAGACCTGGGGGGGGTTATTGCACTCGCTGCAGTGAATCCCCACTCCCAACAAAGGGGCAGCTGCTGGCAGGTGTCCGTGGAGGGGATGGGTTTATCCGTGTCGGGGTTCGGGGTGGGGGAGAGGAGAAGGGGGGGATTTTTTTTTTTTTCCTCCCACGCCATAACCCAAATCTCATTGTCTCACGTGTCGTGGGGCTGGGGGGGAAGGGGTGGGGGGTGAATTTAAAAAGAAAAGGAAACAAAACAAAAACAAAAAAAGAGGGGGGGGAGGGGGGGAGAGGGAGGAGAAAATAATAATAATTAAAAGAAAAAAAAAAAATCACATTGGAAAATGATCAGCCCCAACAGGCATGCATGTCTCCCTTCATGCAAGCGAGAAGCACAGCCTCCCTCCTCGGGATGTGTACGGGGACATGTGTCAGGCACGGAGGAGCTCAGCGCTGGCCCGGGGCGAGGATGGAGCGAGAACAAAGGGCCACGGCATACACTACATCCAGGGGGGAGCAGGGGGGCACCCCGCCGGTGCTCATACAGAGGGGGACAGGATGGCCAAACAGTCACCGAGGTACACGGAAAAGGAAATATGGAGAAGGAAATCATAAATAAATGTTCATAGAGAAAACCGACCAAACTCAGGATACAGCTAGGAGAGAGGTGGAAAGGCACAGCCTTGCGAAATGATGCGTCTCTGGGAGGGATGCTGGGGTAAAGGCAGGGCGGTCTGCAGGAGCCTCTGGCTTTTGTTTTGTTTGCCAGCGGCTCCTCGTGAAATTTTAGCGGGTGGGAACCACCGACCTGCTGAATTTGTCTTCCTCTCATTAAAGACCAATCACCAATCCTGCGTCTCCCGCCCGCTTCTGTGAAAATGTAATTAAAGACAAGATGCTCCCCCCGCCTCCCCTCCCAGCCCCATCTCCTGGCTTTGGGAGCCCTGACTTCCCTCAGTTCCTCGTGGCATCCAAGCCAAAACGGGGAGGTTTTACAGGACCATTTTGCAGACCTGGGAGAGGAGGTCTGCTGCAGGCACAAGGAGAGGTGACCACTATCATTCTCATCGCTCTGCAGCCGCAGCAAAGCTGCTCGCTGACCGCAATTCATCCATCCCTCCATGCTTCCAATATTTTAAGGCTCCCCATGACTTTCTCCCAACCCCATAGTTTGCCTTTTTTTTTTTTTTTAATTTTTTAAAAATTTATTTATTTATTTTGACCGAATCGAGTTTTTATTCAGAAGATGGTGGGCCTGGAGGCTTCGAGCAGGAAAAATGTAGTTACAACATTAGCAGCTGGGACGTTTTTACGAGCCCTGCCTTGCAGGGGTCTAGTGGAGATATTTATAGCGTGCCAGTCGCCGCGGGACCGAGGCACGGCAACTTCTCTCCTGGCAGATGGTGGGCAGGGCGCTCGCAGGGATGTATATGTTTAAATATACAGCTTAAAGATTAGAGGGGAGAATTTTTTTTTTTTTAAATACAGGTTGGTTTACGTCTTGTTAATCAGGAGTTTCGAAAAATAAACAATTCCCCCCATCCATCCCGAGGTAAGGAACACGTAATGTTGTAACTAGAATGAGTAAGCAGCAGACCCTTCACCAATTTTTTTTTTTTTAATTAATAATGAGGGATTGGATTTGTACACCTTTTTTTTTTTGGCTATTCTGCGGTAAAACCGGAATTCTGCATCGGCACAACAGCAATACGGACTGTGCGCTGGGAAGTATGTACACACAGACTAATGCTGAGGGTAGATATGGGATAGGAGGTGGGGGGGGGGAAATGTATTTAAAAGCCCCCATATCTGCTCTACAAGGGAGAAAAAATCCACTCACTCAAACCTCACGATGAGGGGAAAGCAAGGAAAAAATCTAAACAGCAGGATACGACAATAAATGGGAAAACAGCAATAGAAAAAGCACACTAGGTTAATATAGGAAAACTAGTTTCTTTATTGAGAGATCGTATATTAGTATTAGTGGAATCGTGTGTAACAATGTCATCATGCACACAATACAAAAAGGCAAGGCCCACCATGCTATGGAAGGGCAACAGAACAAAAGCAGCGTACACTGAGCAGATGTATAGGCTACAGCACATTACATTTCAGCAGGGTATGTCTCTACAGAGAGATTTACATCAGAAACTAGGTAATGTAAAAAAATACAGACCATGCTTTAGTTTTAGTACAAGAAAAAAGGTGGAGATACACAACCAAAGGATATTCGGTACAGAAAAAATTACCCACAAAATAAGAACAGGAAGTAATTCAGCACAGCAGAAAAAAATGTTATCCCTGTTTAATGGAAAACCATTTTGCCAGTCGTCTCTTTCGGCAGCCCAGTTTTTTGGGGGGGTGCTGGGCGGGCTGGGGGTGCGCCGGCGGGACGGGACACTTGTGGCTGCGAGGAGGGACGGGGCCGGGGGCGATGCCCGCGGGGACAGCGGTGTCACCGCGGGGACAGCGATGCTGCACCCCCCGCCAGCGGCCGGCGGGGGCACCTCGGCAGCTGCTCGACCACACGCATCCCAGTCCCCCAGCTCTCTGCCAGCCCGATTTTCGGAATCGCGGCCAATCGCTGCGCTTCCCCCTCCCCAAATTTAATGTTTTTTCGGAAGGTTTTCAGCAGGGAGGTGGGACCAGATTGACCCCACCGTGGTCCCTTTCCAACCTCAGCCGCCCCCGGGATTGTGGGTCTGGCCGCAATTTGGGGGCGTCTGCCCCCACCCCACCCCAAAGAGACTCTGCGACGACGACCACAGCAAAACGAATCCACTTAACAGGAATTTACAGTGCAAATGTAACTCAGCTACTACACAGATGGAGGTACAAAAATGGCTGTTATCGGCTACAGCTACGCTGGGATGGCCTGGTGGCTACGGCGAGGGGTGGGGGTGGGGGGGGAGGGTAAATTAAAAAATAAAATAAAATCCGTAAAAGAAGAACGGGGTGGGGGGAGGGGGAAATGGATCTACCGCAGCGGAGACGGGAGGTGCGGGCGGGAGGGGGTCCCAAAACGTGGCGTGTGTGGGGCGTCTGGCGCCCCAGAAAGGGGGATGCCGCTGGGCTGTGGTGAGGTGGGCTGTGGGGAACGCTGAGGGGCAGCCCCCTCCTTCCTGCCGCCGGGGACCCGGGACGCGCCACCCCCCCCCTCGCCACCGTCAGCGGCCCCGGGACGCGAACCCGTGTTGCCGGGAGCGGTACCTCTGTTGCGCACGGAGCCGAAGACGGGCAGCACCAGGTATCCGACGTGCACCAGGACCATGCTGCGGCCTTTGTGCCCCCCGGACGCGCCGGCGACTGGCGGCGGCCGCGCTCGGCCGGCACACAAAGGGGCGCGCGGCCAATGGCAGCGCGGGGGCCGCCGCCGGGACACGCCCCCCTCCCGACAGCGGCCAATGGGCGCCGAGGGCGGGGCGGCCCGCGCGCGAGGGAGGCGCGCACGCGCGCAGCGGGGTCGCGTGCGCGCGCATCCGCCCGTCCGTCCGTCCGTCCGTCCGTCCAGGCAGCTATCCATGCATCCATCCATCCATCCATCCCTCCGGCTGTCTGTCTATCTGTCCGTCCGTCCAGCCATTCATCCCTCCATCTGTCTGTCCGTCCGTCCGTCCAGCCATCCATCCATCCCTCCATCCCTCCATCTGTCTGTCTGTCCATCCGTCCATCCAGCCATCCATCCTTCCATCCATCCCTCCATCTGTCTGTCTGTCCGTCCAGCCATCCATCCCTTCCCATCCATCCCTCCATCTGTCTGTCTGTCCAGGCATCCATCCTTCCATCCATCCTTCCCTCTATCTGTCTGTCTGTCTGTCTGTCCATCCACCCAGCCAGCCATCCTTCCGTCCATCCCTCCATCTGTCTTTCTGACTGTCCGTCTGTCCATTCACCCCTCCCTCCATCCTTCCGTCCATTCCTCTGTCCGTCTGTTGCTCCATCCATCCTCCATCCATCCCTCCATCCATGCACCCATCCATCTGTCCATCCATCCATCCCTCCATCCATCCATCCCTCCATCCCTCTGTCCGTCCATCCATCCATCCACCATCCACCCATCCACCATCCATCCATCCATCCATCCACCACCCACCCATCCATCCATCCATCCATCCATCCACCATCCGTCCACCATCCATCCATCCATCCATCCATCCATCCATCCACCACCCATCCATCCATCCATCCATCCATTGATTTCTCCATCCATCCATCCTCCACCCACCATCATCCATCCATCCATCCACCATCCATCCATCCATCCACCATCCATCCATCCATCCATCCATCCACCATCCATCCATCCATAACCCCTCCACCCACCATCCATCCATCCGTAATCCATCCATCCACCATCCATCCATCCGTAATCCATCCATCCACCATCCATCCATCCATTGATTCCTCCATCCATCCATCCTCCACCCACCATCCATCCATCCATCCATCCATCCACCATCCATCCACCATCCATCCATCCCTCCATCCATCCACCCATCCACCCATCCACCATCCATCCATCCATCCATCCATCCATTGATTTCTCCATCCATCCATCCTCCACCCACCATCCATCCATCCATCCACCATCCATCCATCCATCCATCCATCCATTGATTCCTCCATCCATCCATCCATCCTCCACCCACCATCCATCTGTCCATCCATCCATCCATCCATCCTCCGTCCATCCTCCATCCATCCTTCCATCCACCATCAATCCACCATCCATCCATCCATCCATCCATCCATCCATCTATCCATCCATCCATCCATCCACCCACCATCCATCCTTCATCCCTCCATCCACCCACCATCCATCCACCCACCATCCATCCACCCACCACCCTCCCTCCATTCCCCCAGATGAACAGACGTCAGCCGCGCACACGCGCGCACACGCGCACAGCTGCCCTCGCAGGCAGGGCAGCATCCCTGCACACGTGCCCGGGCACACGCGTGTGGCTCGTGTGTCAGCACAGACTCACACACCCCGTTCAGGCACAGACACACGCCGCAAGCACACACAGACACATCACACACGCACACGTGCACCCACAACGCTCACACAACCACGGACACACGCTCATGCTGCCCCCCGCCCACAGCCCCCGTCCCCTCCCACACCACACACGCCCGGGTCACACACCTGGAGCATTCCCTGCCCCGCATCCCTCACTGTGGCACTCGGGAAACACTCGTCAGGCTGTGCCCAAAGCGCGGCTGTGGGGGCTCGTCCCTGTCTCCACCCCTGTCCCCATCCCCATCCCTGTCCCCATCCCATCCCATCCCCGTCCCCATCCCCGTCCCCGTCCTCATCCCCATCCCCGTCCCGCTCTCCTCCCCGCGGGTGACACAGTGGCCCTATTGTGTTGACGCCCCAGTTACTGACAGAATTTATCCGTTGGGGCATCACTGACCTAAAATGGCTCCGGCCAAGCCCGGAGGGATGCAGAGAGCGCCTGGAAACCCCTGGGAGCTCGGATCCACCCACCTGCTGGTGCAACGAACACCCACAGCTTAAAGAAGGGCGATTCACCCCTAAAAAAACCCCAAACAGATGCTCATCTCGATTTAAAACTGTTTTAATGGAGTCAGAAGCCCCTGTTGTGCAGGAGGGATTTCTGTCAAAGCGCAGGATCTCGGGAATCATTTCACTCTGCTGCAAAGCGACTTTTCCGTGGCCTTCCCACCCTGCCCAGGCTGGTTTTTTTTTTCTTTTGCCCCCGTCCCCCCACCCGCTGTGGCCGCCGTCCCGCCGTGGGGAGCCCCCTTAATCCCCGCTTAGCCTTATCCATCCCGTGCATCTGGCAGGTTTAAGCGCCCGGCAGCCTCCGGACGCGGATGTGCGACGGATTTGTCCGCCTGGATTATGGCGTTGGGTTGCGTTTGTGGGTTTGTTGTGGTTTTGTTGTTTGGGGTGGGTTTTTTTTTGTTTTGTTTTTGTTTTGTTTTTTCTCCTGATCTGAATTAAAACGTGAGCTTGGTAACCTGGATCTGTGTAACCCCTTCCTTGCCAGTCCTGCAGCCCCAGGGCAGATGCCTGGGAAGAATTAACTTGATCCACAGGGAAAGCTGCCAGCACGCCCTCAAGCCTTCTCCAGAGCTGCAGCCTCTGCCCAAAAGGGCCCTTTTGGGTGCGTTCACACAGCTGCTGCTCTGAGCTCCCCTCAAACGGGAGCAGGGCAAGTTCCAGGTCTCCACTGCCTCCCGGTGCCCCCCCCCATTGCATCCCAGCTTGGATTTCCCTCCTGCCTGACCTCACTCCGTGTCTCCCAGGAGGCTGCACTGACTCCTGGGGGGCTTTTGGCAGGGAAAGGCTGGGCCTTGTCCCCCGCTGTCACAGTGCTGCTGTGAGCACTGCCCACCCCAAGGGCTCGGCCAGCCCTGGCTCGGTACTGGCAGGCAGCACATGATGTCCCAACAGCATCAATATTCCCAAGGAAAGAGCAAAACTTGTTGTTTCAGTTTTTTCCTAGAATCACAGAATGGTTTGGGCTGGAAGGGACCTTAAAGCTTGTCTAAAACCATGGGAAGGAACACTTTCCACTATCCCAGGCTGCTCCAAGCCCCCTCCAACCTGGCCTCGAACACTTCCAGGGATGGAGCAGCCACAGCTTCTCTGGGCAACCTGTGCCAGGGCCTCACCCCCCTCACCATAAAAAAACTGTCTCCCTTACACCCAGTCTAATCTAATTTTCCGTGTTTATGCCCTAATAAGACGCTTCCTGAGCCCCGTGTGTGTCGCAGCACGGAAAAACAACCACTTCCCACCCGTCCCTGTCAGCAGCAACAGATCCCCCCCGGCGTCGAGGTGTGATGTGGAGCCGGCTGTGCCGCACACACCCTGCAAAGGAGCACTTCTTCAAGCTCCAAAAGCCCTGCAGGGTGCAACGCAGCCAAACCCGAGCGTGAATCAGCCGAGGAGCGATGCCCACCTTGCCCATCCCCACTCTGCTGGCTGCAGGACGGGTCCCAGGACCCTGTAAAACACCCCGGCATCCCGTCCGTGGTCCCCTAAGACGGCTGCTGGCCCCGGGCCGGGGCTGCAGCCCTTCCAGCAGCCCCAGTTGCCTCAGGCAGCTGCTCCGGTGGCCCCCGGCCCCGCCGCAGTTGTCCCGGGCATTTCACGGGGCTCAGCCCCCGCTGCTGTCGCTTTGCATCCGCACACGCATCCCCGCCCTTCCCGGGACACCCGATCCCTCGCTGCCGCTCCGCACGTCTCCGCAGATGCCGCAGGCACAGGGTGGGGTTAAAATTAGCCCCTGGCTCCCTCCTGCCCGCCTGGTGCCTGCCCGTGAACCCCAGTGCAGCTTTTGGGGTCCAGCACCCCCCGTTTGGGGCACCCTCCCACCTTTGCCCCAGGCTCTCCTCAAAAATTATCCCCACGGAATTCCGCTCCGGCGGGGTGCTGTGTGTCCCCGTGGGTGGGTGTTTTGGGGATGCTGCGGGCACAGGCGTGGGGGCACCGGCGATGTCTCAGCCCTCGGTACCGTGGGGAAGGGTTCTCCCCTCATCCAGGAGGATATCCAGTAATTAGAAGTGTGGTACAGGGCAGCTGGGAAGTCCTGGGGGGCACACGGCGCATCAGCACAGTCCTCGGGCAGGTCTGAGGGGGACTGGCCATAATTTCCAGACCTGCCCACCCCGAAGTCCTCAGTAATCTCAGCCTGATAAGGACTTTTCACCACCCCAGCAAAACCGAGCTGGGTGAAACCCTTTGGGAAGTCAGGATGGGCTCAGCTGGATCGAGAACAGATAAGTCGGTTTTATTCAAATTTAGGGATTTTTTTTTTTTTTTTTGGCTGACCTCAGGCAGGACAGTGGAACAGCCCCCAGGGAAGGGCTCTGTGCAGCGGTTTTGAAGCCTGTGGTTTGCTCAAGAGGGAGGTCTCACACCTCCCAGAGGCCATTCCATGGGATGCCGGAGTGGTTTGGGCTGGGGACTCTGAGGGTCTCAAGAGTCAGGTGCGGGAGGCACAAAACCTGTTGGGCTTGGGGGAACAACACTGGGGAACCTCCAGGGAAAAGCGATGGTGGAAAAATTTAAGGCTACATGGATAGAGAAAGGGTGAAAAAGGAGGGGAAATCTCTACAGCAAATACCATTGTTCCATGCCTGGGAGCAGCAGCAACCCAAACCCAAGTGGGGACTCAGGAATTGGAAGGGCTTTATTTGAGATTTCTTTACACTGACATTTAATCTCGGGTTATTTTGCTGCTTTATTTTCTGCCTCCCTGTATATTTTTCTCTTCTGCTTCTTACCTTGTTTCTTCACTTTTTTTTCAGAAAAAGAAAAAAGAAAAAAAAAAGAAGAGAGAAAGGCAAACTAGAGAAAATCATCATGCATTTGATTAAAGTGTAATATTTCAGCATTTCAATTTTCCAGTTTTATGGAGATAAAATAAGAAAATGGGTGAAAACCTCAGCTCCAAAGAGCAGCCATTTGGGAGGAGAGAAAGAAAACGCTTTGCAATTATTTTGCCGTAGCCTGTTTCAGATATGTGGCCCAGGAGGTGGTTTTTCCCTTTTCCCTGAAAGGAGGATTTTTGGGAGCTCACAGCAGCTCGAAGGAACCTAGCACACATCCAGAGCCCTCCCCAGCTCACTTCATGAGGGAGCACAATTTATGGTGGCAAAGGGGATGGGTGTCACAAGTCCAGGGAAGGGAATGGAGCTGGGAAGGGGCTGGAGCCCCAGGAGTGGCTGAGGGAGCTGGGAAAGGGGCTCAGGCTGGAGAAAAGGAGGCTCAGGGGGGACCTTGTGGCTTTGCACAACTCCCTGACAGGAGGGGGCAGCCGGGGGGTCGGGCTCTGCTCCCAGGGAACAGGGACAGGAGGAGAGGGAACGGCCTCAGGCTGGGCCAGGGGAGGAGAGGGTGGATATTGGGGAAAAAAGTCTCGACAAAAAGAGGGGTCAGGCATCAGAACAGGCTGTCCAGAGGGCAGTGTTGGAGTCTCCATCCCTGGAGGGATTTAAAATGTGGATGTGGCACCTGGGGACATGGGTCAGTGGTGGCCTTGGCAGTGCTGGGGGAGTGGTTGGACTCCATGGTCTTGGAGGCTTTTCCAACTAAAGCAATTCAGTGATTCTATGATGCCCCATTTATATCTTAACATTTTGCCAAAACTGAATTATTTTTCTTCGAGGAGTTTCACTCTCCATTTTTATGGGTGTGGCAGATGACAAAACAAAGGTGGGGTTTTTCCGGCAGTTGTTGCAAAATGGGAGCTGATGAAGATTCACTGCATTGAGTCCAAAGTGGGATTTTGGGACTGGTTAAATTTTTCCTTTCAATCAGACTTTTAAGCTCATATACTCATTATTGCCTCTGTGCCTGCCAAAGGGGGAGGGCAGGGATTGGCTTTAGGATGTGTCACATCACCCTGTTTCAAGCAGAATGGCCCCAAATTCATCCTTTCTCCTCCATCCTGCCCTTATTTTGGGCGAGCAGAGGTTTTGGTGTGTTTTCCTTGGTAGTCCCCTGATGTTCTCCCTATCCCAGTATCCCACCAGCTCCTGCAGCAGCAGCTTTGGGATGCAACCATGGCCACTGCAAGAACTGTGGTGAGAAAGCCCTCTCCTGGAAACATGCTTCGCTGCAAAATCCCACAAATTCTGCTGCTAATCAAGGACACGGTACTATTTTGTTAATGAAATCAGCTCCTTGGTTCGCATTAACCAAAAATAACGCAAGGTCAGCGTCCCCTGTCCACATTCCCAGATCCCGGGCTTAATATCTGGAGAAACAGTCTCATCAGTGGTTAATTACCTCAAAATCACTGCTGGTTAATTTAATTTCAGTATTCCATCCAGGTGATTGGATTCTTTTTGCTCTTCCCAGGGCCCTTTTCCCTGCCTTGGGATGGATGCTGGCTGCATGGACAGGGTCTGACCAAAGCAACTGAGTCCAGCAGCGTTAGGAAAACAAGGCAAAAATTGGTCTTTTCACATCCCGAGGCCCTTTTTGCCTGTTTCTGAGGGCACTTTCCCCGTTCTGGGGGATGCAGAGGAGGGTGAGACGGCAGCCCAGATCCCGTATCCTCTGGCTCTGGTGCCATCTAGTGCCTTCCCAGGGGCTGCTTCCAGCCAGGGCTTCCTGGGAGAAAGTATCAGTGGCCAAACTGCAGTAAAAAACCATTGCTGTTGCCTCCCTTGCGAAAAGGATGCTGCTGAGAGCCCTCACCTCCACCCACGCGCCCCTCCCCAGCCTTTCTGTGGGGTTGGGAGCACGCCGAGCTGAGCCTGGAGCTCCCGGAATTAAAGAGATTTCTCCCTGGGGCACAGGGAAGGAGAGGATGCAGGTGTAAAGCTAATTTTGGAGCATTTTTGATAACTTTTATGAGCATTTTAGAGTCTTGCTATACCCTTGGACAAGCTGGGAATGCTGGTCCAGGGCAAGACCTCCCACTGGCCATCGAAGGATGAGGGAGCTCTGCACCACCCCTCCAAAAACTTGGCTGTGGTACGCAATCCTGCTGCTTACTGGGAAAATAAAGCATTAAAATAAGACTTTTTTGGCTGTCAGGGAGCTCAGCCCCTCGTGGAGAGCTTGCTCCCTGCATTGTGCCATGCCCAGGTGGGACTGATTTAAAAATTGCCCTAATTCCTCCTCTTGACAAGCAGGCGAAGGAAGGAGAGATTGTCCAAGGAGCCAAGGATTTGTCAGCTCCAAGTGGGATGGGGTTTTTGATGGCCCTTGACTGACAAAAAAATGCTTGGGAGGTGTGGAGGTCTCCTAGGTGGGCAGCAGGGGCTCATTCTCCTTTTGCTATGGAAGGGTTGACCTTAAACAGCGTTTTCAACTTGCCAGGCCTTGTCCGACACATGTTGTGAGATTGTTTTTGAAATTATTCCCCTTTTTTATTAGGATTTGCTCACTGTGGTTTTGTATTCTGGCCTTGGTATGTTAACCCAGAGAAGAGAAGGCTCCAGGGAGAGCTCAGAGCCCCTGGCAGGGCCTAAAGGGGCTCCAGCAGAGCTGCAGAGGGACTGGGGACAAGGCCTGGAGGGACAGGACACAGGGAATGGCTTCCCAGTGCCAGAGGGCAGGGACAGATGGGGTATTGGAAAGGAATTGCTGTCTGTGAGGGTGGGGAGGCCCTGGCACAGGGTGCCCAGAGCAGCTGTGGCTGCCCCTGGATCCCTGGCAGTGTCCAAGGCCAGGCTGGACGGGGCTTGGAGCAACCTGGGACAGTGGAAGGTGTCCCTGCCCATGGCAGGGGGTGGTGTGGGATGGTCTCTCAGGTCCCCTCCAACCCAAATCGTTCTGTGATTCTGTGATTGGCTTGACACTGGGGTTCACTGGAGTTCAGCAATTCCAAGTTTGAAATACACACAAGGATGTGGAAGAAACAAAATGGGAAAGGTTTGGGTGCCGCTGATCACGGGCCAGCCAGGGACAAAGCAAATGCACTCCTCAGCTGTTGATGGCATTTCATCAGAGGCACCAGTCAGGCTCCAGGAGCTGTGCTCAATTCACAGCACCTACAGCAATGGAAAATGAATTTGACAGAGGACTCTTGTTTGTTTCCCCAGCTCTGATGTGGTTGCCCTGGATTCACCCGAAGCTGCCGATGCAGCGAGTAAGTGTAGAAAATTATCTGAAATTAAACTTCCAGACAGCTTTCCCCCTGCCCACTCTGGCTTTGCCCTGAGACTGTCTGAAAGATGTTTCCTTCCCAGTGGCTGGCACTCAATTCTAATTTTAAACTGAATTGCAAATCCAGATGACTAACCAGATCCGTAAGAAAACTTCCAAGGGGCATTTGTGAATCAGCAGTCGTCAGGACTCTCCGGGATTGCATTTGCTTTTCAAAAACTCAAGATATAGACTGGGGTATGGGGGGAGTGGTTTAGGTCCTTGTCTGCCCTTTAGCATCAATAACAGGAGTATTTCACCTTATTTGCACCAAAGTTGTCAGTAAATGCAGGGTTTGTCCATCCCAAGTTTGCGTTTTGCAGGTGTTCTGCAGCTTCCCTGTGCAGACAGAAGGGAAATGGCATCCCTGGGGTGCTCTGGAGAGAAAGCCACAGCAGCTGACATTCAGAGATGACAGCCCCAAAAAGGAGAGGCAAAACTGGTAGGATTTCAGCCAAGGGAGGTGATGCCTTCAGCAAAGAACACCATTTACAGATTCTCCAGGGAACTGGGGAACTAATCCACTTAGTAAAGCCCTTTCAGTCCTCACTACAAGGCAGGCAAAACTGCTAAACTTTCAGCCACAAAATTAATCTACGTTGCAACTAATTCACTGGGAAAGCCACCATACAAATTCTGACCTGGTTTTGGGTAGTTGTGATCAGTTTTTGTGTTGCCCCAGAAATAGCAATTCCCACAAAGTCAAGTGGCTCCTACCTAAGGAGGTGCCAAGTGCCACAGGAGGAATTTTAAGCTTTCCATTCAGTGTATCCTGAAGCCTATAGACTCTGGGTATCTCTTGGTGATAGAGAAGAAAAGATTCAGGAGGTATTTTATCTGTCTTCTTCCCACATCTGCACCACAGTGCTGTTCTCCTGCAGCTGCTGATAAACACAAAATAAAATCTGAGACTGGTGCCCACCTCTGCAATGACCACCAGGCCCAGAATTTGTATTCTCAGGCTTCACCAATGCCAAGGACTTGGTGAGGCTGAAAACCAACTCACTTTACCTTCATTATCCATATTGGTACTTAAAATACATGGATAAATTACTTTCCTGATTTGCACTGGGAGCTTTCTCATGTGATAACTGCATGGAAAGCACTCGAAAGGTACTGAATTATTATTATTATTATTATTATTATTCCTATTCCCATTTCCATTTTGCCTGTGAGAGGGCTGGCAGGCAGCAGGACCCCAAATTCAGCATGGTGCAGTTGTATCATCCTCCTCTTTACTTGTGGCTCCAAATTCCCTGATAAAATTCCGTGGTTCTCCAAACACAGCTCACCCTGGCACCACCCCCTGCTCAGAGAGGATCTGCCCTGTAGCATCAGTCTCTGAGTCAAACGAGTCTCACTGACCAGCAGAAGAGGTCTGGGAGGATGGGACAGGGGGATGCAGTTGGAGGAACAATGGTGGGAAGGTTGCTCAGACACCTGAAGGACTCGGGAGGCTGTGCCAAAATTGCATCCCTGGAAGGGACTCTGCAGGGCACAATGAGCCCCAAAACACAGAGGATGTGGAGCTACTGGAGAGTCCAGAGGAGGCCACAGAGATGCTCCCAGGGCTGGAGCCCCTCTGCTCTGCAGCCAGCCTGGGACAGCTGGGGCTGTTCACCTGCACAAGAGAAGGCTCCAGGGAGAGCTCAGAGCCCCTGGCAGGGCCTAAAGGGGCTCCAGGAGAGCTGCAGAGGGACTGGGGACAAGGCCTGGAGGGACAGGACACAGGGAATGGCTTCCCAGTGCCAGAGTGCAGGGACAGATGGGATATTGGGAAGGAATTTGTGTCTGTGAGGGTGGGGAGGCCCTGGCACAGGGTGCCCAGAGCAGCTGTGGCTGCCCCTGGATCCCTAAGTATCCAAACCCAGGTTGGCCGGGGCTTGGAGCAGCCTGGGACAGTGGAAGGTGTCCCTGCCCAGGGCAGGGGGTGGAATGGGATGAGCTTTAAGGTCCCTTCCCAACCAAACTGTCCTGGGGTTCTGTGATGGGCAGCAGCCACTTGTCACTGGTACCTGCACACCCCCACCAGCACTACAGGGAGAAGCGTTGGTCCTGCCCCAGTCTGAGATAAAAGGAAGCTTTTGCAGCCAGGAAATCACTTTAACACTCTGGATGTGCAAAATTTTAAATGTGTTACAGCAAGGAACAATGCTGAATTTGGGCAGCTGTAGCCCAGAACTTACGGATTTAATTTGGAGATGTGACACGCAGCAGCATATTTGATGGAAGTGGAGAAACAAACACCCAACAAATTGATACTGTTTAAATAATACACTCTATTTTATTTCATCTTAAAATAGTTTAACCTTTATGCTACAGACTTGTTTCAAAAAACAGAAGGTCTCATCTTGCACCAAAAATATATATATTTATTTATATATATATATAACACTCTGTTTTATTATTATTTCTCTCCAAAGACCATTAAATACTAGATGGAAAATGAGAACTAAATAGTGAGTGTCGAGAAGACTGAAATTTTATTTTTAACTAGAGTCGCACGTTTTTAACATTTATATTCTGAGCAATGATTTGTCTTCACTATAGAAGATTCCAAGTTCACACTCCAGCAATTCAGGAAAACTGCTAAACCCTGAAGGGCTCGAGCCAATGCACACTGAAGTCGATGGGCAGCCCCACACCAACCCCAGTGGGTTCTGGACCAGGCCCCAAGTGCATTGGTTCTCAGCCATACAATGGCTAACTTCTCTCTTTCCTGCTGAGAAGAGCAAAAACCACCCAGGCACATTTTTGCTCTTTTTAAAAAACAGAAGTTTAAAAAAAAAATAATAATACTACTAAAAGAAACAAAACCAAACCATTTCCTACCTATCCAGTGATTGCGTTTTTCAGATTGCTACCCTTGAAATTTGTTAAGAGAAAATACATAGTGTTTTAAATAAAAGAAAACCTGCATTGGGCTACCGTACATGAGCTGTTTAAACAAACACAGTGCACAGTTGGAGGAAGTTTGGTTAGGAGGCAGTCGTTTTTATGTACACGTGGAAGTCACATCATATACAAACTGAAAAACATGGAGAGTTAGTTTGCATTTTTTCACGGAAGGACTGCAAACGGGTCCCTGCAGCTTTCTTCACAACTGATCCTCAGGAGACTCTCCGGAACGGGAAGCAGCAGCCACAGGAGGTGGCTGTTCCAAAGTTACCTTTGCAGCAGGTGTGTGAGCCCACAGCTGATGGAAACACGAGGAGAAAGGATGGGCAGAGCAGCACGGGGCCCTTCCCTATGTGGGGCCCACAGGCTCCACCCATGCTCCCCTCCCTCCCACAGAAAGGAATCGGTCACTAAAAACACCACAGGTATTCTTCTGGCCGTGCAGGACACTTATGTTCAACGTTCTAGAAAGCTGGAAGTGGGAATATCAATCCTTGCCTAGCTGTTCTGTAAAGTGCAGTATGAACTGTTCTGCTTATGGAAGAAAACAGATGTTTGTTACTAACTGTACCCCCCTGCTGGGCTGTTTGTCCTTTATGTGACAACGCAGGTGATTCTGTTTTAATTTTTTTATTTTGCCCACCGATAAAATTATGGGAAGCCAAATAAATTTTGAAACCAGCCGACAAAAAAGGAAAGCAGAACTTCCCAGGTCCTGACCATCCCCGTTCAGCCTTAAATAGTAAAAAAATCCAATGGCAGAGCTGTACAAAATTCCCAACAGAAACATCCGGAATATGAAGGAATGTTTCAATTGCACAGTAGACATTTAAAGTGAGTAATGTCATCTTGTTAAAGTCTAATCTTTGGTTTTTGCCTTGGGAAAGGCTCAAAATGACAGATGAGGGGCAGGAATTTCCACATACACCACAGAAACTGCAGCCTACTGAAGTGAGTAGTTCCACTGATTTTGGTAAATATTCTGGTAAGTATTTCCTGAATTGTGGCATTTCCAAAACTAGCATGAGAGACATGATTGAAAGCCAGGGAAATAGTGCAGATTACTAATTTAAAAAAATTTTAAACCCCACAACCTTAGTTTCTGACCCCGATCCTGCACCATTTTTTAGGACAGAGTTTTAAGCACTTGAGTGGCCCCACAAGTTCCAGGAACAGGTCCCAGCTGAACACCCCTTTGCCAGGCTGCGGTTTTGGAATTTGCTTGGGATTTGGTTAGGGTTTTTTTTGAGGTGGTGAATGACACAAACAAGCATCAGTAGAAACGGGGACTATGAGTAAAACATTTCAGTTCTCTCCTTCATCTACTCCAGGCAAGACTTAGATAAAGGTAAAAAAGTTCAGCTATAATTAAAAAGGAGAGGAATGCTGGGCTTTTTAATACCTTTTCCTGTCCTTTTGCAATGATCAACTGTTCCTAAGTCACTACTATTACTATTTTAGCCATTCCAAGCTGTGGGAATTGACCAGTGAAACACAGTAGTCAAGTAAACAGAAGACTAAGCACTGAAGAGTATAAACTGTAAATTACATTGAAAATAAAAATGCTTTAATTAAAAGCTGTTCAGTGCATTTGTTATGGGCCGTTTGCATGACAGACAGTCCCTCCTGCTGGTAACACAACCAAATCAGCTTGGGTAAAAGTACTCCTGGCCCAAATTCTGGAAGTGTTGAATACCTTCCAGTTCCGCTGAAATCAGTGAGGACACAGCATTTCTCAAAATCACTGATGCTCACACAGCAACACACTAACTTCTACTAACAAACTCAAGATACTGATAAATTAAAAACGTCCTGGAGTCAGGAGGTGCGGGGGAGGGTGGGAGGATGTTAAGTTTGCACGCAGTTATTTCGTCAGATATACACACACACGTTAGTAACTGCAGATGTGTTTTAAATCTGGTGCTGTTAATTCTGGGCAAGAATCCTCCTTGGAGAAGGCAAAACCATGTGAAGTGATACTGAAACCACACTACATTCCTGTGGACGTGGAGAAACGCCGCGGGTTTGGGGGTCCTAGTGCCGAGGACGGGGCCTGTGGAGGCGATGCTTTACCCACGGAACTTCGGTGGCAGGGAGGGCGGGAGCACAGTGACCCGGCGTTACAGGAGGTATTTGCGCCTGGTGTCCTCGTCCAGAGTGAGGTCCACCACTTCTGGGGGCGAGGACCAGTTCTGCTGGGGAGCCACTGCTGTCCATGGCTGCGCGGGCTGGGCGCTCCCGAACGGCGAGCCGCGCTTCCAGGAGGACACGCTCTGGATCACCCCTCCCCGGGGATGCACGCACCTGCAGCGAGGAGAGGGACACACACACAGCGTCAGGGACACCGCTCAGCTCAGCCGCGAGATCCCCAGTGCTTTCATCATCATCTGGTTAGCACGTCCCTCCCCAAAATGGATTCTCCACTTGCAGAGCCCGTGGCACCTCAAACGCTCGGTGAACAAAGCTAAATTTAAATTTGGGGATTAAATTATTCTAAAGGAATGCCAGTGGGTGTAATGTGATATTCCTTATAAAGTATGTGCATGGATCCCAATGATCTTGAGGAAGCCTGCCCCACCATGTGTAATACCATGCACAATTTCCTGCTAGGAGCTTTACCCACTGGACTCTTTAACAAGAGAAAAACTTGAAGTGAGGCTGCCTGAGACAAAAAGAAAAGCTATATTGCAATATTAAATCAAAGCCATGTTAAAACAAGGAGGTAATGATATTTTCATTACAATAATTGCAAAAGAGATCTTGCTAATTACATTATTACAGCTGTTATATCTGATTTTTTTTTGTTTTGGTCTTCTTAACTGAAAATTACAAACATGCTGGGAAATGCTCACTGACAACAGTTCAGCCCCACTTCAGCAAAACATTTAAGCTTTAAGTGACCACAGCCAATGAGACTAAAAGGTGTATTTGAAGATAAAGCTCCAGTGCCCTGCTGAAGCAAGATACACAGCTACCTATTCACACAGCATTTCTACCTATTATATCCATAGTAAATACATGACAAATGAAGCACAAGTTAATAGCAACTAGAAAAAAGAAATGCAAAATGAAAGGTAGAATAATTCTGCTGTATGATGAAGTGATGACAGGAATTTACTAGAAGCTTTAGGATGATCACTCCATTTCCAGCTGTAAATTCTACACAGGCACTAGTAAAACTTGATACCTAGTGCTCCAAAAATTGTTTTGCTCTTGTAAGCACTGGTGGTGGCTGTAGCTGCTCCTGGCTGCATGGACAAACACGAGGTGTTCTGGCTGCTGGGGTAACCTTTTCCCGTTTCTTTGTGAAGGCACGTGTATTTCAGGAACTCAGATTTCCTGCACTGATCAAATACCCCTGACATTTACATTTTATTTAATCCAATTTAAGTTAGTGCTATTTATTTTCTCCAAAACTACTCAGGTTATGCTCAGCTCTCTTGTTTCTGGTTGGAGTTTCATGAAATAGAATGAAAAATCTCATTCTCTGAGCTGTAACTTCTCTGGATATAAATGTCTCATTGCCTTCTCAGATATGCTGCTTAGGTTTAGATGTGATGTTCAGAATGGCTTTTTTATTACTTCTTCAGTCTTAAAAAAAACATAGTTAAAGTATATATCTACAAAGAATTAGCAGTTAGACCCTGGAACTCTAACAAAGGTATGGGATTTCTTTCTTTTAAAGCTTTCTTTTAAGGAGAAATATTTTTAATCAAACTGGCAAGAAAAGCTTGTTGACAGAGCAAATTTCATCTCTGGGACTGTGGTGCATCATTCTGAGAACAGTCCTCAGTGTTTAGGCAAAGCTAAGACTAACTTTTCTTCCTGAAGACGACAAAAACCGAGCCATTAATTATCTCACAGAAACGATACCTCGGAAAAATAAAAGTGTTTATCCTCAAACAAGTCACGCAAGCAGCCAACAGCAAAACATTCAGTCAAACATGAGCTCAGGGAACATGCTTCCAATCTGTTGCTGAGGGAAGATACCAAATAAAGGCAATAAAAAAAAAGAGGGATAAAAAAAAACTTCCTAGGAAAAACTAGGGGAAAACTGGTTTATATGCATGCATGATTAAAAAAAAAAAAATCTACCAGTGAAAAGTTAAACAAACTGAAAAACATGACTTGGTGTCCTAAGTAGATGCCAAGTAATACCCAGTAACATCCCAGTGATGAGAAACAGCACCAATTCACTGACGATCTGAAGAACTACAAACGGTGGACAAACTCCAGGGCGTCACGACTCACACCAGCCCGACGATGACACGGAACAGGGAGCACGATAAAAACCGGGATCCAAACACCACACTAACTAAGCATCCAGGAAATACCAATCAGAAACCTAGCCCTTGTCCAAACCACAACCCTGTCAGAAGCCCATCAATGCTTCATAACTGCAAGCCTAGACCTGCAAGAGAAATAAAACTCTAAATAGGATTCAAACAACTGAAACGTGTGAGTGGGTATTCAAGGGAGGGAGTAAACACTGGTCTGTGGGAGATGGGTACAGGAACAAAGGAAAGCACAGAAGAGTGCTTTCAGTCTGATTTGATGTAATTATTTCAGTCCATATCTACTAAAAGTCATTTTAAACAGCAACTCTGCATTTAGTCCACGTTTCCACTCCTGTAGAGGATGAGTATTATCGAGGTAGCAGCATGGAAAGCTTTCAAAGAGGGGACAGCAACACAAGGGTCCTGTGTGCAGCGCTGCACAGACTTGCACCAGCCAGTGCTGGAGGGTGAATCCACACCCCTTACCATCAGCACAAAGACCCTCCAAGCCCTGGGTTCTGCTGCATGAACAGGCAGGAGAGCTGCTTCCTAAGGAATTACCATCTTCCAAAAGAGTTTGCCATGCAAGGACTTCCACTGTTCTACAAGCAAAGACTCAACCCCCCTTCTGGACCTGAAAATTTCCTTTTTTTCACATCCAACAGCACTGAGCTGTGCCCACATTATCCATAAAGTTTCCTGCCTGGGAAATTGGGTCCTGCACACCTTCCTTCTTCTTTCCCCAAGAAAGATGCAGTGAAGGGACAACAAGGAACTCTGTTCCTTGTCCCAGCTCTGTTCTTTGTCCCTTCCACCCCTCTTCTGCCTCCAAGCAAGCACCAGGCTTCAGAAAAGTTTTGGAAGGAGCTTGTCTATATATTGTTTTAACTTGGTTTTAATTCAGCAAATTCACATTCCACAGTTTAAGAAAATGTCAGTTTTGTTCAACTGCTTCATAATATTTTAAGCCAAGGAAAGACCATAGACCAAAGATGAAGAGTAACATCAAAGAATGCCTACCAAGAAGAACAGCTGGACAGGTTTCTGACTGAGAGAGAAACCTCTGGCACCCTTGCCCTCATCTCCTTTGACCTCTCTTGAATCTTGAAATAAACCTAAGATTCATAATGATCTGATTTTTAACCTAAGGGGCTATCTTATGACATTAGCCATTGAAAAAATGATGGTATTTTTACCCCTACTGATTAATTAAATAAAGTAGAAGCTGATAAAAAAACTTGAGTTAATATTTTGAAAGGAAACAAGAACCCACATAAAGATTTTCACTTAGTTATTTGCATATTCACATATACCTTTAAAATCTGAATTCCTGAGGCATGTACATTTAGTATCTCAATATTTGGTATTTTTATACTACACATGTTTAGCCAGTTAATGTTTGATATTGAATCACTAGTTTAATCTGAATAATTACCGAGCTGGTCGCTTTCTAAAGAAAAATTCATTCTGACATCACCACGACCAGCAGAACAGAAAAATAAAGTGCAACATTTGCTGCCTTTTGGGCATCACTCATGGATGGGTAACTACAGAAGTGAAGGCCAGCAGTTCTTTCTTTATTGATTTTGGTAATACAGACCTTCTGATAAAATGAAAGTAGTATTAGAGCAAGAAAAAACAACTCATACCTGGCATGTTCCTGAACTCCAACAATCTCTACTTCGCTGTCAGAAGAGGCAATGTTAATTTCTTCACTGGCCTGGGCGTTACCACAAGAGGTTTTGTCACCTGCAAGGAAGCCTGGATCCAAACGACCTACAGATGGGGAAAATGGGAATACAGACAGTGTTTAATGGCTTACATGGCTCAGAAATCAGCTGGAAAAGGAGTTTCCCAACCTAACAAAAGACCAGAACAACACTGAGATTAGAAAATCTCATTAGACCAAGTTTTTCAACTCACAGTTCATCACCTGCTACAGGAAAACCACTGGATTTAGCCAGTGTCAATAGCTCTGGTGATGGTGCTGTCACACAAATGTGAACAAAGCCTGACTGTTGCACCAAGAATAATTAGAATCCAGCTGAAATGTTAGGACAGTGCTAAGAGTTAGACTGTCCCTAGACCTTTTTAAGAAACAAAACAATCTAAGCAAATACAATGATACTATAGCGAAAAAATCCTACAGGCTGGATAGAAATATCCCACACATCAAGGAAAATTAATTTAATTTCTTTAAATAAAAAAAAAAACTAGGGGAAGCTGGTCAGTGAAAAAACACAGCAAACTCATCAGTTTCTGTCTGTGCTGTTTCACACATCTGCTCTAACGTTATTACAAATACTTGAAAAGAAAAAGCGGTTTTCTTAAGTCCCGTATGCAGCAGGGCTGGTTTTTTATTACAGTTCTTCAACACCATCCAGCCTGTCAGTCAGTCAGACCACAAGCCCTCTCTAAATACTCACAGCAAGTGTGGCACGGCACGTTTTTGCCTTTTCTGCCAAGTGCTGCTAAGAAGGTTGTTCACCCCAATTAGTGAAGCTGTGTTGAGTCACGGAGGGTAATACTTGCACGGGAAACACAAAGCAGCCAAAATTATTATTTCTCTCACAGAAAACAGATTTCTTAAAAATCAATTAATTAAAAGATATAACTTCTACTATCTTTTTTTTTTCTTTTTTCTTTCAGGAAAAGGAGAAGATGATTAATTCCACTGTCTCTCTCTATCATTAGCCTGGGGGATGCTGGGAAGCCATGAAGTAGGTGATACTACCTACTTCTTAAAAACCACTTGCTCAGCTGTACTACACAGGGGAAGAGTCATTTGTTGAGCAGGAAATTTGAGAGTAGGTGAATATTTTATGTGTATCTAGTTTGAGTGGACACCTCCTCAAAGATGAGAGGAGGAGGAGAAGCAATAATGATCCACAGGATTTAAAAGGTGTGCGGACACGCAGAACTGATTGTACCCCCAGGGAAATTAAAGGAAACAGAGAGAAGAAATTAAACTTAAAACAAGTGCCAGGGAAACTTTCTAATGACTGCTTTAAGCACTTGGGAAGATGCAAGCAAATAGAAGCAGAGAATGGTTTGGATTGAAAGGGACCTTAAAGCTCATCCAGTGCCACCCCCTGCCATGGGCAGGGACACCTTCCCCTGTCCCAGGCTGCTCCAAGCCCCATCCAACTTGGCCTTGGACACTTCCAGGGATCCAGGGGCAGCCACAGCTGCTCTGGGCACCCTGTGCCAGGGCCTCCCCACCCTCACAGGGAACAATTCCTTCCCAATATCCCATCTGTGCCTGCCCTCTGGCACTGGGAAGCCATTCCCTGTGTCCTGTCTCTCCATCCCTTGTCCCAAGTCCTTCTCCAGCTCTTGTGTAGGAGCAGAGACCATGCTGCATGTTCAGTTTTTGGAAAGACAAGATCCTTGGTGATCGGATCAGGGTTAGCAAGGGAAGGAAACCCATGTGCTGCCAGGTACCTGAAGGAGTTTCCACCTCACAAGGCTAAAAATATTTGTCAGCTGAACTTAAAACAAACCAATAGCCCAGACAGTCTCTTCCTATCATTGCAGTTCCGCTGAACATTTCTTGGCAAACATCACTGACTGCCAGAAAGCCCAAAAATGGGTCATGGGTATTTCCTTAACAGAAGTGGCTGGGCAGACTGTGAAACATTAAATGGAAGTGCTCAGAGGCTTTGATTCACGTGCTGGGGGCTTCACATTGCCAGAGGGCAGGGTTAGATGGGATATTGGGAAAAAATTCTTCCCCATGAGGGTGGTAGGGCTCTGGCACAGGGTGCCCAGAGAAGCTGTGGCTGCCCCATCCCTGGAAGCCTCCAAGAGGGGGCTTGGAGGAACCTGGGATCGTGGAAGGTGTCCCTGCCCATGGCCATAATATCTTGTTTTAATGCCACACTACCCTTCTTTTTCTTGACAGGGTAATGTCTGGCAGAAGTGCAAAGCAGACCAGCTCTTAAAAAGCCCCGAAAAGAATCCCCAGAGGTATAAACTGGAGTCCCAAAAGAGCTTCCACATATTACCACAGCTTTAAGTTCAGACAACAAAAAGATAATTAGCAGCAGTGAAACCATGATTAGCAGAGTAAATACTGCAAGAGTATCTGGGTGTTAATCAGGATTATAGCACACAGACAGACAGATTTACAGCCTCTGGCCATACAAATTCCATGCCTAATAACATGCCCACGCTGTTAATTTCTTTGCACGAACATTATGATGACGCCCAAAGTGATGTTTTGTTTGCCCTACACCACCAGGCCTTGCAAAACAGCCCCAAATATTTGCCCATGCACAAAGATGTGATAGTGTAATAAGATTTTTTGCTTAGATAGAGCTGCTTATGTTGTTATTTTCCCATGGGAACACATTCTTTTAAAGTCTGCTAGACTAGATACTGGCTGAAGATTACACTTGTGAACCAGATGCAAGATTTGAAAATTCTGCTTTCCCAATGTGCAACCCTAGACCTGGTAGGAAAAGGCCAGCGCTGGCAAAGGTGCAGTCAGATGTATACTGAGGCTGCAGGGTAAGGTGTATGCATGAGCAAAAAGAGATTCATCTTTTCAGCTGCTGACATGGCCATAGCACCAGGACCAAATCCACATGAACACTCCCAGGGATGAAGAAGTCTCCTGATGTTTCCAGTTTTCTTTTACCTGCAAGTCCCTTTGGATATAGGTGGAGGAAGGAAAAAAATTTCTACCTGCACTGCAGCATTTTAAGTGAAAAGTGGAAGAAAGCTTGGTAAGAAACATTACTTTTTATTTCCTTACATTCATTTGGTGTGCTGATCCATTGGTGCTATGTAATACAGGTGATTTCAGCTGTTCTAATTGTGTAATAAAACCCTTAATAAAGGACTGGGCATGCTAGGGGTCAAATAGCTATCAGTCAGCTGCTGTCCTGCAAAAAATACCAGTGAGCTTGGAAAACACAGGCAAGCTTCAAAAAGGCTTGAACAACATCTAGCCATGGACCTCAGTGAAAATAACACACAGAGGTTCTCATATTCAAACCATGGACTTGTAGACTCCATAGTAATGGAACATCTCTTTACAAAGCACCACGTAATTGCGTTTCTCTAAGCCTTACAGACAGTGAAAAGCAGCTCAGAGCCACCACAACACTCCCCATGTGGGTGCCCTGTGGCAGGAGACGTTTGGGAAACAGAGCACAAAACACAAACCTGTTGTGCTCCACCACAGCAGGCAAGACTTACGTGTACTGTGCAGCCTGAAATCCTAACATGGGAGTTAAAAAATGACTGGAAAGGAAGTAAAACGATGGCACACAAGGCTGTGGGATGGAGCTGATAGAAAATAATCCCTGCTAACATCCAAAACACTGCAGTATTTCACATCGTTGTTTAGCTCTTTTGCTAGTGAAGCTGAACAGTGTTCATGAGCTACATGAACTTCCCTGAGTTCTTCCACAGGATTCCTGAAGGAAATTTCCTTGCTGTCTCCAGATGCTAAGGCCTCCTACCAGTACCTCTGCACCCTTGTCTTTACCCGATGCTAGGCTGTCCAATTTTCTAAGGGGTGATAGAAATGTAGATGGAATATGGGAAGAATTAGTGCTTGTATTTTAGAGATAGAAAGAGACAAACCAAAAAAAAAAAAAAAGACATACACAGGCAATCCCAACACTGAAAATGAGATTAGGAGCAGTTGACTAGCTGGTGGCATGGGTTGTCATAATCAATCATTCAGTAACAAGATTAGCTCACTTTCATTAAAAAAAAAAAAAACCACCACCAAAACCCAGACCTAAGTTCCCTGTACTAATTAGAAGGAAAAGAAGGAGAAGAAAAAATAGTTAAGAAAATTAGTGTCAAAAATATATTGCAGGAATATTTGTCAATTTTTATCACTTGTATTTTGGAGTAAATGTCAGACCTTTTTAATAAATACCTGTCCTGTTCTCTCACAAAATCCACATAGGGAGATTTTACAGCTGTATAAACAATAAAAATACTGAAAGCAAGAAAGGGAGAGACACCAACTGCAATGCTGGCACAAATGTCAGAGAATTTAAACAAACCTGTATCAGCACTCATTTCATCCAGCAGCCCTCTGGTTCTCCAGGCAGATCCTGAGTCTTGATTTCCTAAAGAATTATTGTGCTCTTGAACTACTGCAGCCGCCAACAGATTGTCCACATTTACCACTTCTGGGTCTGAGTTTGTGTCTGATAAATCATAGTGAGCCACAACAGGGGGTCCATCTGCAGGGGAGAAAAGCAGCATGGGTTACAAATCAGCACAGACTGAAAGACACCTCAAAAAGTACAAATAATTTGTTTAAGGATTAATGCAACATCCTACACGAAGCTCTTAAAGTTACATAGTGGTAAATTGTATGAATTATTAAACTTCAGTTAATGAACATAGCCTGAGATTACAGAGACATTTTGACCTTTGCATACACAGAAAACACAAGCATCAGAAAAACACATTTATCAAAGTATCAGTTATTTGTGTAACTGTCTTTCACATTAACACATAAACATCTCCGTATCTGACAATGTTACATTTATAATCTTGAAAGGATAAAACCTCCAGTTTAAAATAAAAAATAATAAGTTACAGGACATTAAATTGGGCAAACAAGATATTTATCTAGAGAATTTTACAGAAGTCAAGTGACAGCTTACATTTTTATAGGATTGATTGAATAAAACTAACTTTTTCATCAAACTGATCCAGTGACAATGAATTTAACATTAGGCAACTTTCCTTTCATAACATTTACCTGTCAAGGGCAGGGGAATTTTTCAAAATTGCAATGTTTTTTGGTGTTGTTTGCTTGGTTTTTTTTTTTAAGATCAAGAATAATAAGACACAAAATGATAATGTGCAGTGATAAATATGCTTTTCATTCAACATGATTGTCATATGCATTTTTGGCCACCGTAATGAAGGAGGAAAGAGGGAGATAAAATTGCTTACATGATTCTGAAATCTGGCCTTGAGGAGTAACAAAAAACTATTTTTGATCTGTTTTGTTAGGACCAACTAAATTCTTTGTGATGAATGAAAATCACTTATAATTGGAAAGCATGCTAGAAACAGAAGAGGCTCAGAAAAAAACCAGGCAAATTCAAGACAAAGATTGATGTGGAAGCAGAGAGGATGGATAAATAATGCAATTCTGAGAGGATGTGAGTGTTTTAGCTCAAATGCCCTGCCCCAGCTGCAGTTCACTGACTCAGTGTGGATGAAAGTGGTGGGTGCTCCCCCTCCCCAAATGAGAAAATCAAAACTTTCTATGGGCCAAGCCTTCATCCACAGAAACGAGGATGACACAGAAACACAGGCTGGGCGAAAGCTCTGCATCTTTGCAGTTCTTCAGCTCCAAGGAGGTTCTTGGAGTTCTGCAGCTGAGCTTCTGCAGGACCTTCTGTTATGGGTGTGATACATGGAGGGTACAACTTGTATGGGATAATACAAAATAATCGTAAACTAAGAATGTGGTCAGGAAGACAGGACTTTCAGAGTTACAAAATGACTAATGAAATCTTTTAAAGTGATAAAGAATAAAATGAAAAGCCTTAGGAAAAACTGGTTTCTTTTTGGAGTTTTAAGTGGCTGTTGAAGACAGAAAGAACACGATGAACTATAAGTTTCAGATTTACTTTTCTGAAAAACTGGTTTTCTGAGGGTTTTAGAGTGGATTTTGGTTTTTGGGACTTTTTTGGAGGGGGTGTTTTTTAGTAACTTGGTGCCTGAAATGTAATTCAACTGACTATTTTCAGAAACCCCTATTTTGTGATTAGCAACACAGTTCACCAGAGAGTGACATTTTGCTTAAGTAGTACTAAAGATCAGTTTTGCAACAAGGTATGAAGAAATTCGCAAAATATTTCGGATCAGACCCGCCTCCAAAACAACAATTCCATGAAACAATGTTACATTACAAACTTAAAACAGACCCAACAAAAATAAATGAGTAGTTAAATGCCAATGTATTAAAGACCAAACTGTTCGCAACATGAAACACTGATGATTATGACTGGAACAGAATTCCTGGTAATTAACTGGAAGGCAATCTTTGTCTTTTTAAGAGGCAGTTACAAAATAATGGAATACCGAGTTCGAAATTAAGCTGGCTGATGTTCAGTTAATTATTTGTGACAGCTGATGATTAAATTACATGCAGAAGTTAGGGCTGGACTGAATCATGGGAGGCATGTTTTCCTTCAGTCTTATCATCAGAGTTCAGCGTGAACATATATAATGTGAGCTGTACAAATAAACAGTCGAGTGCAGAAGATACGAGGGTCAAGTACAATATTGACTATTTGACCATTTTTTCCACAGGTTATCTAAGATTTAAGGAGCTCTGGATTTTTCTTTCAGGCTTTTGTTTCTCTCGCTTCTGACTCAGACCTCCAAAAGCAGAAGCGAAATTTGATTTTTAGATAGACGTGTCCACACGAGTAAAATTGTATTTGGACAAAAGGCACCAATAGTCTCAAGTCAAAATTGTACCACTCCTACATGTATAATCATGCAAAAATGTATAATAAATGTATATACATGCAGAGTGATATTCGCATCACCTACCCATAGAAATAACTTGTGTGAAAGTCTTCATCAGTAGGAAATACAAGCATAAACTTGTTATCTGTAGCTCCACTCTTGTATCTTCCACACTTCCAAAGAGCACACCTTATAACTTAGCTTAAATTCAGTATACATCAAACAGACAAAAATATTTTCAATATAATTTACACACTGTAATTATATTTGTCAGGGTAATAGCCACCAATTTAACAATCTGGAAAAAAGAACCCCAAACAAGCTGCCTATTTAAAAAGCAATCACAGCACAGATCTATTTTTGCTTTTCTCAGCCTTGCCTTTCAGGATCAGATCTGGAAATTTGGAAAGGCCCCCAACACCAGGGTTATCCATACCTATCACCAGTAAATGACCAATAAAGCCAAGACAATGGCCACCACACTGCAACAAATCCTCAGATTTCCCACATTTATAAAAGAAGAAATAAGCATAAATGCTTACGTGTGTTAAAAAAAAAAGTCAACAAAAACCACAAAAACCAAACAATAAAGAAGTTGCAGGCAACAATAACTAGATGAAAGTTGCAGTGAAGGCATATATAAAAAAAAATCTTATAAAAATCCTCTCTTCCCAAAAGCCAGTTTCCTTTTCAGTGCTGCATGGATGGGACAGGAGTGGTTAAATTTGGAAATAAATAATACTTCCCTAGCCAAGTACGTGATCACCCAGTGATGTGATGCGAAGTGAATGTAAGGTACCAAGAAATAAGGACAATTGGCTTCAGCTAGGTAATAAAGTGAAAAAAAATGCTTTCAGGTTGAAAAGGTAAAAAGGATTAACTACAAATATAGGTGTAATTCATCATCTTTTCTTTATAATAGAGACACTACTCGTAATTACTAACTGTAACAGGATTTCAACAGATTAAAAAACAGACATCAAGACAAACCATGCCAGAACCAAGACTTACTGTAGAACAGTTTGGAGGTTCCCTGGTCAGTAATTTAAACTATCTACTTTAGAAAAACTACATCTTTTGAGAACCCAAGGTAGCTGGAAAAAGTACATTTCCATGGTGACAAACATTAATTCATTTCTAAAGCAATAAATGCTTGAAAAAGGCAAGGCTGAAAGTTAATAAGTACCAGCAGCAAAATACAGCTGTTGACATTTAATGCTGTAAGGGGGGAGGGAAAGCCTGCTTTCTTTTTTTCTTCCCCAAAGAATTCAGAGGCAGAGGTCATCACGGGGACAGCATTTCCAAGTGTCCAATTCTCCCTTAATTTACACAGCTCATCAGAACTAATTCCACTCAGAACAACTGAATCAGAAGACACATGCACAAAAATCCACATCTACTCATACCAATTCTCATTTTAAACTTGCAACACAGAAAATTCAATCATTTTTCATCTGCTACCTGCTCCCTTGCGTTTCTTAGAGCCACATCTCAACACGCAGCAGCCTAACCCATGCTGTAAGATCCACACTCCTATTATCCCTCACTTCATTATAATGCCAGCACAAGCAAAAAGGGGAACTCAAGCGTAAAATTTCAGCTGTAGGTTAAAAGCAGCCATTCCATCAGAAGCACTGTCCCTTTGCGCTGCACGGGCTGCTTATCATTGCAAAGGAAACACAATGTATTAGCTGGCAGAACCTGAGTGGGGAATTAAGTCCTTGAAATCTGTGGAGACAGGCTGAGAGAGCTGCGGGTGCTCGGACTCCAGGGAGAGCTCAGAGCCCCTGGCAGGGCCTAAAGGGGCTCCAGGAGAGCTGCAGAGGGACTGGGGACAAGGCATGGAGGGACAGGACACAGGGAATGGCTTCTCAGTGCCAGAGGGCAGGGACAGATGGGATATTGGGAAGGAATTCCTGTCTGTGAGGGTGGGGAGGCCCTGGCACAGGGTGCCCAGAGCAGCTGTGGCTGCCCCTGGATCCCTGGCAGTGTCCAAGGCCAGGCTGGACAGGGCTTGGAGCAGCCTGGGACAGTGGAAGATGTCCCTGCCCATGGCAGGGGGTGGAATGAGAAGAGCCTTATGGTCTCTTCCCACCCAAACCATTCTGTGACTACAAGTCATTATTTCTCTTCATCTTTCTTACGTTTAGGCTTGCACAGCTGAGCTCATCACCTAAACTCCTTCCCACTGCAGCCAGACAGAGGAAGTTCAGAGTCAGGTAATCTCAGCCTGGAAATTGCAGCCTGGAGCATCAAGAGCACCATCTCCCCCCCTTCCCCAGCAAACAGAAAAAGGTTAGACACCACCTTAGCCCAGGCACCTCAATTTTACAGTGCTCAAGTTCAGCAAGACGAATTCCAGCCTCAGGGATGGGATTTTAAATTTGCTACGTTTCCTCTACAAGTAGAGGAAAAAAGACTGAAATCTCCAGAGGACTATCCCAATTAAAATAAATTCAAAATTAAAAGCCTAATTTCGGTGGTCTGAATTGCCCTCTGGAGCCATCACTGTCTCTGCAAGGAAGAGACACGGAGTCCCATTTAGGTATGAATATCACTCCAAGCTTTAAGACACACAGAACAGGTACAGTAATAACAGCAACAACAATTACAGCGCTTTGTCCTTACAAAAAGCTCTCCATTAGTGGATCCCGGAGAGCTTGAGGTGGTTATTAACCCCCTTCTGTCCACGGGGGAAACTGAGGCAGGCAGCAGCCTGCAGCTTGCTCAAGGCTAAGGAGCAGAGGAGCTCAGCCTGGCTGAGAACAACACTCCCCTCCAATTACTGGGCTATTTTTAACTGGTGAATGTTTGAGGAGTTTAGAAGCAGTGCTCAGGAATGCTTTTGGGAAAGGTGCAAACGCTAAAAAGGCTACACACAGAGCCCCAGGAGACACAGCCTCTGCCAGCCTCACCTCCACCTCTTGGCTGTGAACGTGGGCACTGATGGTCCCAGCCTCACTACTCCAAACAGAATTTATTTCTATGTAACAAATGAGGATACTGAGACATTTTAAAATAATGAAAGATTTAAGAATGCCCTCACTTACACTTGATGCTTAAATTTAAGAGATAACACCCATTTACTTCCAGATTACACAAAACATAGAATGGACTCCATTATCTATATAAATTTTAAGATCAGATGGTCCTAATCAAAACAATCGAAACAAAAACAAGTATTTTGTGTGCCAAAACCAAAAATATTTATCCTAAGTGACTTGCCAAAATAGTTTTACAGTGGACACATCAGTGACTGATCCAAACAGAAAGTACTGATACACAAAACTACAGGGTGAAGTGAGTCTTTTTGCTTCAGACAAGCAATACAAATCTGGTATTAATTAAAACTTGACCCAAACCTGCCATTTCAAAAGTATGTGCAGTTCAAATGGCACAAACTACGTGAACCCTAAAACAATTCCCAAAAGGGAGTGGGAGGCTGGAGATCTCTGGTTTTTTATGTTGTTTAGCAACATGAAACACTTCATTGCTATTTAGAGTTATTTATTTATTCCAGGTTACAGTAGTTACATTTCAAAATTTACAGGGTTAAGCAAATAATACATTGTAAATACAATAAAAAACAACAGCAGTGTAACAACATTCTCTCTAAAATCATAAAGTGAACTTTATCAGTGAATCCACTTCCTGACATTTTCCTTCATTTCACACAGTAAAGCTTTTCTGTTTGGTGGTTTTTTATACCATAATAATTAAATCAAAACAACATGACCGAATTATTATCTGTTCTCAGACCAGATACTTTTTAATATATCACATGAAAAGAAATCTCAAAAATTCAAGTCTTGCTGAACAACATTCATTCTTTCAGGCTTTTTGATGACTAGATGGAAAATACCTTGGATTTAATTTACCAAATGATGAATGAAGATAATAAAGCATTTTTCATTGTGCGTTAAGCAAAGGCACATGGAATATGGCTGTGGATTGAGAATACTGGGAAGTGGCGTCCACTTTGTATCGCATTATAGGAGTTATTTTCTGTGATGCTGCCTAAAAATGAAATAATTATGGTAGCCGATATATCAACCAGATCTCTTCGCCAGTTTTACTTGGAGAAGTGTCCCAGGAGGCTTTTGAAAACCATCACACCCTTACATAGCCAAGGCAGTTAAAAAAGGTAAATAATTCCCTGTGTTAACACAACTTCCATTAGGAAAAGGCAGCAAACATGCACCCCTGCAGAAAACATCCCACTTCTCCAAGCAAAAGCTGCCCCTTCCCACAGAAGGACTGATGCAGCCTGTGATGGTCCACACTGATCCCCTGCTCCATCGCTCTGCACTTGAAATCCCTCCTAACTTAGTAAGACCATTTTTCCATGTGCCTTCATTTTGCTGATCCAACACCATGAGACCAATTAAATTTGTGAGAAACACCAATTTTCGCAAGGTACTGTCCATCTCTATCAATCAGCCTGATTATTTTGGCTTCTACAGTACAAATCACACAGTGCTTTTGTTCTAACGTGTGTAACTGCAGTGGTCACAGTGCAGACCCCCATTATTTTAAAAACATCTACTCAACTGGCCTGAATTACGCACCCTCATCAGGAAAAAGACTCCCCTCAAGGTCAGCTGAAGGATTTTGTGGACAAAAAACTGCAGAGTAAGTTCAATTTTTAATGAGATTACATGCTAGTCCCACTAAAACCAGTAGAAAATTTCTACTACTATCAGTGGGGCTAGGGTTTCATTTCTTAATGCCCTTGAAATATTATTTATAAATTTATCCACATAAAGTATGTGGATACAGAAAGAGACAAAATATATTAAAAGAGAAATCAGTGATAATAAATATGTTTCGATTTGTAACATAACTGCCAAATATAATCCCGTTTCATTGAATTTAAGATGGGTTTTCCAGTCTTTACCCTAGCAGCTCAGATAAAATAACCCAACAATCCTGCACAAACACTAAAAGACATTGATCTTAAAAAAATAGATGTGTATTTCTGCCTGAATTATTTTGTTCTAGTACTGTTAAAAATGACACTGAAAGTTTTACATTTTGTCTTTTTTTTGTTCTCCCTGCACTGTTATTTTGCAATAGAAAATCTGAAAAAAGTTTCATTGCCTTGAGTTTGGTTTATGTTGTATATTAATTTTTTTTTCTAAATAAAACCTGACCATTCAGATGTTTCTTCCTAAAGACCTTCCTTACCAAAACCCACTGAAAGGAACATGAATGCCTTGGGAAGAACCTGCAGCCAAGCCTGCAAAAACACTGCACACCGAAGCCCCTGGACTTCCAAAGACTCCTGAAAAGGGACTGATTCTAGGAGGAAATCCTTTTGTTGCAATGTCAGTTTGACATTTAGTGAAATTTAAACTGACCCTTTAAATAAAGGCTTATTTCTTCTGCACTTGCACATAAAATGTGAACCAAGTCGCTGTGTTTTACCTGCTGCTAAATCCCAACTCCGGGGTTGTACAGGTGCTCCACTGCTCCTGTGCTGGAACAGCTGCCATATTGAAAACATTTAATTAAATATTTAAAATGATAATGTAAGAGCCTGAACCAGAGGAGCTGTGGCTGCCCCATCCCTGGCAGTGTCCAAGGCCAGGTTGGATGGAGCTTGGAGCAACCTGGGATAGTGGAAGGTGTCCCTGCCCATGGCAGGAGTGGGACTGGATGATCTTTAAGGTCCCTTCCAACCCAAAATTCCATGATTCTATGAACAGGCCAGTTAGGTTTAAACTGGCACCATCATCCCTGGAATTACATCAGTCTACACCAGCTCACCTGACTCGATGCATCTGATGTTTTCAAACCGTAAGTAAAACTCCTTAAAGGAACTAAAATGTTTCTTTACACCATTCTAAAGTATAAATCCTGGGGCAATTAGAGAAACTCTAAATTACCTGTGGTTCTCCATGTCTGTGCAAAACTCCTACTGATTTCTCCCCTACTTAAATTTGGTGGTTTTGAAGTACTTTGATGAGATGTGAGCATAAACATACATTCAAAATGTAATTCAGGGTTGGAAAGCAGATGAGTTTCCTTCTGATAGTCCTAAAGTAGTCTTAGATAAGTCAGACTGTTTCCATGAGATACAGAATGAGTAAGATAAAAATTTATGTTAAAATTTCATCTGAAGAAATTTTAACTCCCTGAGGGTTTCTAGTCGAAGCCCTTTGAAAATTAAGAGCTTATAATGGAAATCATGACAAACTCAACTGCAGCCATGTCGTAAAAATATAGTGAAAATACTCCCAGGAGGAAAAAAAAATAAAATCTGAAACTATGTATTGAGAACCTGTTTTCTCAAAGAGATGCCAAAGACTGTCACACACGGCTAAAACACAGACTCGTCACTAGTTTTGGTATCTGGAGGTTGGTTCCTTCAGGGCTCTGCACCTCCCAGACTCAGAATACAGATCAGGAAGAGAAATGCTCCTGTTTATTGGCAAATCCTTCATCGGGCGGGTTACACTACACCTGAGCAACAGAAAGGTGGGGTTCCCCTCTCAGCTTCAGCCAAACATACTTCCCCATGTGGAAAAAACAGCTCATGGAGCAGATACCCAGCTGTGCACATCCAGAGCACACTTTTCACTTCACAGGAGATGGTTTGTGACAAAGCTGAAGATTTGGCTCCAGTTTTGAGCCAAGTGGAAAGAGGGACCAAAGGAAACATTATTTACCATTTACAAAACAATTTACAACCACTGATCTTGCACAAGTGTTTTCAGCCTTCAATTAGGTAGCTTTCGTGGGGAAATTAAGTTAAAATTATATCTAATAGGAACTTCTCTCTCCATCTTTTGGGAGCCTTGAGATAATTTTATCCTAGAAAGAGTACAGCTTTAAAGACTGTATGCTCAACTTCTGTCATCCTCTGCTTGTTCTTTTATGTTCACAGCTGCTTGCGTTGAAAATAACAATTAGCAGTGATGGATAAAAATAAAAGGTTTAAATTTTTGCCTCCAGTAACCAAACCCAAATTTTTATCTATTCATACACTGAATTATTTCAATATTTTCCTTTTTTTTTTTCTTTTTTAAAGACTACCTGACCAAGACATTGAAAATTGGCAGAAATTTCACTGGCTACATACCCAATTAAGTTATTATCCATTTATGAGATACGTATGTAAAGATGTTTCAGTCCAAGAGATAAATAAGTTCAGCTGAACTCCTTACACAATTTATTCTGAAATACCTAATTGTTCCATTTATACTATTTTACAAAAAAGGCTATGGGCATGCTTACAGACATACACATTAAAATAAACCAGTCAGTGCAAAAAGCTGCTTCTGCATGCAGGGGAAGATTTGTAAAGTTGTCATGCTTTAAAATATCCTGCTCTTATTATCATCATAAAGATATTTTTATATATATATATATATTTATAAATATATATATAAAATCTATGAACACCAGAAGGATCCATTTTGGTGGCTTTTTTTAATCAGCAAATACTCCTCCCTGAAAGATCTTTTTAAACAGATGAAGACAAGTTTTTAGATTGCAATCAAACATAGAACAACTCGTTTAACTTCTACCTGAAATGCACACAATTTCAGACAAGGGAGTTTTCTAACAAGTTTGTATCAAAATCTTTGTATCAAAATTACACATGAAGGTGATCTGAAAAGACTTTATCCCAGTACTTAAAAATTATCTCCTGCATAGTCTTTCAAACAGTTACTCTGAAAATAACACAGGTCTCTAACCTGATTTTTTTTTAATGAAGGCATCATATACTTAAAAAAAACGTCAGTCTAGGACAAGAATAATGTTAAAATACCAGTGTCGACATTATACTGATAACAAAAAGTATTTCTTGAGTTCCTGTTACAGGTTTGATCCAACCTGTCACATAAATTGATGGGAAAACTCCCACTGACTTCTGGGAGGGTAAAAAAAAGCCTGACCTGCAGAAGATACTGTGGTTACTCCCAACAGGAGGAAAATTAAACTAAAATAATTAGGGAAAAAAGTGACTGTGGTTTAAAAGGCAGAGTAACTGAACTAAAGGAGACCTACGTGTTTTCTTTACTTAAACTGCACTTTCATTTTCCATTGTAAAAATTTTGATTTAATTTTCATTAGAAACGTTTATTAAGTTCTACCTCATGATAAATATACATTTTTTTTGGTAGCTACAGAGAAGTTACTTCACATGAAGGAAGGCCTTATTGGAGAGGTGACCAAAAAATCCCCGTGTGTAGCAACAATAGTAAGAATTAAATATTTCTAATATACAGTTTAAATTAATCCTACTTTAAACATCACAGTTTCAAGCCTGCCTATTCAGGATAACTATTAGTATAAAAAAAGAATCCACAAAACAGCAAATTCTTGCATCATTTAAATGAATCTGATGCTGTGGCATTCCCCATCACAAGTAAAGAATGATTTCAGTGGCGCTCACACGCAGTCTGGTCTGACCCAGGCCAGCAGCTATCAGACCACCACGGTGTTTACTTATCAAGCCTTCCTTTAAATTCCTGTGCCAAGGCTCAACCCATCCCCTGATGGCTGCTTATCTGAGGGCAGAGAGGACTGTTTTTATTCCAGCGTGAAGGACGTGGCTGGGCCGTATTTACAGGAGGAAGCAGCGGCTGCTCTGTGTGCACAGGTTGGGGCGACTCATCTCACCCAAAAGTTACCGCTTCGGAACCGCTGATAAGAGAGGTTTGGCACAACTCGCGGGAGAGAACGACACTGCCAGGAGGCATCCTCGGTGAAGGCTTCTCTCTTCCCACTGAGACCCAGGGAACAGCAAAGCAGACACCTGGAATTAGTGGAGATGACTTGCACCCAAACCAAACACACGTAGGTGTGTGTGCACGTGCCTGTGTGTGCACACAGGGTGAGACAGCTGCTTCCATAAATATGCCACGTGCAACACAGCGGTGACACTGATAAAAACCCTGCACAGGGAATGAGCTGCCAAGTGGGAGGCAAAAAGGAATGAAATCCACCATGCACGCTTGTTATAGATGGCTACATTTTTAGGGTGAGCTTATTTATTAGTGCTGCCTAAAAATGAAGAAGAAGAGGAAGCTAATGTGTGGCGTGTTCAAGTTGCAAAACTTGAGAGTGAACAGAGTTAAGGAAATGTCATGGGTCTGTATCTAGTCTGGATCTCTAGGGTGCTTTACCTCTTTAAATATAAAACTTATTTCCTTATATAAATGTTTTAACATGCAAAAAGGGCATCTGGATAAATACCCTGAATGCTCCTATTGTAGCAAACACAGCCCTACTGCTTTTGGGGTATCTAGACAAGGATTCTAAGTTATATTTTCCGGAGTTTGGTGATGAAAGCTTAGGGTGGTTCCCCCCACACACCTTTAAAGGTGTTTAGATGTGTGTACTGGCACATGCAGGTGGGTATACTGTGATTTTTTTTTTTTTTTTTACTACATATATTCACTATAAATTAAGAAAAACAAACAATATCATGGTAATAAAACCCAAAAGAGAAAACAGAACAAACACATACAAAGAGAAAAGCAAACCTCGTTTTTTTTAGCATAATCCAAAATAACATCAAGATTGCAAAGATCAGATTGATTTTTTTTTTTTAAAGTTTATGATTGATTCAGATCAGGCTCTGCCATATTCCCATTCTCTGGAAAGACAGGTGGAAAATTGTTATTAAAAGTCGCTGGAAAGTCTAGCGCGGCATCGGCATTTTGATAGCCCACGTACGAATTAAACGGCTGCTGAGGAAGTACTTGGCTATCAGGCATCTGCACGAAAGCCCCTGACTGTGTGGTAGGGGGGATTCTTTGGCCAACTAGTTGGATTTTAGGTTCCCTGGGCTCCAGTTGTTGCTTGCTTTCTTCGTCCGTGTCAAGACGGGTTAGCTTTTCTATCCACATGCGGAATTTCTCCTCTGTCTGCCTCTGCATCTCGGCAAAGCAGTTCATGGCCTCTTCCAGGACATTGCCTATGCAGTTCCTATCCCACACGGTGCCCCTGTCAAGCAATCCTGGTATTTCCCTGGTCGCTCCTCCAGATCCCCCAGCACGACTGAAGCCAGCTTTAAAGACATTGAGGCCATTTGATAAGACATCATTAAGTAAGAACATAGAATTGTTTACTAAGGCATGTTAACTCAGGAAAACAACTTTTCTAATTCTGCCCCTTGGATACAACAATGGGAGAGGAATTAGCATATATTAACCAACAGTATTACTGTTATAATAACATTTTACACCCACTGAGGTTATAATAGAAATTTTGGCTTCAAAATTATTTTTGTTCTAGAAGTCTCAGACAATTCTGTCACAAAGGTCTCTTTTTTTACCAAATTACTCCAGTTCCCTTGCAATTTCTGTTTTGAATTCAACTGAAGGTATGAAAAACACTATACAATAACATGTTTAGTTCTATTAAGCTGCAATCCAAAATGCTGTTTTTTAACTGACAAACCTGAATAATTACGTGCATTTTACTTACACACTTGGACCCTTTTATAAACAGGCTGTTAAACACAGGTGGAATTGGCCCAAAGCTCACGGCCTGATTTTGGGAAGCACACAGAACGCCGATGAGGAGAACACACAACACAAACACACAGACATGGAGGCGTTATGTGAGTGCTGTGCTGACACAGGAGGGGAGAGCATCCTCTGCCAGGCGTGATGGACACAGCTCTAAACTCACGCCACGGAGCCCTGACCAGCCTCACACCAGCCAGGACCCTGCCCTGAGCCACCATTCCTACAGTGAGTCCCAGGCAAGGCAGAAAACAGGGAATGGTTGGAAGGAAACTGTTCTGCTTCCTGCTATCTGTCAAAAGGACAGTGGAAATGACTGGCTTTGGGATTATCAGGAAGAACTGCAGCAGCCAGAAGAGAAGGCCAATCGTCATGGCCTTACTCTACATATCAATAACAAAAGGCAGTGGAATCCATATTTTAAAGTCTAGAGTTCACTCAGGAATCATCTAGGAAGCAATAAACCCCCAAGAAAACGAGGCTCTGTACCCGTTTGAGGAATCATAAACAATATGTGCATGCCATCCAAACACACAAATGTTACCTACGGTAATTCCAAAACAAGACAAGCATCATATTAAACTACACAAAGGTAAAGAAGATGATAATTTAATATCTAAATGTGAAATTTGTGGCATTTTCTAGCTTAAGAATAATAGAAAATACCCTAAGAATGAGAGAAATCATTGCACAACCTAAGCAAATATTTACTAATAAAAACATAAGGCACTAAATCTTTATTGGGATTTCACTGAGTACATGAAATTACAGTATCACTTAAACACTACATTCTTTTTAGGAGCTATTTAAATGAGGTACACACAGATCCTCCGGTAAGAGCTAAACAAAGCCCAGGGTTATTCCCGTATTTCTGAAGAGTAGTTTCTAAGTCTTTCTCACCCACCTGTTTGCCTATCAGACACACTGAAGTTTAGCATTCAAGTCCTCTGCTAAAAATAATTACTTTATAGCAACTAATTTACATCCCCCCAACTGCATTTTAACTAAAATTAATTAAGTAAAATGGTACATTTTTTCTAAAACATAGCTCCTTTTGTAGATTCAGTAATTTTTTTCCTCCCTGAAATAAGTATTTCTTCTGTTAATTTCGTTCTAGTACTGAACATCCAGCATGATTCTGTTTATTTGTCTTTACTCGGGATGTTATCTTAAACTCAAGGAACTAAATTACAATCTTTCTGATTTCCACAGACTTACACATAAGTAGTGTTAAGTTTTAATTGCAAATGAAATAAAAACCTTTGATGGTGATAAGTGAGACAATCTTCTCAGGTTTTTGAAGTTAAGAATGGACAAGAATGGTCAAAGGTGACAAAATTGTTTTGTGAACTGAATAAAGTATGTACTGAAATATATATTGCCCTGCAATACTAATTTTAAAAGGCATCATTCATAGAGTATCTCCAATTTACAGTAGCAGCAAAACAACGTTTCAAATGCTTCCCGGGCAGTTACTATAACATGCCTTATTCAATCTTTATTTTAGGGCTAAAAAAACCCCAAGCCTAAAAATGGATTTTCACATATTAAAAATCAATTGGTCCCTCTTCTGTCTATAAACTTTAAACTACAGATTTTTTAATTATGCCAAGTTTAAAAGAGAAGGAATTTGAGGTCACAAATGGGCCAGAATCAAAGATTCCTCTCTCATTTTCAAGACAACACCTCCTGCAAAACAGCACCTAAGAAATGCCCCAGCGCTGTCATTTCACGGGATCTCTTAAGTACAATCTAAGTAATAACCAAATCCAAAGTAATTTAATTAAGGAAGTCTGGCAACGTAACAACTTAAGATATGCTTCTTCTTTATTCTAAAATAGCGGTGGTTGGTTCCTCTATGTTATTCTACTGCAGACACTTACAAATTAGTATCTTATAGCAAATCATTCTTAACAGACTAGACTATTTCTTTTTCCTATCTATTAACTGTAATTGTCATTCGAGTTACTTGAACCAAATTCATCCCTTGCAGGTGCTTCATCCAAGATCTGTGCACAGTTCTTAGAAGGAAGGAACCTGTGCCCATCTCTTTGGGCTTACTGCATATTAAAAAAGTCTTGTCTTTTTTTTAACAAAGTGAGATGCAGCTGTTTCAACATTAACACTCAAACTTTTTAACACATTTCTGTGATAGCCTAAAACATGAGACACTCCCATTTCAATTCAGATTTTTCTGAGTGGTAGAAAGAACAATGGTGTTAAAAAGCAAATATTTTTGTATAGCATTTGAATTTTTAAAAATCCCTTACTTCTTCCAAAAGAGAAGTGTTTACATAGCAATAGATATTGATTCCCAGACTTGCTCTCATCCCAATTTCGTTCAGAGTTAATTTGCAACATCATATGTGAAATTGTTTAAAGGCAAAACTTCCTACTACAGCAGGAAGTCTAGCAGAATCTCTTTCAGGACTCTTATGCCATGTTTATGTGGTGCTTAAGAATGGCAAAATCCTAAATGCCAACAGAGAAGCTCAGTCATTAAAAGGTAAAAAATTGTTCCTCATCTGCAATAATCTGAAAATCACAGCATTCCCTGAAATAAAGAGCCAAAGATTACGACTGCTCATATTGGGAGCACCCCAGAAGTTTACACTGAATGTGTATTTTCAGGTGTAAATTAACACCACAGGATGCATTCAGAATCCCGTAACTTACACTTTGCTGAGCTCCTGTGCAGCTCACAGTACTTGCATTGAAGTATCACCGGTAAAATCTCGACTCTTCAGTCCTTCTTGAGGAGACAACCAAGTCTGCCACTATTTTAATCCACAGTACCTTTAAGTTCAGCAGAGAGACCTGACTCTCTACTGTGCAACAGCTCTGTTTGCAACTTCATGGCATTTTCATGTATTTCACTGAACATTTTCTTTACCTTACAAATTTAGCCAAACATATTTCAGAACCAGTGATGTGGATGGTTTAAAAAAAGGCAACTGCACTACTTAAATGGAAGAGTTCTAGGAACACAACATGAAAGACTACTGTATTCCCAAATGTGGCAATTTCATTTTTCAGACCACACACAAGCAAACTGTCTGCTGCAACACTACCTGTGTTGACAGCTTAAGAGTCTGTGTAATTTTTGTCAAGAGGGCCAAATTAACTGTCACTAAAAATTTTAAAGCACCTCTGTTGGCAAAGCTGTTTCTCAGGCAACAGAAGGATAAAAATGAAAATTATATGAAAATGAAAATTATATGAAAATAAGTGATGTTGAGTCAAGTAACCAAGACTGCAGCTGAATGTCCAAACACAGACTAACGGGAACACATGCTGCCTGTAAAAAACTCTTCTGCATCAATGTGTACAGATAACTCTTTTAAAAGTAAAGGCAAAAGTGTTTCATGCTTGTGTCCTGACACTGAAGTCAAACCCTCCAGTTTTCAATTGTGTGCCAGGAACACTCACGGCCTAAAATTCCAGTAACACTTTTTGATGTCCTGTATTGTTTTCTACCTACACGTTGGCTCCCTCAATTTTGAGGCTATTCACAGTGTTTTGCTAAGTGCACTGAAATGGCTTTCTAGCCAGAAAAAGGAACTGAGCCCTTTGCCAGCTCCAGGCAGAGGGATGGCAGATGGCCTGGGAACCCACCGCTGCGACGGAGCGCTGGGAGTCCGACCAGACTCGCAGCTCCACCGCAGCTCTGAAAACCACAACGTCTCCTTCACCCACAAGCAGCACAGGATGCGTTTTTTGGACACATCCTTATCTCCACAGAGGGTACTTTTCTCTCGCACTTGGAAGGCGTTTCCCACAAAGCAAAGCCGTTTCTATTTAAAGGAAAACCGCAATGTGGCAGGTACGCGTCGCACCCCGTCGCACCGAGGGGGCAGCTCAAAGCTTTTAATGTCTTAAATAGAACCCAGCACCAAACAGATGACACGTGCTATGAAATTAGAATAAATGTTAGTGTCCCTCCCTCAGGATGGTTTGTGCACTCTTGCACTGCAGGTAAAGCTGGGCCTTGGTGTAATCATCACCAATAGTCAAGCTCTTCACGCAATGGGATTCCTTCACCGCAAGCATCTCATGGTCAAGACCAAGAGTCAAATACAGAAGAGCCCAGTGACACACAAAAAATACCCTGGAGTGGCTTCAGGTCCCCACAATGGCCCTCAGAAACCTAAGCAGACCTGAAAATACCATGTGGTGCCATTCTGGGTCACAGGGTACTTTTACGACTTAAAAAAAGAATGTGACCTGAGGGATTTATTCTGTGTGTTTTGGGGTTTTTTGAGAGGTGGGGAAGAACCAGTCCCAAAAATCAATGAAACAGTCTTCTTCAACAGGCTTTAAATCAGGTTTCAATTGCCCAAAGTGTACATATTATAAATAAAAAGGCAAAACTATGAAACCTACAAGACTGACTAACTACTAAATTGGGAAAAATAATTTTAGATCTCTATTAAAAGTTTACTACACAATAATTATAGGAGGATATTATGTCTTTTCCAGACATTCTAATAATAAACATTTACTTCCTTTGTGCAACCTGCTTCCTAGCAGGTGTGGGAAAAATGCCAGTTTTCGTGGTGACAGCATCATCCACCGTAATCAACTCAGTTAAATCAGTTACTTGTAAAATCTGCTGTAATATTTTAAATAATTTGTCTAGAAAGTATTAGTTCAGCAACTTAATATTGCAGTTTTCCTTTAAATGTTCTTCCCCTATGTAAGATGTAATTTTCCTCAAAAAGAAAAAACTTCTAGCACAACAGGCAAAAAGGCATGTAACCCAGTAAAAATTGGCAAGCCAAAATGTTTATTTTTATGCATTTTTATTTTTATGGATTTTATTTCCGATTGCCATATGATGATGGTTCTATGGTATAATATGCTGCAAGAATAATTCACACAAAATCCTGTCCACAGCACTTGGGCTAATAAAATAACAAAGACTCAGCAGACAAAAACCTTGAAGAATTCAACTTTCTTTTGCTAATAAAATGACACTAATAAAATGACAAGAAGGCCCCTGTAATTTGCTGCCTCCCATCTTAACACAGATGTGTCAGCAAGTTAAAAGTGTAGAAATTATTGATCCTTACGACATAGGAGAATGGTAACAACTTTGTCTAAAATGTTGAAAATTTAGGTGTGAATATAGCTTGGGCACCTGTGTAATCATATTTGTATCCTAAAATAGGTGACCAGCTGCAATCTGAAAGAACTTAGAATAAGGCTAAGCAGGTTTGTCATGCACTGACATGTTGAGCTGAAAGCACAGAGTAAGTGCAATAATGGCCAGGGCCTTACTGTTATACAGGCAAGAGGTGTGCTGTGCCATTTCTAACACAGCTGCCAAGCTGTGGGCTTTACATATTAAAGCATAGCTGGCCACTTATCTTAAGAATTAGATTATCACCATCTAAGGGGATTTGACAGCACTGACATGAGTTCATATAGGCTTACAGAGATCTGAAAAATCCAGACTTCAAAGGTAGTCCTTCCTCCCATTTACCATTTCTATGCTTTGTTGGTGTGCAAAAGTGCACAGGAACCTCAGAACAGATTTTTAAAATTTGCCCACGTCTTGTTATTACACTGCAGTCTTCAAATTTACACAGAGCTGCAGTTCTCCTGGGTTTTTCTCAAGTGTCACTCATCTAACTTAGCATGACAGCTGAGAAACGATGTCAGGCGCGTTACAGTTCAGTTTAAAAAACATCCTCTACCTGGTATCTCTGCAGTGATTGTCTTGCTGCTCCCTGAAACCTCTTCGTCGTCGTCGTCTGACGAGCTCGTGCTGGAGTCACAGGTCAGGTCACTGTCGCTGGTACTGCTGTCCTGCAGCAGGTTGTACTTCTTGCGAGCCGCCGCCTCCCGCTTCTGCCTCAGGAGCCGGATCCTCTCTTTGTGCTTTTGGCTCCGGTGACCCTTTACCTTGGTTACTCGGCCGTTCTGCTTATCACTGGACTGTCGGTTTTTCTTGGCAGCCATTGTTGAAGTTTCACTTTCGGACCTGGATCTCCTGGATTTCCTCCCGACCGCAGCCCCAGACACCGCGGAAGGGTCTCCCTCCGTGGCAGCTTCAGCTTGGCAGGGCTCGTTCTCCTCTGCGGAAGACAACGTGTCTGAGTCGGCCAAATGCCCGCTGGAGGAAGGGGAAAGCATGCAGTGGTTGGAAGAGTCACTCTCATAAACTCGGCCACCCGCTGGCTTGTCGCTCTCCGTAGACGCCAGCTGAGACTCCGAGGAGTCCCGCCTCAGTTCCATCAGCAAGCAAGGCATGGAAGAGAGCACCGCAGAGTCTGCTGCAGTGGGCACGCTGTCCTTCTCAGTTTGTGTCTCGAGTTCTATAGGCCCGTCTTCATCAGGAGCAGTCTCCTGCTTTTCAGAAGTCTTTGGCGGAATTTCTGAATCAACAAGTTCTTCTGCTTTTCCTACTGCCTCCATCTTCATTGCAGAGCAAGGTCCTTCTGGACTCAAAGCATTGAGCACGTTGTCTGGGAGGCTGGGTGAGCTAGACGTGGTCTCCAGCAATGCAGCAGCCTGCACAGGAACAGAACAGTAGGAGAGCATTATACAAGTAACTCAGCCTCCTCTTCACGGTGTTACCTTAAACAAGTCGCTGCTTTCTGTTGCAGACAGTATGGGTTCACGGAACCCCAGAGTGGTTTGGGTTGGAAGGGACCTTACAGATCTTCCAGTCCCACCCCCTGCCATGGGCAGGGACACCTTCCACTATCCTAGGGTGCTCCAAGCCCCGTCCATCCTGGCCTGGAACACTTCTGGGGATAGGACAGCCACAGCTTCTCTGGGCACCCTGTGCCAGGGCCTCACCACCCTCATGGCCAGAAATTCCTTCCCAATATCTGATCCAACCCTGCCCTCTGGAAGTAGGAAGCCATTGCCCCTTAATCCCATCACTCCAGGCCCTTGTCCAGAGTCCCTGGCAGGCACTGGCAGGGGCTCTAAGGTCTCCCTGGAGCCTTATTTTCTCCATGTGAACACCCCCAGCTCTCCCAGCCTGGCTCCACAGAAGAGCATTTTACTATTCAGCATCATGCTGGTTTTCTTAATTTACTTTTTCCTCGTGAACGCATCGTGTTACGCCAAATTATTCCTTCATTTACACACCCACGAAAAATGGTACTGGAGTCACACTGAATGGGGTTCCCAGTGGAACCATTCTGCAAGGGAACCTTATGTACCAAAGACTTATTACATAAAGAAGTGCTTTGAAGTGCTGCTGAACTGTCACAGGCACAGCTACAGGTTCTGGCTTCAGAGGCATTAGCTACGTGTAACACAGATTGCTCTCACCAGAGAAACCACCACGCTCGTGAGTCACGTAAAGATGTTTTAGGAATATCTAATACACCATTCAGGAAGTCCTTGAGTGTCTCCCATGCAAGTTCTGGTTATATGAGAACCTCAAGGCTGACCTAGATTCTCTCAAATCTGCCAGGAAAGAAGCATTAAATAGTAGGGGCTGTAAGCAAGAAACATTATCCACCCACACCAGTATCCTACATTTTACTTCAAGTTATAATTTAATAAATTGCATTGCTTCAGTGCAAAGACAAAGACCAAGCTGTTTATCTGATTGATAACTTGCACATTATCTACCCAAAAGTACCTGAAGCAACTTCAAGGAAATTTTGTTGGAGACATCAATAGTTACCATTCTGTCTTCATTATTCTCACTTTGCCTTTCATCTAAATTTTCACTTGGAATACAACACGGAATAAAGATCTTTCAATTACCACATTCGCTTGCAGATGAATGGTATGGAACAAATCCTTCACAGCTTCAGAAGTACAGTAAATGATAAATTTATGGCACTTCAAAAAACAAAGTGTAGCAAGAAAATGCAGCAGTGAGATCTTATCTGAAAAATTGCATTTCTGCAGAGAAGACCAATGAGCACTTGAGCACCCTGAGGAAACACGGATGGTTCAGAGAGATTTTTCTATACCCTGAGAATCCTTCTTCAGTTTCCTGATCCATCTCAAGCTGCCTGTAAGTATGTAATTGTATATATGTATGTAATACACAATATAAGGGTACTTCCCTGCTTCTGAAAGGTGCTGTGCAAAGCTCAGCATGGTCCTGTGTGCCCTAACCCACTTTGAAACTTCATTTTCAGAGAACGCCAAAATAGAGTTCATGCTTCCTTCAGGCTAATGAATGAACTGCTGTATGGTGCAAGGAAATGATGGAAATACTTATGGGAGAGAAACACCAGCTAAGGAAAGAAAGGTTGGTTAATATCAGACATCACAAGAAAGATGGACATGACAAGACCAGGTCTGCTAAATATGAGGAAAAAAACCCCACAAATTCAAAATCTCAAACAATAAACCCAGCATTTTCCTTCCAAAAAACAGAATAAAATGCATACTGTGAAATAGAGGAACATATATATCAGGAAAAATATTTGTGAATACTTGCACTGAGTAAACCTCTCTTGAAAGCAACTTCAAAGAAGAATTTCTGGAGACAGTAATTTAATGTAAGCAGTAAATATCACATAGGAACAATTTATTTCCAAGGCTACAGCAGAGCACCAACAAACCCAAATGATGAATACACACGTTCTGAGATATAAATTCATGTCAATACTGTAATAAAATCAGTATTTCTACATAATTCACTCACAAACCTGTATTATCAAATAATTCTCCGATTATACATGTAAGTAAGACACAGATTTGGTGATGGAACAAGTGGAATTTGTGTTGTACCTGCTAGTGCAGCTCCCAGTTTTCCTCTGGCCATGAACTTTAAAATGAAAAATACCTTCTCTAAGAGTTTTGAAATGTACACACAGGGAAAAAAATGGTTGCTCAGACACAAACCAAAAGAGTATTAGCCTGGCCAAATGAAAACATACTTAAATATTCATACTAATAACTGCAGAACAGCTTCTGCACTGTTCAACCTTTTAGCCTGGGGAGCACGAAGAACAGAGCTTGACACAAAGCTAAAGGGCAGCCAAAGTGAGCTACAGACATTTTTCCACAAATGTCCTACTTGGAAACATCATTTACCTCACAGCTCCCAAAGAGGCTGTAGCAACACCTGCACTTGCCTTTCCATCTCTCTGGTCTACCAGCCAGAAAAAAACCATGTTTCATCTGCACATTGCCACCTTGCTAACAGCCCAACTACAATGATTTTATAGGATTTTTTTTAATATTAAGTGGGATCTTTAGCTACTCCAGCCACATGGGTTTGATCCCTCACACAGTGATTTTCAGTGAGTTGGCAGTAGAGGGAATAGTAATTTCATGACAGTGACATGTTCCTGTGTACATGGAAAAAAAATACGTGTTCTGGTAAGGTTTGTACTTTTCAGGTCCCTTGAACTGGCTCTTAAGACATCACCAATTCCATTATATATATATATATATGTATATATATGTATATATATATATATATATATAAACCAGAGCTTTGCCTTTCAGTGGGAAAAAAAACCCCCACCATGACTCAAACAGACTTTGCTGCAGGGAAGAAACAGTCAGTTTGGCAGAAAATATCTATGCCAAGGAAAGCCTTGTCTCAAAGAAAGAAAAAATGTCTTTATTTAGTTCTACCTGAAAAATGTACAGAACAGCAAGAAGAGACTTTATTGAAAAACTCCCATTCCTTTCTCGCCACTCACCTTTATAGTAACAGCACTAGAAAAGGAAATCTCAAGGTGGTGCTAGAGAAAGACCATTTTTCTACTGAAATGAGAACACAGCACTGAAAAATAAGTTGTGATACTTACAGACACAGATGGGTACTTAATTAGACGTTGATCAGAAATGGCATTCTCCTTTTACTGATGAACAGACACTGCACTAACGATTTTAAAAGGCAATTTTGTAAAAACTTCTGTGCTGGATTTTTCGAACAGAAAATACGTTATTTTCCAAGTCACACATAGAACACACCAGTTTGCAGAAACCATTAAATTATCTAACCATGCCACCACCTGGGAAATATTTTCAAATCGTGGACTTATTTGTAAAGGCACACAATTTGTACACTAGGGAATCTACACTTCAGGGGAGAAATCCAGAAGGATTTTGAAGGTCAGATTTGCACAGACAGCCCAGCCTCTCTAACAGTTCACTGCCACTAACAAGGATGGGTTTTATCCCCTATTCTTTACCCACCTAACTGTGACTGCACCATCGTATTCCCTCCTTTGCACAGAACTGGCTCACTCTTCTGTGGGTAGATTCCTTTCAAAAAGCCAGCAGAAATCAAAATGAGAAAGTAAGTGAAATTTTCTGCCAGAGCTGGCAGGAAGGAGGGAAGGGAGAGCAAGCACAAATCATCCCTGTAGAAAAAAACCAAATCTGGTTAAAAGCTGCCTCCTGTTTTGTGTCATCACACCTTGAACTCACAGGTTTTTCCTAGACACAGTAGAGGGTACTGAGTGTTCTTTCGCAGCACTGTTTGCTCTGGGAAGAGATTTTTGTACATTAAAAAAAACGATTAAGAGCAAAAAAACTCAGAGGTGGTAGTAGCTTCCTAAATAACAATTTTCACATCATATATACCACTGCACAAAGACTTATATTAAAGACAGGCGGTTTCCCAGAGCAGAGTCTCAGGCATCAGATTATAAAAATAAATAATTTAACAGAGCGTTAGAGCAGCAGATCAGCTGTGTGTCTCTGGACAGGGACCCTGAACAAAGAAACCCCCAGAGAACTATACAGCTTAGGCACCCACCCCTCACACATCTTGCCTGTGACTCTTAGGTCAGTGCTGAGTTTTGGCCTGGGGCCTGGCAGTACCTTATTGGGTTTTCTCCGAGTCCAGGCAGGCCGTTCAACTCTTGTGGAGTTGCAGCTTCTGCTGGTGGTTGTTGCCTGCTGATCTTCTGGTTTGAGCTCCTGGTGCCTCTGCTCCCTGGCAGAGCACAGGAAACTAAAAAAGCCCTCACTTAGGTAAACAGTACTCAGCAGCAACTAAAATACCCGTTTGTTATCAATGTCCTTCTCACACCACAGACGAAACACAGCTCTGTATCAGCTAGTGGGAAGACTACCAAGGAAATTAACTCTGTTCTGGAAACAAACATTTCTAGCTCTAAGTTCACAGATTAAGGTTGAAGGCTTCATCAAATCCAGCTACTCAGGCCAAGCAAACAACATACTAAATCACGTATCATATATTAACAGCTGGAATGTTTGTCATTTTACTTACTTAAGCTGAATGAGGAGTATCTCTCAACAGCCTGAAATACTTAATAAACCCCATGACACCCTAACCTTAATTGTACATTGTCATTTTAGGTGTTATTGAGCTAACCAATGATAAAGAATGCCTAGCTTGTATGAAGCAAACCAGCTCTTCTTTTTCTGAACCTATGGACAGGACAGATTCTTACTTTGGAAGTACTACTTTTTTCACAGCAGTTTGCTGGAAAACTCACTTTAGGTTATTACTAACACATTTCCTCTAAATCACAGTCCAACAGACCACTTCTTTTCCCTGCTTATGATCATATCACCTTCTTACGCCAATTCTAGCAATCGCTGAAATGAAAAAAATTTTCTAGCAGAACACTGCCTTTTAATGCCCTTTAAGTTAGTGCTAAAAGAAAACAATGTGAACAACCCACCTCCTCCCAACACTTACCATTCAACTGGAAGCTATAATTTTTTTTTAAGAAATGAGAAACTGTACCTATATTATTGCAGCAAATAACAACATGTATGTTCTTCAGGCTTTTGTGACTACATAAATGAAAAGTTAAACTGCAGTGCTGCATACAAGTTATTTGTTCAGAATGCACAGTTAACTAGAGATCCTTCCAGATCCCTCCAACCTCACAGTTCCAGTGCCACAGAAGTCAGTTATTTTCATCTAAATCTGAATATGTTATGATATTTATAAGGAACTAAACACTGTAATGGCTCATTTTTACATAAACAATTATTTCTGTCGCCAGTGGATTACATTATCTCACATTTACCCAACAGAGATGGAATAAATCACAGGTGTGAGAGCTAATGACAGATGCATAGAACAGAGGCTAATAAAATTATGTAAAACAGCTGACTATTTTTATAAATGTAAACACACAGACAAGCTCATCAAGAGTTCTCACTTGAACACTTGATAGACTGTGTGTCTGAGGAGGGTGGATTGGGAAAGGGCAGAAGCAGCATGCAGCCTGGGTACCGAAGAGTTGACTGTAATGCACATGTCTGCTTCATAATACAGGATAAATTTTTGCAAAAAGCAGAGTTAGGCCCTCTTCTGATAGAAGGATATGTAACTCTGAAGATGTGAAGTGCTAATGAATGTGTCCACTTCTGAAGCTTCACCAAAATCCTTTGCAGGTGTAGCTGTGTCTCGATCATGTTTTTTTTTCTTCTCAAATCACCCTCCTTTGTGTTGAAAACCAACACAATTAATTCAGTGAACTCACCAGTGACGTTTTAGTACAAAAAACACAGAGAGATATCAGAGAATCACAGAATGTTTTGGGTTGGAAGGGACCTTAAAGATAATCCAGTTCCAATCCCCTGCCAAGGGCAAGGACACCTTCCACTAGATCAGGCTGTTCCAAGCCCCATCCAACCTTGCCTTGGACACTTCCTGGGATAGGGCAGATTGTGCCAGGGCCTCACCACCCCCACAGCCAAGAATTTCTTCCTAATATCTCATCTAAACCTACTCTCTGTCAGTTTAAAGCCATTACCTTACACTGGACAGCAGAATATCTAGTTAGCTGAAAACACATCAATCCAAACAACCAGGCATCTATCAGGAAAGACTAATCTGCACTCAGACAAATGTAGAAATACTGACACTTTCTGGACTTCCCAACTTGTTCAGCTCCTCCCAAAGATACCACACATTCCTTTTCATTTTCTTTGAAGTGTCACACAAACCAATGCACTTAAAACAACAGAAGTGAGACCAGCACTCAGTCAATTTAACCCAAGACAGTTGACTCAGCTCTGTGTGGATGTGTGTGCACGATGCTCCACAGCAGATTTTTCATAACACTGAGCCACCCCCACAGGGATACTGTGTAATTTATACAGCGTTCCTTTGAAAATGTTGCCCTAAAGCTGACTCACTAGCATGCGATTCTACCTAAGGCACATTTCTGGGAGTGGAGCTGGCTCTTTATCAGATGATTCACAAATCAGGCCCGGTAGCAGTCCCAAAGAATAGGACCCGGAACCGACATGGTAAGAGAACTGCAGTGCAAAACAAAAGAAGAAAGGATTAAACTAATGCTGTGTTTCAACTGGTTTTGCATAAATAAATGAAGGTTAAAAACAGGCTGCTCCTACTGAGTGCTCAACAGGCTGCATATACAAATCACCCAAGACTGAATACAAATTACAAGTGCATATATTAATACAAAGCTTTGCGGAGCATCCTTTGCAATCTTGAAAAGCAACATTTTTTTATCCTACATAAGAAGCAAGACTGCACATTTAAATACAGGTTTTTGCATTGTAATGCTTAATGCACATATTCTGCTTCTTCCAAAGGAAAGGCAAGTACCAACTAAGGCTTATTTCACAACTCCACACATAGGTTTCCATAAACATTCACCAGCTGCACTTGGAACCCCACAATAAAAAAATCACAGTCCTTGCACACAGATAAAAGCATGCAGGGTCGGCTGCACTTAGCCTTCTAAGAATCTCCTTTCTTCCTCATAATGAAACCATTTTTCTCAAGGGCACAACACTTTAAAGTCTACAAAGCTCTCTACTCTAAAAATTAGAGGGGGCATATCTTTATTACTACCTGTTCATAAAACTTTAAGTGACTCACTTTTAAATTTTTTCTTTCAATAAAACAAGTGGCAGAAATCAACACTACAGAAGTTTCTTTTTCTCTCTGCTGTACATTAGCTTGCAGGAGATCAACCTACAGAGGATGGTCACATGGATGGACCATGGATCTTTTTCTAAGATACTGAGTTTAACAGATTTTCGCAGTTTATCTATCCATTTCTGTTTCTTGAACAAAACGTGTTCTGTGCTTCCCCATTCTATATAAAAAGATCTACTCAAGAAATGCTGGTCTACTGTTCTACCACGGTCAAGGTAATGCTCACATGAAAGCCACATTTTAAACTGCTTGAGCACAATGTAACAAATTAATTTTCAGAGCAGAGGTTAAGAACATTTACCTGAGATATCCTGAAAGTAATCAACATTGTGTCATTTGCTAACAGCTCCAACTGGTAGATCAGGACAACTGCAATGTAACTTCAAAGAAGTAAATCCATCTCAGCAGTGCTGTATTCACAGAATCATAAAGGTTAGAAAATACCCCTAAAATCATCAAGTCCAACCTTCAACCCAGCAGCACCACCATGTTCACCACTAAACTGTGCCCTCAAGTGCCACATTCCACAGCAATTTTCCAGCATTTCCACATCTCCCACAGCTACCCAAGAGCTCAAGGCACTGAACCAGACTTGCTGTGGGTTTATGACAGCCCTTTAACGAAGACGAATTATGAGACACTAAGTAACTCTACAGTTTGTAAATATTTTATGATCAGACCTTTTTACACATATTTGTCATGGGAACCAAACAAAACTGACCCTCAGGTACTTTAAAGTTTCAAATGCTTTAATTCAATACCAATTAATATCTTTGCCATAAAGTAGGGGCAGTGAGATACCCTTTTTATGGTCTGACCATCAGGTGACATATCCAAATTTTACAGAAGGGCTGCAAAGGAGCTGCAAGCCCAACAAGCCCTGATCTCAAATCATTTTCTCATCCACACAGCCACTCATATTATTCATTTGCTTCTTTAATTCTTAAGCTAGTAGTATCAAATCTAAATACTGCAATATGGACTTGCAGGATGCACACCACCGAAAAATAAATGGTATCAGTACACTAAAGGAAAAGTCATGTGGCATTCAAATGATGAAAATTTAGAGCTGTTGAGCTGTTCTTGACACCAAATGACCAGAACCAAGAGGTGCCAATTGATTTCAGCATCCAGCAGATTGCTAACAATCAACAGTGCAGTCTTTATGTGTCCAAAATGCTTCCAAAAGAACGAAGGACTCATGTCACAGGTCTCAGTATGAAGCAAACACAGGCTGGTTCTACAAATTAACAAAAGCTACCTTGGGTATTTAAAAAAAAAAACTGACTGGGTCAAAAGCCAGTCACATGTGTGATACCAAAAATGCCTCTAACATGGGCTTTACTATCACCTACTTTCTACGGTATTTACTTCCAGCTGGCAGAAAAGAAATTTGAGCTCTACTTCAAAAGGACTACAGACAGACCAGAAAGCAGACATTTCTTTCCCACAACACACAAAAGACTTTGCATGTATTTGACGGCAGAAATTATATAACAGTATGTAAGAGGATACCAAGCTACCAGCTACAAAAAGAGAAAAAGAAAATTAAAAGGCAGTTTTCAGAAGTACCATGCAAGTACTGACACGAGAAAAAAAATTAAAGAAAAACACTAACTCCCTCTTTTCCCCCCATCCCCGAAAAAAAATCCAACCCAAAAGCACCTTAAAATGCATCTTTTACCCCAAAACTACTTCTTACATTATTATTCTTGTTTAGGAAAAAGTGGCTCAGCTGGCAGAACTTTCGTAAGAACAAAACTAATTGTTAGCAACAGGAGACATAAACTATATTGACAGCTTTCCCAGTAAAAGGGGAGATGGAAGAAAAAAAAACGAAACAGCATGAAGCCTGGAGTATCAATTCAACCTTATTCCATTAATTCAACACAGCCTTATTGCTGCTAGAGCTTAGAGAGTTCCATACAGACAAACAATGAAATCCACTACAGGTGTTGAACAGTAGAAAAACCATTCTGATTTTGTAAAACAAACAAGGGAAATCAGGTGTCTGTTATCAAACTCACTTTAAGTCGAGGAGAGGTTTATAACTAATTATTGAGGGCTTATGAAGCTAACACTGGCAAGATAGTCAATTAATTTCCTTAGCTTGGTTTTATTCAACAGTTACTGGATTTTCTTTATTACAGTGAGTGGATTCAAAGTCTGTATTTTGCATTTAAGATGACTTACTAACAGCAGTAAGTGGAACCGTGAAAAATAAAAAAGTAATGCTCACATGAAAGCCACCAAAAACTTCACCTTGAAGGCTTTCTAAACACAATACTCAAAGAAATATGTGGGGGTTTTGTAACTCCTCACAGATTCTGCACAGTGCTACCAAAAGGTGTTACCTCCTCTGGAGGAACCATAGTTATTGGCAACAGAATTTGCATTTATCAGTAATGGGCTCACAGGCACTGCTACCCACAAGACCATTCTTTCCCACAATGGCAACTTCACTTCCAAAAGACCTCTCACCAAATGCAGTGAGGGCCCAGACCAGTAGCATTTCACCCGACTTCCTTCATTAGGAGACACCCTTTAAATCACTGTGTTTCCAACCACAAGCACACAGAATTGGTAGACAGCTTCCTGATCTATTCTTTACCAACATTTTTTTCCCTAAATTCCCAGATTCCTTAGAAATGCCTTTCTGGCAGAATCTGGCATTCCAAGAGAGCATGAACCAGGAGAGTGATCTGAGGAGCCAGGAGAACTACCAGCTGATGAGAAAGCCAAAGCACAAGAGAACAACACTGGTTCAACCTCACCTTGCTATCACAAGCTGATTCTTTTTTGCTTCAAACGTTTGACAGTACTGTTGGAGCACCAGCCTTACAGTGGTACCACGGAAATGCAATATTCCCAAGGGAAAACAAATTACTGAAATGGTATTTGTTTCATCATGCAGACAACTGGTATTATAAAGTCTGGCTCTTAGTTATTCCCAGCTCTGCTACTGTGAGTCACTTGGCCTCTACTCATGTTGGATGAATGGAACTGAAATCTGCCTTCTCTAAAATAAGTTGTGAAATGCTAACGATCAAGCATCATAAAACAAGACACTAGAGCAGAGAGGCAGCAAGAGGAACACTTATTCAATCAAATTCTGGCTCTTCCTGCTCATTTTGAGGAAATTTTGAAGCATCACACAGAAGACCATCTTGCAGGACACCGCAGAATCCTCACTATAAAGTCAAATCCATGATCCACACACACTGAAACAAAAATGCTAGCTTGAAGGAGTCTTTAAATACTTGCATTTAATAAAAAAGTGACCACCTGTTCCATTTATGATTCAAAAGTTGTCAGATTGAGTACTAACAGCTGTTTTCTTGGAGACCAAACACCACAAGGCATGGTAAGGCTAAAACCTGTATGCTATTCTGCTACTTAGATCAATTTCTGAGCATTGGAGAGACAGACTACGTGGTCAAATTGATACAAAACCCCTGAACACCTTCTTAAATAAAAAGGGATATTAGGTGGGATCATTCTGAACCTAAAGCTGACACACCTCATGACCACGGGCAAGCTACTCGACCTCCCTGAGCGGTCAGTAAAGCATCTGACACAGTGTCACTGCAACACCTGCGCCGCCGAGCCGCATCCCATTTCCAGTCCTGCATGAGTAACCCACGTGTGCCCCAGCCGCAGGGAGCCAGTCACATCCACGGAGAAACTGCTACAGGCTCCATTCATGCTGATCAGACGTGGGGAGAGGCAACGCTAATCAGTGGGAACGAGCAAACACATTTAAATTTGAACTCTTAAACAGTAGCACTGAGTTAAGTGACAAGGTATCAGTCACTCAGCTTAGCTCAGAGATGTACTACACCAGAGAAAGCAACAGCAGAGGCTAATATTTACACCATATGCACATTTTGATTTACAATCCCTTTCATCCAGTTCTCTTTTTGCTCAAAACTGCGCATTTGTGGACGCTGTGTTCTAAACCTCAAGTCACGGACTCAGAACTGCATTATGTGTTAAAAACCTGGAACAAAGATGTGACAGAAAGTACAATTTTTGTGGTGATTTGTGTTATCCAAGTTCTCTGCAATAATATCTGCTGCCACAGATTCCAGTATCGTAAGTTTGGCTGCCCCTGAGTTAGAATGATAAAGGCTGAACTCCCGTTCATGTGCTGAACATTTATTTTGGTTCTGGAAAACCAAAAGTTCTTTCCCTTCCACATAAGGTCATCTCAGAGCATTGACACACACTGTACCACACTTTATCTCAGAGCTCTTTCCCAGCACTATGCCTGTCCCCTTCTCCCAGTGCTGCTTCATTTTCAGTTCCCCATCGCTATCAGTAATGTTCAGGCCAGCATTCAAGTTTTAGTAATTCTTTTCCAAAGTACAAGTTACACGCTGGCAATTATGGTATTTAAATCTTTTACTTTGATCTAGTAACTGTGTTGTTAAATCTGCTGCTCAGTTTCTGTCAATGTTTGCAGTTTTCTAAGCCACTTCATCAACTGCAGATAAAAACACAGAAGCTGAGATTGACCATAGACCGAAATCTGTCAAAAAGTACCATCAACACAACAACTTTCAAATGTTATAGACGATCACGCGCAGGTTGCTTGAAACTATTTACTCATTTGAAAAACTTTCCAAAGCTTTCATATCGCTAGATAATTGGTGGTATTTTGGTCAGAGGGTAACCAGAGAGTTGGATCACTCAGTGTGCAGCCCCTTCACCGTGTGGTATGTAGAGACCCCCCATCTCATTAACAGATGTTTCAGTGAGATGTTGATATACAGGCAGGTCAAAGATGGCACATACATCCTTGGTGGTGCAGGGAGTTGATGTGATAATACACAAGAGAAAGGGAAGAAAAGCGAACAGAATCCAGGCAAAGAATCCTGCATTTTAAAGGTAAATATACAGCAAGGAGATGGGGGTCAGGACAGCCAAGGCAATTATTTCTTGTTGCTCTGATTGAGCTACACCAACTTATCTCCCTAATGTTTGATGTTCAAAGCCCCTCATGATAATCCATATTTACTCTTTGTTCATTCAACCTCAACTTGCCCCACTAATCCCACCCTCTCCACACTGCCCATTTGTCAAAGGCACCCAAACACCCTTCCTGCCTCCTCTTTATCAGCCAGAGCAGGGCACCGTTTTCTGTGCACTGTGACCGTTCTCAACCACTGTGTGGGTGGCTTCAGGTTCCTTCCCACTTCCCCTCCCTCCACAGCGCCCAGTTTAAGGCACCCACTCCTGCTTTGTGCTCTGTGATTCCCTCCAAGCAGGCAGGCTGTGTGCGCCAGTCGAGCGCAGGCAGAGGCGCCCAGGCTGCACCACCACACACATCACACCTCTAAGGCCACAGTCCTCCCCTCTCCCTGCCTTCTCAGGCGTCTCTCACTGCACCTCTTCACCACGCCAACCAGCAACTCGGCTGGAGAGCAAACAGAAACAGTCGACACAGTGTAATTAAAAAATTCAGGTGTTTCAACATGAGTCAGAACTGTTACCCTCATATACTCGAGCAGAAATACCAGCTGCCCAGACTCGCACACCGCCTTCCATCACCTGCTGCATCCCTCCCCTTGGTTCCCCAGACAGTGTCACTGGTCAGCCAGAACCACAGAAAACTCTGTTTTATTGGCTTTCAGTAGCCACATAACCACCCTCTTTGGAGCTTTTTGGACAGCACCAGGCTCCTCTAGATCACTCGAGGTGAGAAATACTCAGAAAATTACTCTTAAGAACGACTGCTGCTGGACAGATGAATTCCCCACACTTCATCTCACTGCTGTGCTACCATATATATATACATATGTATGGGGAGATGTCTAGGTTTAGCAAACACATGACAAGCAACTTACTGCTGTCCTGAGAGCTTGCTACAAACCCAGTTCCTCTGCAGAGACCATGTTTCCCTCCTCCAGAGCACCAGGGAAAGCTGCGCTGCCCTGACTGCCTGCCTTCCAGCTCTTGTACCACAGGAACAGCAATTACAGGTGGTAACCGGGGCAGGAGAACCACACGATGGGGAGCTCAAAAGAGCACCATGCTCAGTTTCCACCTCAAGGTCAAACATTACGTTTTTAATAGACTTGAGCAACGTAACACACTTAAAGAGAAACATTTTAAATGTAGCGTTTGTTTGCTGTTCCAAGGGGAGAGGCATTACTGTTTGTCCTTAAATTTTTAGCCTGAAAAGTGGAAATAGTTTAGCCCTTCCCTGTAAGTGAAACTGTTATTTGGTCTGATGCCTGACAAGTAGCAGAGGAGATCTAAAACTAAAAAAAATCTCTGGGAGGGGGAATTAAAAGAAATTTTACATTTTTAAAGAGATGCCCAAGGGTTCAAAGATTTGCTTATTCATTCGTTTTTAAAAGCTAGAATTACTTGTCAGGGGAAGAAAAAAATCAAACACGACTGACTTCTGACATCTTGACACACAAGTTTCAGCTTTTGAAGTGCTGTTAGGCACTTTGTGCTGGTTTAAAGTGCACAACTAGTTACAACCACGACCTTGTTTAACTAAGTTATTGCAGTTATAGTTTCACCAAGGTACCTACAAACTTTAAGGCAAGTTGCCTTGTTCCACTGTTAACAAACTAAGACATAAACACTTATACGCTACTTAACAAAGGTGGAAGCAATGTAACCCTAAAAAAAAAAAAAGCCCCAATTCTTTCAGAAAGTGGCCTTTGTTGTCCAACAACCTCCAGGCAAAGAAAGTTACAGTACTGAAACTGGGGAAATAGTTAAAATATTACAAGTCTGCTCAGTCTGCCTACTTTTTCGCTTTTAAAAAGGAACAAGTAGCACAGTTAAGTTTCATACTCCCCTCGGAAGGCTGCGTGGCTCGGAGCCACATCTGCAACCCATTAGACGTCAGGAGCTCAAGGGGAACCCGGGCTAGATACGCAACGAAAAGCTTGAGCGCTCTTCCCATACAAAACGCGTTTTCCCACCCGCGAAACACACCACGCAAGGTAAACAAAGACGCAAAGAAACCCCTGCAGAAGAGCACAACTGGAGCCCTTGCACCCCTTGCTTTTCCCAGGGGTACCCTCCAACAGCTCACACGACTTCAAAAGTCGTTGCAAGGAAGGAGAAAAAAAAAAGAAAAAAAAAAAGAAAAAAAAAAAGAGAGGCACGGTACAAAAGTCCCGGGAAAGACAAAGCGGGCCCCGAGTTGCTCCCGGGATCTGTGGGGAAATTCGCCCCGCGGGGTCAGGGCAGAGCAGGGCGGCGGGGCTGGGGCAGGGGCAGGGGCGGCAGGAGCAGCAGCGGGACCACCCCTGAGGGGCTCAGCCCCCGCCCGCGCTCCGGGGGACGCGGGGCCGCTCCCGCCCGGGGGCAGCCAGGCCGGTACCGCCCCTCCCCGCGGCGCCGGGCCGCCCCCCGCCCGCACGGCACCGCGCTCACCTGTGCGAGGCTGGGCCCCTCCCGGCCTCCCCGGCGGGGGCAGCGGCCGGGGCATGGGCGGCCGGAGGAGCCGGAGCCGCGGGAGCAGCCGGAGCGCCCGGGAAGAGCCGGGAATGTCACCGGGGCCTCCGCGCCGTCACTTCCGCCCGCCGCGCCGCGAGCGCCGCGCGGGCCGGCCGCGCCCCACAGCGACCCCGCGCGGCCGGAGCGGGAACGGCGGGAGCGCCGCCGCCGCGGGGCTGCGGGACGGCCGTGTGCCCGAGTGCCCGAGTGCCCGTGTGCCCGTGTGCCCGTGTGCCGGTGTGCCGGTGTGCCCGTGTGCCCGTGTGCCCGAGTGCCCGTGTGTCCGTGTCCCTGTGTTCCTGTGCCCGAGTGCCCGTGTGCCCGTGTGCCGGTGTGCCCGAGTGCCCGTGTGCCCGTGTGCCCGAGTGCCCGTGTGCCGGTGTGCCCGAGTGCCCGTGTGCCCGTGTGCCGGTGTGCCCGAGTGCCCGTGTGCCGGTGTGCCCGTGTGCCGGTGTGCCCGAGTGCCCGTGTCCCTGTGTCCCGGTGTGCCTGTGTGCCCGTGTGCCGGTGTGCCCGTGTCCGTGTCTCTGAGCCCGTGTGCCCGTGTGCTCGTGTCCCTGTGTCCCTGTGTCCCCGTGTCCCGGTGTGCCCGTGTCCCGGTGTGCCCGTGTCCGTGTCTCTGAGCCCGTGTGCCCGTGTCCCTGTGTCCCCGTGTCAACGTGTCCCCCTGTCCGTGTCCCTGTGTCCCCGTGTCTCTGTGCCCGTGTCCCCGTGTTCCCGTGCCCGTGTGCCCGTGCCCGTGTCCCTGTGTCTCTGTGCCCGTGTTCCTGTGTCCCTGTGTCCCTATGTCTCTGTGCCCGTGTTCCCGTGCCCGTGTCCGTGTCCCTGTGTCTCTGTGCCCGTGTCCCCGTGTCCCTGTGTCCCCGTGTCTCTGTGCCCGTGTCCTCGTGTCTCTGTGCCCGTGTCCCTGTGTTCCCGTGCCCGTGTCCTCGTGTCCCCGTGCCCGTGTCCCTGTGTCTCTGTGCCCGTGTTCCCGTGTCCCCGCGTCCCTGTCCCCGTGTTTCTGTGCCAGTGTCCCCGTGCCCGTGTGCCCGTGTCCCTGTGTCTCTGTGCCTGTGTCCCCGCATCCCTGTCCCTGTGTCCCCGTGCCCGTGTCCCTGTGTCCGTGTGTCCCCGCGTCCCTGTGTCCCTGTGTCTCTATATCCCTGCGTCCTCGTGTCCCTGTGCCCCTGTCCCCGTGTCCCCGTGCCCGTGTTCCCGTGTCCCTGTGTCCGTTTGTCTCTGTATCCCTGCGTCCCCGTGTCCTTGTCCCTGTGCTCGTGTCCCTGTGCCCGTGTCCCCGTGTCCCTGTCCCTGTGTCTCTGTATCCCTGCGTCCCCGTGTCCCTGTGTCTTCGTGTCTCCGTGTCCCCGTGTCCCTGTGTCTTCGTGTCTCCGTGTCCCCGCGTCCCTGTGTCCCCGTGTTCCTGTCCCTGTGTCCCAGTGTCCCTGCCCCCATGTGTCCGTGTCCCTGCGTCCCTGTGTCCGTGTCCTTGTGTCCCTGTGTCCCTGTTCACTGTCCCAGTGTCCCTGTGTCACCAGCCCTGAGTCCCTGCCCCGAGTCACTGTCCGTGTGTCACTGTCCCTGTGTCCCTGTGCCACCAGCCCTGTGTCACTGTCTCTGTGTTCCTTGTCACTGACCCTGTCCCTGTCACTGTCCCTGTCCCTCTGTAGCAGTCACTGTCCCTGTAACAGTCACTGTCACGGTGTCCCTGTCCCTATCACTGTCCCTTGTCACTGACGCTGTCCCTGTCACTGTCCCTGTCCCTCTGTAGCAGTCACTGTCCCTGTAACAGTCAGTGTCACGGTGTCCCTGTCCCTATCACTGTCCCTTGTCACTGACGCTGTCCCTGTCACTGTCCCTGTCCCTCTGTAGCAGTCACTGTCCCTGTAACAGTCAGTGTCACGGTGTCCCTGTCCCTATCACTGTCCCTTGTCACTGACACTGTCCCTGTCCCTGTCAGTGTCCCCCAGGACCCCTCACACACTCCGAGCACGTTCTCCCTTCGGCACCGATCCAGGCGATCCTGCGCTCCCTGAGACCACAGAATCCCGGGATTTTGGGTTTGGAAGCCACCTCTGGAGACCGGAGCCCCGGGGGTCGGGTGGGGGAAGCGTGGGGTGCAATCAGAGCGACCTTGTAATGACCTCTTTAAACATTGTGATGCACACTTTAAACATTGTAATGCCCTCGTTAAACACTGGAATTCACGCTTTAAACATTAAACACCCTCCTGGCGTTTCTGCACCCCACGGTTTGTGCTGGTCAGCTGCGGGTGTCGTCCCTGCGTCTCGGAAACGTGGCAGGAAATCATTTCGATATGGTCCATCAGTCCTGATCAGGGCTATGAACACCTGGGAAATCCATGAGTTAAACATTCACCGTAGAGCTGCTCGTGGCACAGACTCATTCCTAGGGCTGGTAGTAGGGAAATGTGTGGGAAATCCACCCCCCCCCCCCTCCCCCAAATCCTGTGTGTGGACTGGGGAAACCCAGACACCACGCCACCTGATAAGAATGTATCGTATTAGGAGAGACGAAGAGATTCAGCTCGACGCAGAACTACGCACTCAGGGATCCACAGTTCTTTTTTAAAGCAGTACTTCGCAAGGTACTTCTCACTAAATATGCAAAAAAAAAAATTGTCTTCAGGGAAGGTGAATGCGTTATTTGTGGGGTCAGCACGGAGGAATGCACTAACACAATCTGTTCTTGAGCAAAGATGAAACCTTCCCCGTGCTGGGCTGGTGGCAGCTCGGATCCAGAGCCCGCTCCGATTTCCTACGCGGCTTAAGCCACCAACCTTCACCACCCAGCTGGCTGCTTCTGGGGGCAGGAAAAAAAAAAAAAATCCAGAACTTGTATTTACAGGGAACAATGTGCTTCGGAGGCACGGCTCCTGAAGGACACCCGGAGGACAACACGCAGCTCACAGGCGTTGGGACACGGCAGTCGGGAACAGGCAATGCAGTTTTGGACGGAGTACAGGAAAGCTTAAGGACACAGGCGAGGGCGGTGAGCATCTGCCTTGGATTTGCAGGAAAAGTGATACATGGGAAGGAGCTCCAAGACTCCGCGGCTGAAGGAATCGATAGGCTGGAGGCTTTACAAAAGAGATGAGAAGGAATTCTGACTGTCTTAAGTACCGAGGAATTAGTAAACTAAGCGGGGAGACACGAGTGATCTGTAAATTATCTGAATGAAGTAAGTGGCATCAAGGGAGAAGGCTGGTGATACATTAATAGTTTTAATGGGGTGAAATTACAGAAGGGCATGTCTAAGATGAGAATCCGTGTGGAAAGCTTATGAATGGAGAGCTACAGGCTGGAAAATTGTCTCCCTAAGGGAAGTGGTAAAAGCTTTATTGCCTGAGGTTTTAAATGCCAGATTAGGGGAAACACCAGAGGACTCATTCTGAATTTTCAGGGAGATTGGTCTGAAAGATTAGGAAGGCAAGAGGAAAGGCTGGAGGTGTTGCTGGCTCCAGGAATTTTGGGAGTACAGCCCAGCACCTCTTCTAGGCTCCCCTGGCTCCATGTTATCATTCTTTGACTGTGTCTGCCAAGAGTGCAGTGATTTCAGCATTAGTTACCCCACGAGGAAGTGATAAGAACTCCTCCGCCAGGAAGAAATGCGGTCGAGCAAAGGGAATCTCGGCGCTTCCCCAAGGACAATGGGAGGAAATCAGCTCAGTGCTGGAGCACAACCCCAGCTGTGTGGAGCCACATTCTCTTGTCAAAGTAAAAGTTGGTTGTGGGAGCATTTTGGCTCGTAAGGGCATCCAGGCTGGCTTCTTTCAGCCAACTGCTGGCAGGGGGACACTCCTCTGTCCCTGCTCCCTTCTCTTTCCCAGCCCCAGGCCAAAGGTTTTGCTGCAGCTCCAGACTGAAGAATAACTTTTCAAGAGCTCATCTCTGTGGCATCCATAGGCACATTACTAAGCATCCTCTGCAAAGGAATATACAGAAGCTTCACCTTTCGAGCAACATTAAAACAACACCCATTTTCCAAGCTTCTGAAATCACAAATGTGCTGCTGATACCCAGCCAAACCATCCCCTTGCTGCTCTATGAGGTCACCCAGGCTCCTCTGCAGCCCCAGCAGTGGCCAAAGAGGGATCATGAAAAGGTGTCCAGAACATCATGGTGTTTATCCATCCCCAAGGTACGGCCATCATCTCCTTGGGAAGGAAAAGAAATAAACATTTCCTTGCTGCTAGGTTTTATCAGCCAACATAATTTAATTAATCAGCACAGCTGCTTAATTAGCATTAGAGGCATATTTATCAAGGGGCTAGAGGAAGCATTTGTTAGATTAGTTTGTAATTTTGGAGTTGCTGGGTGTTTTTTTACTACAGTTTACATGGTTCAGGCTGGTGCAATGCTGCAGGACTTCAAGGCAGAGGGAGGCAGCCCTGTGTCCTCCCACTGCAGGTGGTACCTGGCAAAGAGAGAAGGAACCACAATTCTTTAAACACACTCTCATTGGTAAAGCCTCCGCTTACTCACACGTGGTGTTTTTCTGTAGGAGAAATATTTGTGAATTGGAGAAGCAGAAATACATTCAGCCCAGTACTGAAATTCTTCAGTGAAATGAGCACTCAACAAAATAAGCAATGTTTCTAAAGCTGCTTGAAGTTACTAACAGCGACTGCCTGCTTGGAGGCAAAGTGAAGCATGTCCTGCAAGGTCACACGGACCATGATCACTATTGTTTCACTGCTGACCCTGTACTTTAAAAAGTCAAAGAACAGCTTAGAAATAGAAAACCTTTCCCAGACTTCTAAGACCTATTCAGTTCTAAATGTAATTTAAAAGATCTTTAACACACTTACCATTTGACACATCAAATGTTGCTTGTAAGTACCCAAAACAGCATTGAGTACCAAGATATCTGGAGTGTTTTAATGGAGATGGTACCAAATGCAACCAACTTGCTTCTAAAATAAACTTGAAACTTTCAATGTTTTTAGTTATTTTTAATCAAAGTCCTGTCTTAATATTCTATGTCTACCAAAGGATTTATATAAATGAAAGAAGATTTTTGAATACTTTTAGTCAAAGGAAGACTGAAAACGAACAATGAAATGTTTGCAACAGATGGAATATTTCGTTAGTACTAGCCAAAAGATACAGCCAAAAGAGATTCCATCCACACCTTTTGATTCAATGCATTTTAAGTAAAAAGATACATATGTCAACTTAGAAGCCTTAGATTTGCCCGATGGATTCTGCATTTCTCTAGCATTTTACTTTAATTATTCTGGGTTTAGTACCTAAATGTTTTCTTTTAAATAGATCCACAATACTTTGCTAGTTTGCAGACAATTTTTTTTTCCTAAAGCAGTTGTTATTGTGCATATTGGCCTGATAAGAACAGTATGTCAGTTTGTGGTAAAATGTATATGAGTTTTCGCTTGAGGCTGACCCCCATTTTTCACATCTAGTTCATCATTTTAATTTCTCCTCTTCTTTCTTTTTTTTTTTTTTTTTTTTGTTTTCAGGTGGAATTCCTCATCTTCACCAGGAGGAGGAATTGAGCACGCAGTAATAAAATACAAACATCTTTTGCACATTGTTGGTGAAATGGAAGGCCCTGCAGCACAGCCTGGCTCCAGTTCTGGCCCTGCACCTGCTCTCATCTTGCAGGTGTTAACACAGGTGTCTCCAAAACTCGGTCTGGGAGCTGAGTGGAACAGCTGATGTACTCTGCAGGGACACTGAAGCAGCGGAGGCCTCTCCAGCCTCGTGTCCCTCTCAGTTTGGTGATTATTCCACAGTATCCAACAGCCGAGGGTCCAGCTGGCAGCCACTCGCTGTGACCCCCGTGGAAACACTTGACAGCTGCCAGAGCAGAGGGGGAAGCCCAGAATCAGAGGTTTTCTCAGCCAGCCCGGCGTTCTCCTGTCTCAGCAGGACCTCAGAGAGCTGTTCCTCCTCTGGCATCCCATCCCCACACAGGAAAAGCTGGTCTGTCCCAGAACACCAACAGCAAGAAAGGATCCCTACAAGGCACATGGCTCACGCAAAACCAGAAAGGTGAGAAACCTTCCCAAAAGGCTCCACAAATCCTGTTTATTTGACTTTTCCCGATTTCCATCAAGAGCTGAGCAGTCGGAGCTGACAACTGTCTGCTGATTTACGCTGCGTGCGCTGGGGACGGCTCAGCTGTGACACAGAGCTCGGATGCAGCTGCCGGAGATTTTTTTTTTCTCCTTGAGTTTCCAGTGCTAGGAAGCAACACGTGGCTGTGTTTGGGCAGCTCTCCAGACAGTCTGGCCCTGCTGCTCTCTAGACTCAGGCTCTTCACGTGCTGTGAAATAGCAGCAGCCGGGGACCAGTGCAGCTGCTCTGTGGGCGCAGGGAGGGGAGAACAGCCCCCAGAATTCACAACTGGTGCAGCACTACATGACGAGGTGGTGCTATGGAAGTGCCACAGTCGCCAGGAAATCCTCCCAAGCCTGCAGTCATGGTTACACGTGTGAGATAAAAAGCCGTCTCCTAATGTTAGCCAGGAAAGTCTTGAGGCTCTCGTTGAAAAGCAGGGCTGGTAGCACCCACAAGCCCTCATCTAATCCATCTTTGTACCCCAAAATGTGACCAACGTTCCCTCACATTTTAAACACTCAAGCAAACCATTTCTAATCTGCTTTTAAGAGCTTCCAGTAATTAAGATTCCTTAATTGCAAGGCCATGACCTTCCATGGCTTTCTTTCTACATCATTCTTTGATGTCTACCCAGCCATGTTCTGATGTCTTCCAAGACTACGACTTCTTTCCCCTTCCACAACATGAAAATGAGATTATATTCTTGCTCTTTCCAGGTTCAACCACTCCCATGGCTTTTGGGTGGGTTTTATCCATAAGAAGCTGGACCTGTAGTCATCCCTGCACTATGGTGCCTGCTCCAAATTTCACATCAGTTACCTCTGAGGTAATTTCCCCTTGAGCCAGTTTAGTCCATGAATTTTCCACTTGCTTTTGCCCTCGTTCCCTACCCCAGAAGGAACTGAAGATAAATAGCCACAAAACTAATGCAACTCATCCTTTCCTAACAGCTCAGTTTAAACACCTGGAACTAAACAGCAACTCCTGCTGGTGAATGAAAGGCGGCTGGAGATTCCCACGGGCAGCGGCTCTCCAAGCTTCCCTCAATTCTTCCCCGTAACAGCAAAAGGAAGGGACAGAGGTCACACTCGTGGTATTTTATTGACACCAGTGTAATTGTGAATCTCTCTTCCTGCAGATCAGTGAAGATCAGCTTCTGCATAAAAGCAGCAGCTCCTGAGGACACGCACACCCTGCTAAATCATGGCCATAATCTCTTGCAACTCCAAGTGCAAACAGATTGTCACTGAGAGCACCACTACTTGCCTGGATGTTTCCCAGTACAAACAGGCCCATGCTCAATGTCCTCAGGTGCTGCTACTATTTCTAGGTTTCGCTTTTCCCACACCCACAGATTTTCTGATTTTTTGCTTTGGTACCAAGCAGCTTCTAAAAGCTGGTGTGTGCAAAACACTTCTGAAAGCGTTGAAGGCTGGTGTGCTGCTGGCATGGAAATAAGAGGGCTCAGGGAACCCTGGTGGAAGACGACATTTGAGGCAGAATTGTTAAGGGCAATCTGACTTCAAGATCATCACGTCCCACAGTGGTTCTGCAAAAATACTGCTTTCAGATCTAGAAAGGTCTTACTGTATGGGTTTTTTTTGTTTCAAAGCTATGCCTGCACTATCAATAGAGCTATTTATTTTACAGGTGTGTATCACTGAGGGAAAAATCACTGATAAACACAACAGCAAGTCTGAAGGTTCTTTAATAAAAAATAGGTGATGTTCACAAACAGAAGGCCAAGAGAAAGAAGAGCACAGCAGGAAGCTGCTGAACTACAGTAAAAATTCTGAAGTGCATTGCTAGTGCAAGTAAGTAGGCAACAGAAGGAAAATCATTGTTCCACACAGGCCACTTCAGGTGAACTGGGGTTTGCTGGGCTATGTCAGCTCGAAAGGCACAGCCTCGATCTGCCTGGAGAGCTCTTCGTCCACGGCTTTCTAGAGGGAGAGAAAACCAACTGGAATCAGGGACCATGACACAGTTTCCACACACTGCTGGTAAACAAACACATCTGCAATGATCAAACCCTGGGAGGTTGTTAGCAGTGATGGATTAACCCTGGTGCTGAGCTGGATGGACTCGTCGCTGCAAAGGGCAGACAGCCACAGGGAAATCTCCAAAGGAAGGTCTGGACAAGCTCAGCTGCCTTTACTCTGTGCCCCAATGTGATTTTGGACACCTCCCAGCCCACAGGTCCCCCCACAGGTGAGCATTCTGACCTGAGGACAGCCTCAGGCTGGTAAGGGGAGCTTGTATTCCTGAATCAAAAACAAGTGGCGTACCAGCCTCGGCAGTCTCACCTGAAAACGTGCAAAATGCTCTCACCTCGCTGTGATTTTTGATCACAGTTTTAAGGCTTACCACTTGTGCTTTACAAGCAAGCAGGTAGTAGCCCAAAGGAACAAAACCAGGTTTTATGGGGCTCAAATGGGGCCTGGCTCACTCAGGAAAGCTATGTATGATCTTCCCAAACAGCTTTATGGTGTTTGGCTTAACAGCCACACCTGCAGATTACACAAGCATGGAGGAAATGGGCACTATGTTTTATAGGGGAAGGTCCCCATTGCAGTCTACAAGGCAGCTGTTCACTAAAATACGGGCCCTGGAGCCCTCTGAGAGTTCAGGAGGAGCAAGAAGGCTTCTGAGACCTACACTGAGTGAATAAACATTCCAATAAGCAAAATTCATAGGGATATAGCTACCTAGTCCCCACTAATATCACTGTGCCCAACTGACTTTGCAGCTCAGACTTCACTGACCAGTTCCCCTTATCAGTATCTACAACTTCTACCAAATTTCCCCAGGAGAACATTAAGACTACAGCCTAAGGTGGGTAAATCTGTAATCAATTAATACATGTAGCTCCTGGAAAGATAAAAAAGCTCTTACAAGTTCGTTTCTTGCTTCTTCAACCATCACTCGTGCCAGGGCAATGCTCTAATGAGAGAAAATGGCATAAAAATCAGTATTTCATCAGGAAACAAGAGTCCCTGCACCTTTACAAGAGTCTATGATGAGCCTCAAGTGAATTAATGGACAATTAATGCAGTTTTGTGTACACACTTCACATGCAGAAGGTACTGACATTAAAAGCCTAGTATTGGTTTGGTTTGGGCAATTATTTCAAAAGTCTGGTATGCCCTAGAATCTAAAAAACCCCTTCATTTTAAGCAATTTTCCAAACCTACCAATCAAGAGACTTGATTTTAAACATATTTGTGCAAGAATTTTCCACAGCACAATGAGTTTGCAAAGATAAACCTCCCTCCCCTCCATCTGCCTGCACCAGAAGCGAGGCACTGGGGCTCTCCCTGTCTCCACTGACAGCAAAGCTGGAAGAGGGAACTGGAGAACCTAATCCCATCTGAATGTCCTGTTCCACCTGAGGGAAGGAGGAAGCTGCCTCTTGGAGGAAGACAATTAAACAGAACAGCAGTCCCACCCTGCTACCCACAGCCTTTTTTTTTTTCTAGGAGCAAGACCTCAGGGTTTGTAGGAGGGAGATGAGAAACTTGCATTTTTCAGATAGCTGAGGACCCAGCACCCTCAGGAGAAATCAAAGAAAATTACGGAGCAGCCAATTTAGGGGACAAAACCTACATTTGGCTATTTCTTCAGGATCCCTAAAATCCTGTTCAGTGGTCCAAACTCTGCACCACGTGCTGTGTCCACCATATTGACAGCCTGATGACAGTTACAGCTAATGTACTGGTAAATCGCAAAAAGTTGGTTATACTAGGGGATTATGTTTTCTTCCATATTTCTTTGTCCAATTTCTGACTAATTCACCCGAATACTAATTGACCCAGCGAATCTGTCTACTTTGTTAGAGCAGTTTGCCCGACAAGCATACTTAATTTCTTGGCTTTGATTAATAAATAGAGATTAAGTCTTTGGTTTACATCATTAACAGACCTGTAGGACATCTACCTGCCCACCAAAGCCATCACAACAATATCCTTTACATTGTGAAGTCCACTAAAATTAACCTGATGGCAAATACAATAAAACAGTGGAATAAATAGTTACAGGAGGTAAATCATGGTAGGACTTCACTTCCTTCTTCAGTGGCTTAACTTTGTCCTGCAGTGCAGCCAGTTCCTGCAGAGAGAGCAAGGCAGATTATATTCTAGGGAATTATTTGTAGAATTGATGGAAATGACTGAGATAGATCCACAGTTATCTACAGCATTTCAGAATTTGAGAGCTTTCACCCTCCTTAAAACACACGGAAAACTGAAGTTTTGCACATGCAGCAGCAAAAAGACACTCCCTCACACTTATCAAGGGGAAGTAATTTCTCTTTGGAGCTGCAAACTGAGTACCTTCCACAGTCCTGAACTCTTTTCAAATAATCAAAGTTATACAAAAAAGATAAAATAATTTGTGCTGCCCATTTCACTGATATCTTGGCAAAGCAGTGCTATACACGTCAGGGAGTCAAACATTACACGCTTGGGCTCTAGAAGATGACAAGGCTAGAAAATTTGCCTGTGGCTTTTTGGATGCAAAATTCCAACAAAAACTAGTTCTGGCCAGTACCCTTCTGTAACACCCGGCAATGTGAGCACTGCCACCCAGTGCTGGTTCGTGAGAACCACAACAGAGAAACCAGGAAACCTATTTTCCCCGTTCCACTTGAAAACATGCAGGAAAAGATAGCAAAAGTAATGAGAACACTGAGTTCCCACTACAATACCAGCAAAAAAATATAAAGATGTGGAGAGTGCACTCAGACCAAGAAAAAACATATGCCACATGTGTAGAACTGTTCGAGCACAAAGCTGTAATGTGCTTTTTTCTTTAACATATGTTCCACTGGGCTTACAATACAGCTGAAAAAAGTTATACTTAAAGACACAATAAAAAAAATAGCACACAGTGGTTCAGAATTTGGGTTTCATTTGAACTTATCCCCTTGTTTTGAAGAGGTTTAATTCACACGAAGTAGAAAGAATCACATGGGTCATTCTATCAAGAAACTGCAATACACAGGTAGCCATGTAATGGGATATAGCCCACAGGATATCCACTCTGTTTATGACACGGAAGCAGATCTGTTTTCAGTGGCAGGGAATTAATTCCAGGAAAATTCTCCAGTAGGTGCCTCTAGCAGAGACAAACCCATACGACAGACCCCAGTTCATGGGTATCCATCTACAGGATTTTAATTTGTGCTTCCTTTGGCCATTAAGATTTGTTTGGGTAACCAAACAGCAAGCTACAATTCCTGAAAGCACCCAACAAGCAAGCCTGGCCTATACCACTGCAGAATATCCCTCTTGTACCCAAAAACCTACCCCAGACGATTTCACGAGCGCCTCATGCGTCAGGGATTGGTCCAACCCCGCGGCAATAAGTTTCTTCTGCAAACAGAACAGGGCACAAAATTCAACAGGGAGGAGAAAGATTTCACCATTTACTTCTGTTTTTAACTAAACAGGCAAAGAAGAATGCAGGTCCACAGCAGAAACGTGTGCTATTTGAGCCACAGCTATAGCTGGTGTATGAAATCAGGTGCTGCTAAAATTTGTATCAAGAATAACAAGTCTTTCCAGAAAACCAGTGGGAGAAGGGCACACGGCAAGGCTGAACAGAGGGTTCTCAGTAAAATGTCAATTTTAATGCAACACTTTCCATCTTGTATTTGTCAAGGTATCAGACAGCATCTAAGCGTTAAATAAAGCATTCACATGTCCTTCATCATTTAAGAAAGGCAAAGGAGCAGGCAGTACAGCTTCTGCTTTCTGCATTTGGTCATCCATTCTTTTCAAAAAATGGGTCATATTCATAATTTTGAGATACAATTTACCTCACTGAATCAGCTGCTCTACTGATAGCTGTCTGTGTTCCCTTGTATGACCGTAGCTCACAATAACCACCAGGTAATCCCAGCTAACAAAGTTCTCAAGAAATGAGGAGAACAGAATGTGCTGATGAGAAATCAGCAGGGACAACTGAACTGTGTTTACATGTTGTCCTGTTAGCTCAAGAGTCACCAGTCCTGGAGTTTAGGAAGATTATGGAATGTCTCTGTAACTACAAATCTGGGCTCAACCAACTACAACTGTGTCATCCCATCACAGTGTCTTGTAAGAAAATTCTTTCTGCCTACCTCAGCATCCTTGATCCTTATTTTTAGATCCTCAGATTTTCTTTCCAGGAACAGCAAGTTCTTGGATCGACTCTCAGCTTTGGCAGTTTCTGCTTTCTGAGATTCTGTTACTTTTTTAATATCCCTTAAAAAATAACACAAAAAGAAAAAACTGTTACATTCAAAGATACATCAGTAAACAAATACTGTTATTTATCTATGCTCAAGCTAAACCCTGCAATACAACCAACACAAGAAAGAAGAAAATGGAGAAAAACCTCCTATTTCCCTGTGAGATTTTCCAGTGCAAACATACAGAGCTGTTACTTCCAGAACCCCAAAGGCCAGGGAAAATAGTGGCAAAGGGGAAAGCCATATGCCTAAAAGCAAAGGGTAATAATCTTGTGCATAATTCCCTAACTCACTTAGAGACCTGTTACATGAGCTAAAGCTCAGATCGAGAGGAGGCAAATCTGCACAAAGTATACAGGAATCTCTTCTACAAGCCAAATTACCACTTTAAAAGACAAAAAAACCACCCCAAAAATAATTAGACTGGAAGGGAGCTGTGGAGAGCATCTGGACCAACCCCCGCTCAAGGCTGGGGTTGATCCTGCTGTGCTTGGCAAAGCACTTCAGGTTACATTCTCCAGGGAACGGACGTGACAGTGATTTTTTTTTTAGAGCTTTTATTATTATTATTATTATGTTTCCTACACACTGGTTAAGGGAACTTCTTACCTGGGAATGGTTTTTGTTTTGCCTCCCTCAGTCTGACTACAGAGCCCATGCTAAATGTGCTGAGAAAATCAGATTTGCCTTCAGCCCCAGACAAAAGCAACTGGTGGAAGATGCAAGCTCTTATCTGAAAACTGCTTGTAGACCACTTTTGCTGTAAAATAATGAGTTTGATGCTCTCCCAGATCTCTTTTGATTACTGAAACTATCCATAATACATGTGTTTTGATAGATACTTCCAAATATTTCAAATTGGAGATGTGCCAAACCCCTAAAAATTCAGTTACCCTTGTTAGTTACCATAACCAACGTTACCCAAGACAGAGGTCACCAAGTCAGAGATTAAAGTTTTACTTCAATCTTTCCCTTTTCCTCATCCATTACTCACTCCTCTAATTGCTTTTCCATCATCAGTGCTGAAGTTAGTTTTTTCATGAGAGTCTTCAATTTCAGTTCCATTTCTTCGTTTTCTGATTTTGTTTTAAACAGTTCCGAGGCCATACAATTGATGGCACTGTAGAAGCTGGTGAAGAGAGAATCAGTGGTAATGCTCAGGAGTCAGCTCTTCTGAAAGTCAGTGTTATTGTTATTCTTTTCTCCACACTTTACACAAATGACTTAGTTTCCTCCTGATGTTGTGGCAGGACTAAATTAAAAGAAAACACTAAGGGAATTTCCTTTCCATAACTAACACAGACTTCCAAATGGAAGGGAAAACAGCCCAGCAACATGAGTAAGAATAAGTGAACACCACCTGGTGCTCTGGAGAATAAAACCACTGCGTTTGAAACCACCAGGTGCTCCACTCCTGGCTTGCCACATTGCCTTTGAGAGAAACTGTATTCAGTCCCTGAAAATGCACAGTCACAAGATGTGCCCAGCAGTATCTGAGTCTCTTCCTCTGCCCAAGCAGCTCAAACCTCTTCTCCCTCCAGCTCAGGAAGACAGCTGTAAGAGCCAAGATCCTGAATATCACACAAAAATTGGATCCCAAAGCAGATTTTGCCCCTTCTTTACTGCAAGTGCTGCAGCGTCATGGGTCAAAGCCACTCTAGGGAGAGAGGCCCAGGGACACCTGACTAACAGATGCCATTTCTCCATGGCAGAAGGAATCTCCTCTCACGAACTGAGGACAGATGAGCCAGACAAGAATGAGGGGCTGAGACAGGAAGACCAGTCATAGTTCCCCAGTCTTTGCCTAAGCAGTGTGAACACTGCCGTAGCTTGGGATACCTGGAACAACAGTCCAACTGGCAGCAGCCTGCAGCCATGGACCACAAAAGCATGAGCAAAAAAGAATGTTTTAACTCTGTCCCCGACCATTCTCAGTCTTCAGAGTCTTCCTGTGCAGGGATAACCCAGAGTTAGCACTTTCTGCTCAGTTCCCATGCGCTCCAAAGCTGCCAAAGGCATGCAAAATAAGCTGGACAAATAAGATTCCTAGTGCCAAAAGCCAAGTTTGAAACTGCTGACGTGAAAAACCAGAGGAAAACAGCACAGACCATCACCTTGAATGCAGAGTGTAAGAATTACCTGGTAAGAGACGTGTCCTCCACTTCGAGTGCCATCGCACCTTCTACCAGGTCATTGAGGACCGTGGTGGCTTCTTGGGACAGACTGTCTAAGGAAAGACCCAGGCTTTCCTCAAGAATATCCTGCCAGTACTTAGCTGAAAAATATATACAACCCAAAATAGTGATTTTTTTGCTATTGCTGTTCTTTTATAGAACTCTCCAAAGCTAGAACCCAATCCTGCACTGGGAACTTGGCTACCTGCCTGCTGTTAGGGGAAAAAGACACTTTAAAAAAAGGCTTAAGCATGCCAAACTGCAGCCACATCTCCATTTGTCAAACAAATTCAGTGTCTAAAGGGAGAAAGCACTGCTCCACTCCTTCTCAGACCCGTCTGTCTGACATCAAACAAACAAGAGCTCACCCTTGTGCTACAGCAATGAGCACACGTGCGTCATCTCCCCACAAAGCTCAGCCTGTGCCTGGTTTGTGACAGACCCAGGAAGTCCATTTCCATCACTTTTTGTTTGGTAGCAAGGCACTTGAAGACTTGAAGGAACGAAAACTAAACACATTGTCTTATAAAAACATCTTCATGTGTACTATGCCAGCCTTTGCACAGAAAAGTGAAATTCCTTCCTTAGAAAAGCCAGTGAAGGGACAGTCCTTTAGTATGCGTGTTAAAAACATATTATGGTCCCCTGAACCACTCACTTGCTCAAAAAACCCCAAACACATTATAAAATACTCACTCCAGGCAGCTTCAGCACAACTTAATCACCTCAATGTTGTTTCAGATTCCTCCAGGGCTTTCCTTAACCGTGGCTTAGCACCAGCTCAAACTCTTGAATGAGCTGCAGGGACACTTCCCCCTCTATCCAGGCCATATTTCCATGCTGTGCTATCTAGCCCAGCAGACTAGGAGGTTTTAGCAATTAACCAGCTTGCCCACATCTATGGCCTACTCAAGATGGCTTAAAAAATTGTCCTTGACCAACCTCGTGCCACTGCAAATTCAGCTGAAAGGAAGGGGTGTGATGCATTGTAGTAAAAACTGCATCAGAACAAAAGCTGAGTCTGTTTCAATTACATATACTTATATATATTCCTAAGTTTTTAATAAATACAATCTTCAGGATCACTAAGAAAAGTCTGACTCGGGTGGAACTGAGAAACAGAGGTTGTAACTCACCTTCTACTTCATACTTGGTTGCCTGGTCCTTCATGTCCTCTATCAGCAACAAAACATCCCTGTCTCTCTCTTCATTGCATTCCATAACCTCATACAAAATATCCACAGTCCTTTCATTCACCTCATATCTTGGAACAGGCCTATTCCCATATAATTTCTTTAGCCATAGAGTAACCTGCCAGAGAAGGGAGACAAAAGAGCAAGCAATCATGTGAAACGACAGAAAATAGCTGATAGATGTGAAAAACGTAAACCACTGCAACCTCTGCATTCCTGAAAAGCAACTCTCCTACATCAGTCCAGGAGGCATGGGGGGGAAAGGGGGAGACAAATTCCTTTCTCTCTTCTTTAAACACCCTCTGTGGTCTAGAAAACTATATTATATCCCTTTTAATCTCCCTCATTTCTCTGGACACCTGCTTATCTCCATGTGATAAAATTTCATCTTTTTAGTCACACAACCTATTGTCTACAGACACAGTAATGACCCAAGAGATGCTAAATGGGTGTTTGGAAAACTGGTGAACACTGTTTTAAAGCGTGTGGGATAAAACTGCCCGAGCCATCACTGGGAACAGTCTCTGCAGGAGTGGGAAAGAGTCACCACAGTGTGCAGGCACAAGCCCTGCAAAGCGTTTGTACCATTAAAAACAAGGTCAGAAATGAGAGATAATTCATTGCTCTCAGCTAGGGCTGTGATTATGGAATCATTGAATTGCTTGGGTTAAAAAAGCCCTCCAGGATCAATAAGTCCGAGCACTCCCCCAGCACAGCCAAGGCCACCACCGACCCATGTCCCCAGGTGCCACATCCACACGGCTTTTAAACCCCTCCAGGGATGGGGACTCCAACACTGCCCTGGGCAGCTGTGCCAGGCCTGGACAACCCTTTGAGTGAAGAAATTTTCCCTAACATCCAACCTAATTAGATTAGAAAGGTTAGATTATGACCAGCAATAACTGAGGAACGTGGAAGTTCTAAGTCATGTAAGGAACACAAATTCCTGCATAAGGCTGCCTAATAAACCTGACGGAGAATGGACGCAGCCGTATAACTTTAAAAGTCATTTTTTCCTAGCACCTCCTTCTTCATCCTCCTGCCATACCAGCACCTCAGCGACCTACACGCGCAGCAATGGAGAAAACCACCGCACCCTTCGGCGCGAACAGCACGAACGACGCGTGTGCGAGAGAAAAGAACTGCGATGGAAAGAGAAAGCGACCGAAGCCCCGCCGGCCCCCGTTACCCGTATGAGCCTCTCCTCGAAGGGATCGGGAGCCGCAGCTCCCGCCACCGCCGCCATCCCGCCCGCAGCCCGACGGGAGTGGGCGGCTGAGGGGCGGCGCCGCCGCCGCGGGAGGCGGGAGGCGGGAGGGAGCCGCCGGGCGTGGGTTACGCCGGGGGGGGGGGGACAAATAATAATAATAATAATGATGAAAAAAATGATTAACAGTGAATCGGAATGTTAAACATTCGGAATCGAGTCGTCTTTTAGTTAAGGGAAGGTGTTAAAAAAACGCCAGGCGAACCCCAACTACGGCGAAACGAAACAAAAGAGATGCAAGAGGAAGATATCGACAAGTATAGCAGAAAGCTGCCTTGGGGTGCTGGTGCCAGCGGCTGGACATGAGCCCAGGTGTGCCCAATGGGCAAGAGGCCAGTGGCCCCTGGGCTGTCCCAGCCAGGGTGTGGCCACAGCCCCAGGGCAGGGCCCGTCCCCTGTGCTGGCTCTGCTGAGGCACCTCCAGTGCTGGGGACAGCTCTGGGCCCCTCAGGACAGGAGAGACACTGAGGGGCTGGAGCGTGTCCAGGGAAGGGAACGGAGCTGGGAAGGGGCTGGAGCCCCAGGAGCGGCTGAGGGAGCTGGGAAAGGGGCTCAGGCTGGAGCAAAGGAGGCTCAGGGGGGACCTTGTGGCTCTGCACAACTCCCTGACAGGAGGGGGCAGCCGGGGGGGGTCGGGCTCTGCTCCCAGGGAACAGGGACAGGAGGAGAGGGAACGGCCTCAGGCTGGGCCAGGGGAGGTTTAGATTGGATATTTAGAAAAATGTCTTCACAAAAAGGGGTGTCAAGCCCTGGCCCAGGACAGTGGTGGAATTGGTTATTTGTATCCATGTGGGGTTTTGTTTTGTTTGGTTTTTTTTTCCAGGCTGTTTTACAGAAACTTAAGTGATTTCTGAACTAATCAGCATGGAAAGCATTGCTGAAGCATTACATTTGGTACAACACATGCCAAGGTAGCTGAGGATTTTTCACTTAACCTTATCAATACCCAGAAAGGGAATCTGCTGGGATCTGTGGCTTTACCAGTCCTCTGGATTACACCGTGCCTGCCTGAGTTTCAGCACTTTCTCACTGGCAGACCAAATCCTGTCTCACATACGGAGCATAAAAGCATCTCCAGCACCAGACTGAGGGCCAGGATTCTGCCCCTCTGCCCCGCTCAGGTGAGACCCCACCTGCAGAGCTGCCCCAGCCCTGGGCTCCAACAGCACAAGGACCTGGAGCTGCTGCAGCCAGTCCAGAGGAGGCCACGGAGATGCTCCCAGGGCTGGAGCCCCTCTGCTCTGGAGCCAGCCTGGGACAGCTGGGGCTGTTCACCTGCACAAGAGAAGGCTCCAGGGAGAGCTCAGAGCCCCTGGCAGGGCCTAAAGGGGCTCCAGCAGAGCTGCAGAGGGACTGGGGACAAGGGCTGGAGGGACAGGACACAGGGAGTGGCTTCCCAGTGCCAGAGGACAGGGACAGATGAGATATTGGGTAGGAATTATTCCTTGTGAAGGTGGTGAGGCCCTGGCACAGGTTGCCCACAGAAACTGTGGCTGCCTCATTGTTGGAAGTGTTCAGGTTCAGGTTGGACATGGCTTGGTGTGGTGTCCAACCCTTTGGGGGAATGTAGCATCCAAGATTCACAGATGCTCATGGTCAAAAGTCAGACCACCTAATATAAGCCCATGGCAGTGGGTTTTGGATAAAGGAGTAGGGGAAAGGGTGGAAAACTGGATGGATTAAAGAGGGGGAGAGAGGATGAAAGAGAGAGATGACCAGCCATTGGTCCAGTGTTGATCCAGCTGATGGGGTGTCCAGGGTCCTGGGGTGTCTGTATGCATGGTCTTGAGGGGGGAGCTTTTGTAGAGAGTTTCTCTACCCTGGAGGTAACTTTCTCACTTTCTATGCAAATATATCATCTGCAATTCATTCTTCTAGACCTTTCTGGAAATGGGTCGGAGGGCTTCAGGGGTCTCTGGTGGTCTTGACTCCCCATACAGTCCTAGACCACTTTTGGGCCTCATTCCTGTGCTGTGTTGTTTTTATCTCCAGGAACTAGAACAAGGATGTTTGTCCCAGAGAAATGCTGCCCTATCCCTGAATGGCCCCTTCTCCAACCACATCCTGTTCTTCCTCACAGCTGGGTTTTTACCAACAAGCCCTGATTGTTGTTACCAACAATCCTTGGTTGGCTCCACAGTTATCCAGATACTGGTGTTTGAGGCACACACCCATTAGCCCCCTTATTGTTACGGGTTCGGGAGGATGTCCGTGCACAAAAACCTCAAGACACAGTCAGAATTGCAGAGCAAATCAACTTTATTAGTCGCGCTAGCAATAAATACATACCGACCCCTGGATGCTGGAGAAGCCGCTGAGCAGGAGAAGGAGATGGAGCATGGCTCCCGAACGGGAGGGGAAGGAAGACAGCGCACCTTCAGGGCGTCCCCTGGATGAAAACGGTGTGCCTCGTGTCTTCCTCTCCCCTCCATCCCAGAACCACACCTTATATCTCCTCCTCAGGAGTGGCCAGTTGCAGCATCATTTCACAAGAGGCCGGCGTGTGAGATGAGTTCACAGCGGCCCACGATCACACCTCCATGCCAACAACGGCTTTATTGTGTATTGTTCCCCTTTCATGGGATGAATCGCACCAGGTGACCGATACACAGTTTCATTTCTGAAGGTTAGTCCTACCAACTAACAGTAAGGTCTTCTTCTACATTATCTTGTTGACGTGCACAACCACGGACCAAATATGTCAGGCCTTAGACCCGTCTTCGGTCCCTGACACACTTATCTTCTGGGCTTCTGAACATGGGGCAACCAGCTTTAATCCATGAAACACATAGCAGCTAACAAGCAAGCTCTCAGTGATGTCCATGTGTTAAGAGAAAACAAATTACTTGTTGGGGACATTGCCTTGTCAAGGTTTAGGGCTTGACATGCTTCAATGATCTCAGACCTAGGGGGAGGTTATGGATGCTGAAAAAGCTCCAGCAGAGAATTTCTTCAGCTCTCTGCAGCATTTTTGTGAGAGTTCTGTCTTTCCCATGCAAGTAACTCAAAACAATGTTACAGTTTTGTAAGCTTCTTGCAGCTGCAGGTTGTTTTGCAGAATTGTTACGGTTCTAACTAGAAAAACATTCAGAGATGGGTGTTTTAGAACTTGACCAATCCCCTTAAGGGGTGGATGGCAAAAAACCAATTATCTTATGCCACTTAATACACTTTGCGAACTAACATATAAAAGCCTTCTGAGAATTCATTAAAGGTGCATCCATTTATCCCTGAGCCTGGACTTCGTGTCGTTTCTCAACTTGTCCGTGGGGAAAACGGCGACAGGAGGTTAACAAAGCTTGGGGAGAAGGATGTACCACTGACAGTGGGCACAGAGAAAGCACAATTTACAGCCCACGGGGACATCTGCTTGAGCTTCCAAGATGAGGAAGAAACTAATAAAGTGAACCCAGCATCTCTGCTGAAATCAGCTCTGATTGGGTAAAGAGTAATTCTGGCAGGGGGGATCTGTGACCACAGACTCGCAGACTACTGACCCAAGAAACCCACCAACACAAAAGAAGAGAAAGACTGGGCATGAGAAACGACAGAATCATTAACCAATAGAATACTAATTAATAAGAGAATTGTGTAACGGGTAGCCAGTGAACGCTAGTTCCTTTGTATGCTAAAATGTATAAATAGTACATAAATAGTTTTGATAGTTGTGGAATGCCACTGAGCACCCAAGCTTGTACAACCCTGCAATAAATAATCAGTGTCTCTCTTGTGTGTCTAATCATTGGTTTGTTGCACACCAGGTAAGAAATCCAATTTTTGCAGGCAACACTGCCACTGCCCCTATCCCTTTCCCTACCCCTGATACTGAGCCCCACAAGATTTGCACCCCTCAAGATTTAATCAGTAGCTGTAGCAGGAGAGCAATGATTAAGCAGTTGCACATTGTGAGCATTGTATGCTTGGCTAATTTTTTAAGGAAATCAAGGCGATTCCAAGAGGAATGGGCTGTTTGGATGAGAGCCACCAGGACTGAAGTCAGCAGGACTGAGCAGTACCTGGGAGAGAGTAATTCCAGCAGTGGGAGATTGTGGCCAGCATCTTACTGACCACCAACTCAAAACAGAGTAATGGACGTGAGAAGAGAGACACCTAACTAGCAAAGAGGGATCTGAGTGGTAATTAATTGAAGTGGTAGTTAATAAAATGTTATTAACACACAGAAGTTATGTAATTTGTAACCAATGAATGTTGATGCCGTTGGTTGTTGAAATGTAAAAATAGAGTAACATTTTGATGATGAGTACACTGAACACCCAACCCCCTGCTTTATGCGAAGTAGAATAAGATGTAAGTACCTCGCCTCGGTGTGTGAAGTCGTGCTGCACACCGGGGAACGAGCCCGCGGTCAGGGCAACACTTCTGTCCCTGATTCTGTCCCTGTCTCTGCCCCTGTCCTTATCTCCGTTCTTTTCCGTGCCCCTGTCCCTAACCTTGTCCCTGTCCCTGTCCTTTTCCGTGCTCCTGCCCTTGTCCCTGTCCTTGTTCTTTTCCGTGGCCCTGTCCCTACCTTGTCCCCGTGCCTGTTCCTTTCCATGCCCCCGTACTTGTCCCTGTTTCTTTCCGCGCTCCTGCCCTTGTCCCTGTCCCTGTCCCTGCCTCAGTTCCTGTCCGGACTCCTTCCCGTGTCCCTGCCCTTGCCCCATCTCCCGTCCTCCCTCACTCCCCGCCCCTTCCGCCCGCTCAGGGCTATTTCAAGGACACCGCCCGCAGCGGGCTTTTTTCTAAGAGCCTCATTTAGGTTTTGTTAATTATTTGTGTTATTCTCATTACATATTACACATATTTGTGTGTAGACAGATACACAGACAGATAGATATATACACACATATAAATCAGGGGCACGGGAAGCAGTTGCGTTTCGCGCCCCGCCCCCTGGGCGCGGCCTCGGCGCCAAAAGGGGCGTGAGGCACCGCCGCCATTTTGTGTGCAGAGCGCGCGGCCGGCAGCGTTCAGCGTCCCCCAGCCCGAGCCTCCCCCGGGACCCGCCGCCGCCACGATGCTCTCCGCCCGCGTGGCTGCCGCCCTTGCCCGCTCCCTGCCGCGGCAGGCCGGCCTGGTGAGCGCCATGCCCGCCCCGGAGCCCGCGGGGCCGGGGGGACGCGGCGCCTCCGCCATCTTGGGGGCCGCGGTGACATTGAGGGGGTGAGGGGGTGACATCTGGAGGGAAGCAGGGGGTGTCCCCTCAGCGTTGTGTGACAACGCTGAGGAACGAGGTGTCCTTGCCCCGGCTCGGGTTAGTGGCTGAAAGCTGCCAGGGCAAGGTCAAGGTTGTGGGTGTGAGGTGCGAGGGGGTGGAGGGATTTATCCCGTGTTTGTGAGGAAATGGAGGGTGGGAAGAGCCATGAGGAACCACTCCTGCCGGTGTTTCCAGTGAATATGAATGGGGGAGAGGCCTGCTCGGGGTGCAGGGCGTTGAATGGCATCAGTGTTGCTGCATGGTGTTGCGCTGGGAACCTTGCTTAAGGTGCAAAAGCATAATCTTATAATGCACACATTATCACAGATTTTTTCTTTCTTTAGTGTTTAAAACTAGCCATGAGAAGAGTGTTTTCACAAGAAGGGTGATTAGACGTTGGAAGGGGCTGCCTAGGGGGGTGATGGAGTCACCAGCCTTAGAGATGTTTAAGGATGTAATGCACGTAGTATCATGGTCTAGTTGTCGAGGTGGTGTTTGGTCATAGGTTGGACTCAATGATCTCAGAGCTCTTTTCCAAGGTATTCGTGATTCTGATTTCTTTTGTTGTAGTGCTTTGTGGTTTTTTTCTATGTGTGTTGACAGTACCAAAACCACTGCAGTGAGATTTATCTTAGAAGACACAACTGTACTTCTCCCTGTGCAGAACCTGAGTGGGGCAGTGATTTCTCTATGCCCCAGGGTTCTGATGTTCAGCACAGAAATGCCAAATGTGAGGATGTTTTTTTTTGGGAGCTGCTGCAGCACTTGATGGTGACATCAGTGCACTGCAGAAAAATGCAGTGAGGGATTTGGAGCAACCTCATTCATGATCTGTCCTTTCTTAGTGGTGCTGGACTTGGTTCCAGAGCTGCATAGCTCTGAGTGGGGTGCTATGGAGCTTAACTCAAAGCTGAGATGCATCATAAGCAGCTCAAGATCAAAGATGTGTTAATCTCTCAGCATTTGTTTTTGCATGGTTGAGAAAATCTCGCTGTTACTGAAACAATTACTTATTTTAGATTTCCAGAAACACCCTTGGTGCAGCATTTGTTGCTACAAGAAACCTCCATGCCTCCAAACCGTGCTTTCAGAAAACTGGTGAGTCTGAGAAAGGTCTTGAGTGTGGTTTAAGAATTTGGTCTGTCAGACAAAAAGGAATTAGATTATGGTGAGTGTTGGTTGACAGCACTTGAGGAGATTTTTGTTTCGAGAGTGTTTAAGTGAACTGTTACCTGCTCACATCCAGCAAACTGCACTTTAATAGCCTGATAGTGCCCCCCGAGCAGGGAGTGGCCATGTGTCAGCTGGCTTACTTAGCTGCTTCACTAGGATTCCAGTCACCTGCAGCATTATTTGAAAATTATTTGAAGAAACAGTGCCCCAGATTGGAGTTGCCTGTAACAGAATGAAGGAGTGGGTGACTTTCACAGGCCTGCCTGGGTTTGACCTTGTGTCCTTGAGCACAACTTTTTTTGCCGCCAGCAGTTCGGTGTTTAGAGAAGACAGCTGCACTGCGTAGCAGTGTGTTTGGCAGTGCTTCACGCACATTTTTTGAAATGGTTTAGGGTGATTAAAGGCATTACTAGAAAATAAGTTTTACAGTGTTATTTACTGTTTCTTAGCTGAGGAGGTAACAAGCTGTTGTAAGTCAAATTGAAGAAATATGGAGAATATATTTTTATATCTTATATCAAACAACTTGCTCCTGAAACGTAATGAAGTTCCTTTATATTGGTGTGCATCTTGGATTACTAATCACTTGGCAGGGTGTTCTGATGCGACCAAGGCTAGGTAACTGCTCTGCAAGCAGGCCTGTTCTGCCTGGGCTAAGGCTGAGTCATTAATCTAATTGCTTTCTAGGGAGAGGCAGTGTAGGACATAATCAGGAAAGTGGATAACTATACAGTCAGCCCTGTTTTGGTTGAAGCTGGCTGGTAATGATGAGTTGAAGCTGCTTTTGTAGGCTGGGAATACAGAGGCTGGTAAGTTAGCACCTAAGTAAAGGTATTGTTAGCTAGACTTCGTGGTGCAGCTGAGAAAGGCCACTTTGTGAATTGGAGGCAAGCTTACTGAGTGCTTATTGTACCTTAATGTGCTAATGTGATCTGAAACATCTGTCTCCAGGTACTGCTGAGGTATCCTCTATTCTCGAGGAGCGCATCCTGGGAGCTGACACCTCGGCTGAGCTGGAGGAGACAGGCCGCGTGCTCTCGATTGGTGACGGTATTGCCCGCGTGTACGGCCTGAGAAATGTCCAGGCAGAAGAGATGGTTGAATTCTCTTCTGGGCTGAAGGTAAGCAGTCATTAAAGCAGCTCCTTTAGCACAGAGATACTAAAAAGACAGTTTTTTAAGAAGAACCTGAGGCTGTGCTTGGAGGTACCACTACGAACATTGTGTTAACTTCATTGCAACTTTAATATGTAGTATCAGCATCTGATTCTCAGCCAGCATTTGAGCTTTGTTTTCATTTAGAAAGTAAAAGAACTGACTTGGCACTGGATTTTTTCTTTGGTTTCAGGGTGTCTTTACTGTTTGCTGTTTAATAATGGCCTCTCTGCTTCAATGCATTATGCAGCTTGCTGGCTTCTTGTAGTCCTAACAGTGGGTTAGTGTTAAAAAGCTGTTTCAAGAGTACTGCTACAGCTCTTTGAGCATTTTTAATGACTTGTCTCACCTTGGGCACAGAAAAAGCCAGAGCTTTTCCCTTGTCCAGCTTCTAGGCAAGGGAGTAATGTTGTACTTGAACCTTGCTTCTGTTCTTTTTGGAGAAACGAGTGACTTGAGTGCTAGGCTGCTGAGATACAATTACTTGGTGAGTTGAAAGCTTAGGCAGGTTCTCCAGCCCATGTAGAAGGAAATAGATACTTTGTACATAAAAGCAGAACCTTGACTATTGTCACAAATAAGGTTAAGGTAGATCATGTAGGATTTTGTACACAGTAAAATAATCATGTCAATATTGAAGTTTTTATGCATGTCAGTATGGATTTTCTCAGGGTAATGTGATCTCTCTCTCCTAGGGTATGTCCTTGAATTTGGAGCCCGACAACGTTGGTGTTGTCGTGTTTGGTAACGACAGACTGATCAAGGAGGGGGATGTTGTGAAGAGAACTGGTGCCATTGTGGATGTTCCAGTGGGGGAGGAGCTGCTGGGCCGTGTTGTAGATGCCCTGGGCAATCCAATTGATGGGAAGGTAAGTGTAGCTGGGTGTTAACTACCTCTGCTTCTCTCTGTGTGATACAGACCTCAGCAGTTTTTTCCTCTCTTTTAAGGGCGCTATTGCATCTAAGACACGTAGGAGAGTTGGCTTGAAGGCCCCTGGGATCATTCCCAGGATCTCTGTGCGTGAGCCCATGCAGACTGGGATTAAGGCTGTGGACAGCTTGGTGCCCATTGGTCGTGGCCAGCGTGAGCTGATCATTGGTGACAGGCAGACCGGGTAAGTTAAATGCTCAAGCCTAAAATGTTCCTTAAACAGAGACTTGGGTACAGCATGTGCCGAGGTACAGAGCTGGACACAGGGCTGGGTAGGGGCTGAGAGAACCTTGGGCGGCTTAACTTTCCAGCTTCTCTGTTCCACAGGAAAACTTCAATTGCAATTGACACAATAATCAACCAGAAACGATTCAACGATGGCACAGATGAGAAGAAGAAGCTGTACTGTATCTATGTTGCAATTGGCCAGAAGAGATCCACTGTTGCTCAGCTGGTGAAGAGGCTTACGGATGCAGGTATGGATTTTTGGAGATGGTTGAGCCTAATGACACCTAATGTTTGGCACCTAATGACATCCTGTTCTCACTGCAATGCTGAGTACTGCTGTGACCTCTCCTGGCTGCAAGTGTAGACAGAATTCTTACTAAATGAGTGAATTACTTAATGTTGTGAACAAGAAATCTCTATAGGTATCTCTGGGAAAAAATACCATTTTTGCTGTATCACAATTAGGAATACTATTTTGAGGTCCCCAAACTGCTGAATTGCTTCTGGAAAAGTCACCCTGTGGTTTTAGTGTTTTTTTCAGCAGAGCTGAAAGCTTCATCTTGGCAGTCAGGCAGGCCTGGTGACAAGCTGTGGCCTTCAAGTTGTCATGGACTTGGCATTTGCCCATGTGTTCCATGTGCCGGTCAGTATGAATGGCAGCTGCAAATTTAGTGAAGAGCTTTTACTGCCCAAACACAAGGCATTAAGTGATAGCATCTCTTCAGAGTCAGTGATCTATATTACCAAGGCTCCATATGTAATAGAGCTTGCAAGAGATCAGGCATGTTGACCTCTTGCCTGCTGATCCTGGCGTCTGTCACAGAAAACCCCACATTTTAAGGACAATAATTTGAGACTGTAGCAAAGAGTTGTACGTTCTTGCAGCAGCCAGGAAACCATGGGCTTTCAGTGTGAGTTACTTCTAGAACAAAAGCTTGACTTAGTTTTAAGCTTTGTTTTAATTGGGAAAGAAGTCTGCAGGTGTTAGAGGTTAGCTGCCACAAACTTGCCTTTGAGACTTCCTGAGTCAGTGTTGCTAGCAGATGTGTTCAGCTGGTGTGCTGGGCTTTCCTGTAGCAGCGCAGTGACACTGCCTGGACTTGCTTCAGCACTGGTACTTGACATGCTTGTGTTTGCTGGTTTGGGAGTGATGAGGTAATGGCACTCAGAGGTGTCTCCAATCCTTTCCAGATGCCATGAAGTACACCATTGTGGTGTCTGCCACAGCCTCTGATGCAGCACCCCTGCAGTATCTGGCTCCCTATTCAGGCTGTTCCATGGGGGAGTACTTCAGAGACAACGGGAAACACGCGCTAATCATCTATGATGACTTGTCCAAACAGGTCAGGAAACTTTGGTTTTAGGCCTTGTGGTGTGGCATTGGTGTTTGTAGCTCTAAGATCACCTCAGGTTTAGAAATCCAAAATGTTAAGTGGGGTGCTGAGCTCTGAAGGCTGTCTTTGCACCACACAGGCCGTTGCCTACCGTCAGATGTCTCTGCTGCTGCGCCGCCCCCCTGGCCGTGAGGCCTACCCGGGTGATGTGTTCTACCTGCACTCTCGGCTGCTGGAGAGAGCAGCCAAAATGAATGACTCCTTCGGGGGCGGCTCTCTGACCGCCTTGCCTGTCATCGAGACTCAGGCTGGGGACGTGTCTGCTTACATTCCAACCAACGTCATCTCCATCACCGATGGACAGGTAGGGCTTCCTCACAGCCCAGCATCTCCGTGGAACTTAGTGGCCGGTCTCTGAGAAGGCCTCCAGGCTTCTGAACAAGATAATGATACAATTCTGTCCTGCAGATTTTCTTGGAAACTGAGTTGTTCTACAAAGGTATCCGTCCAGCCATCAACGTTGGTCTGTCTGTGTCCCGTGTGGGTTCTGCTGCTCAGACCAGGGCTATGAAGCAGGTAATTGGGAAATTGGTGTTCCTTCTCATGCTAGAGATGAGTGGTGTTAGGCCTTCCAAGCCATTTCATTCTGATGAGCTGTGAACAGAGAGGGAACAAAGCTTTGGCTTTCTTAGTGTTATAAAATGATAAAAGAACAAGTGTTAGAGATCTCTTAATGCTTCCATTGCCTGCTGAGAAAGGTGTGGGAGAAAGGGAAACAGTATCTGCATAAAGATATGTACAGGATTAAATTTTGATCTGCTGAACTGGGTACTGATCACTTAGAAGTAGAAAATGTTCTCTTAACCCTGGGCTTTTAGTCCAGACATGGAAATAGCGAGGTTTAGTATCAACAGTTGCTGTGTCAGGGAGAAATAGCATGCTTATGTGAAAGGGTGGGATTTTTAGAAATGCTTATGATCATCTGTCAGTTTTTAGATTGACTTGTCTGGAATGCAAGGCAGAGCTGACTCGTGACACCTGTCAGCTGCAAGATAACCTTCAAACTCCTAGACACACTTGCAGGTGATCACAGTGGCTCTGACTTGTCCCCTGCAGGTGGCAGGTACCATGAAGCTGGAGCTGGCTCAGTACCGGGAGGTCGCTGCCTTTGCCCAGTTCGGCTCTGACCTGGACGCTGCCACGCAGCAGCTGCTGAACCGCGGCGTGCGCCTGACAGAGCTGCTCAAGCAGGGCCAGTATGGTGAGTGCCCGGGCTTGGCAGGTCTGGGTGCCCATTAGTGCCTTGTGCTGATGAGGTTGGGCTTGGTTGGCATTCACTGTGTCTGTTCTGTGCACATGGTAAATGCAGATTTGCTTGAACCAAACTGTCCATGTGCACTTGGTCTTCCAAGGACTCTGTGTAGTCTGATGTGTCTTGATGGAAGAGTTCCAGTGGTGTGAGTGCTGTCTTTTCCTGCAGTTCCCATGGCCATTGAGGAGCAGGTGGCAGTCATCTATGCTGGTGTCAGAGGTCACTTGGACAAGCTGGAGCCCAGCAAGATCACAAAGTTTGAGAGTGCTTTCCTAGCTCATGTAATAAGCCAGCACCAGGCACTCCTTTCCACGATCAGGTATGGTGGTTTGTTTACCTCGCTTTATCCCAAGGGTATGGATGTCTGGAGTGCAGATAATGGTCATCGAACTGTTAATTCAGTGTATCCTAGAACATCAGGCCTTCAGCTGGCTGTACCATAACTGGGGGTTAAATCAGCCTTCCTACCATCCACCTTCCTCAGGTTCAGCTCTTAAGAAATGCAGCTGATGCTTAAAGTGAACCTACTTAAAATGCATCTCCTCTAACCTGTTCTTGAAATCACTTGAGTCAGTTCCCGTATTTTGGACAGCTTTAAGCTGTTGGAGTGTTGTGGGTTAAGTGCTGCTGAGTGAACTCTTGGGAACTGAGTATGTCCGTAGTCCTGTCCTGGAAACTGGTCCTGGCTTTTTTTGTCATGAGGCAGATCATGTGCCTTCTGTCTCTGGGGCACAGCTCTAGGTAGGGTCTTGTTGGAATATGTGTGGCCGTTCTGAAAGAATTTGTGGGCAGACTTCAGTTCTTAAACAGGACTGGCTCTTTTAGGAAAAGGGATGTTCTGTCAGTGGGATGGCTTCATGCACCAAACAAATGTGTTCATTTATCTACTGATTTTGTTAGGAATGGGGAGGTTTGTTGTAAAGCTTGTATGTTTGTCTTGAGGGTTGACCCTGTTTTGATTGCCGTGTCAGAAGTTTAACTGAACTCTTCCCACAGGACCGAAGGGAAGATCTCTGACCAGACAGAAGCGAAGTTGAAGGAAATAGTCACAAATTTTCTGGCTACTTTTGAGGCATAAACTCTTAAAACTGTTCAAACAGACCAGGCTGTTGTGATCCAGTGTTCCAGCTCCGTCAAAGACGAAAGCATGTGCGGCTTGAATGTACAGATCTTGGTGAGAATAAAGGTTCCCATGTAAAAAGGCTCTGTTCTGAATGTAAAAATGCCGTGTTCTGAATGATTGCTTTTTGTCTGTACTTCTGTCTGGCTCCTGCGCCTGTAGAACCACAGAGCTGAACTCCCCTGGACACAGCCCTGCTAGAGGAACCCCAGAAATCAGGGATATCTTTACTGGTTGAGTGAGCAAACATCCCTGACACGAACCAGGAGGATGACAGAGCTGAGGGGCCTTCTCAGTGTTCATCCTTTGTTCCAGGCAGCTTATCCTGCAGAAAGGCAGTGCCTCTGGGGAGGCAGCTTGTGTTGTCCTGTCATGGGGATAACCCACTGGACTTCACAGGAATCTCTTAACTGCCTGACACTGGGACAGAGCATTTCTTTGAATTGCTGTTTGACCCATTGTGGTGCCAGGCCTTTGGAAGACTGGTCCTTGTGTTTCCGGACAACTGCAGGTGTAGCTGTCACAGTAGTGTTAGTTACAAATACAAATCCTAGAATCCCAGAATGGTTCTGGTTGGATGATCTTGAAGATCAGCTCGCTCCACCTTCCTGTCATGGGCAGGGACACTTTCCACTATCCCAGGTTGCTCCAAGCCCTGTCCAACCTGACCTTGAACACTTCCAGAGATGGGGCAGCCACAGCTGCTCTGGGCAGCCTGTGCCAGGGCCTTACCACCCTCACCACCCTTCAGACAAGAATTTCTTTCAAATATCCCATCCAGCCTTGGGCTCTTGTCACTATGAAGCCATTGCTCCTTGTCACTCTAGACACTTGTAAATAGTCTCTCTCCACCTTTCTTGTCAGCTCCCTTCAGGTACTGGAAAGCCACAATTAGGTCACCCCAAAGCAACCTCTTCTGCAGGCTAAACAATCCCAATTCTCTCAATCTTTCCCCACAGCAGAGCTCCTCCATCCCTCTGACCATCTTGGTGCCTCCTCTGGACTGGCTGCAGCAGCTCCAGGTCCTTGTGCTGTTGGAGCCCAGGGCTGGGGCAGCTCTGCAGGTGGGGTCTCACCTGAGCGGGGCAGAATCCCCCCTCCCCTGCTGCCCACGCTGGGGATCAGCCCAGCACAGGGGGGTTTTCAGGGCTGGGGCAGGACTACCCTTGATGTGTGCTCTGTCTCCAGTTAACTTCCTGTACAGGAGTGTCCTGCCTCCCCATCCAAACTTGCAGAGTTACAGGCAGCTGGAATCATTCTCAGTTAAGGTTATACATGTTAATAGCCTGAGTGCTTTGAGAGAGTGAGCTCTGCAGTACTGGGCAAAAATAAACACACACTTGCAGTCCAGAGATGCCAGATACCTTTCTGGGAGCAGTTAGTGCTGTGCTTCAGGAGGAGAGCCTCCTGTGCAGACCTTTGGTCTGTCACCATCTTGTTTCTTTTCCCCCACAGCCGCAGAAGAAGTGGCTGGGGGGCCTCACAGGTGTGAGTGAATACTGCTGTGGAATGTTTCCACTCTGATCTGCCCAACATCACTTGTTCCTACCAGGACAGCTTTTACAGCTTGTGACTGTGTTCCTGCCCAGTGATTAAACCTTGGTTACTATTTGGCATTGCTGTGCCATGTTTTACTGACATGCTGCTATAGTTGGAAAGCCCTGAGCTCAGAGATGTCTTAGTCCAAAATTGCACAGAGATGTATATTTTTCTAGTAACATAAGATAAATATTCCAAGGTTCAGGTTTCTGCCCTCTTGCTGCTGTGCTACAGGAAGGTGGTAACTTCCTCATGGAAGCACCATGTGGTAAATGCATCCAGTCGGCTCAGAGTGAAGGTCAGTGGATGAAGGTTTTGGAGGATGGGTCACAGCTACCGAGTGGTGCCATGGGCTCCCCTGGCCAAGAGGTGGAGCTGGGAAGCTGGGAGATGGTGAGTGGATCACAGAATCACAGTGGTTTGGTTTGAAAGGGACCTTGAAGATCATCTACATCCACCCCCTGCTGTGGGCAGGACATCTTCCACTATCCCAGGTTACTTCAAGCCCCATCCAGTCTGGCCTTGAACACTTCCAGGGATGGGGCAGCCACGGCTTCTCTGGGCACCCTGTGCCAAGGCCTCACCACCCCCACAGGGAAGAGTCTCTTCCCAGTGTCCTATCGAACCCTGCTCTCTGGAAGTGGGAAGCCCTTTCCTCTTGTTTCGTTACTCTGTGCCCATGTCCCAAGTCCCTCTCCAGCTCTCTTAGAGCCCATTTAGGTGCTTGATGATGTGGATTCATGGTGAGGGTTTGTGCTCTCTTGGGTCAGGACACTGCACAGGGTTAGTCTGCCTAAATCAGCCTCAGGTTAACAATTGAGCAGATTTATTTCAGTAAGTGGAAAACCACTTTTTTTATGTTACTGGAGTGTTTTAGCTGTCCCTGTGTTCAAGCAGAGGCAGCAGTGGGCGCAGTGGATGTGATGAGGCATTTCAGCACGTAGTTTAGTATCTCTGCTTTCCTATTTTCAAAGCATCGCTCAGAAGTCCCTCAAGGAGTGCCTCGTGACAGGCAATGGCCCCTTATAAACTGTGGGTGACGCGCGATGTGTGCTGTGAAGGAGGGTTCTGTGTGTTCGGGAGCGGCTGGGGGTGCTCAGGCTGGAGAAAAGGAGGCTCAGAGGGACTTTCTGGCTCTGCACAACTCCCTGACAGGAGCGGGCAGCCAGGAGGGTTCGGGCTCTGCTCCCAGGGTACAAGGGACAGGCCAGGAAACAATCTGCAGCTGTGCCAGGAGAGGTTTAGATTGGATATTAGGAAAATGTCTTGACCTAGAGGGTTTTCCTGCCCTGGCACAGGCTTCCCAGGTGAAGTCCTCATCCTTGGATTAAAAAATCCTGTGGATGTGGATGTGTGGGGCATGGGTTAATGGTGGGCTTGGCAGTGCTAGGCGAATGGTTGGACTCGATGACCTTGGAGGTCTTTTCCAACCTAAGCAATTCTATGAGTCCATGAAACCTTCCCAAAGTACTCCTGCAGCTCCGAGGCGGGCGGGCAGGGCACTGCAGGTGGCGTGGGCACGGCTGTGCAGCCGCCGGCCGAGCTGCTCCCGCTCCGCTCCGTCTTTCCTCGGGGAAGCCGCGCGGCTCACCGGGATCGGCCGCCACGGATGGGTTTGTGCCACGCGCGTGGATGCCGAGCCTCCCTTTCCCCCGGGTAGCCACAGCCCGTGCCGCTCCCCGGCCCGCGGGGAGCCTGGGGCGGGAGCACCCGTGCGTGGGAGGAGACTCCGCGGGGCGGGCCGAGCCGGGCCGCGCCGGGCCGGGCAGGGAGCGGCGGAGCGCGGCGGCGGCGGCGGCAGCAGGATGCCGGAGGCGCGGTTCAGGGACCACTTCTGGGTGAGCGGGAGCACTGCGGGGCCGGGGCAGCGCGGGCAGAGCCAGCCGGAGCCGGGTGGGCACAGCTGGAGGTGGAGGGATCACTGCTCTCTGGTTAGAGTTGGCTCCAAAGCCAATGATCGTGGTCGTGGGGTGACTTTGCTGAGTGCTCCGGGTCGATAAAACACTGTCGCAGGGTGCCCAGAGAAGCTGTGGTTGCCCTATCCCTGGAAGTGTCCAAAGTCAGGTTGGACGGGGCTTGGAGGGACCTGGGATAGTGGAAGGTGTCCCTGCCCATGGCAGGGGGTGGAATGAGATGGGCTTTAAAGTTCCTTTCCAACCCATGCCATTTTGGGACTCTGTGATTCCCCAGCAGGCACTGCCCACCCATGCACATCCTGAGAGTTCTGGATTTACAACCTGTTTCATGCAGCCAAAATAATCCCAGCAAGTGGCTGCTGCCTTGCTGGCGGAAGTCAGTGCCAGGTTGAAGGGTTTGATAACATTAATTGGCCATTGGTGAACTACTTGGAGACACCATGGCCAAAAATGTTCTCTTGACGTGGAGCTAATCCTGGACTAGGAGCAAGTCACTCGGTGTGGTGCTGCTACCAGCTGCTGAGCCATGGAGGAAAACCCACGGTTCGGGGAAAACCACAATTTATTATTTTCAGTCTGAATTATGCTTTTATAAAAGGAGAAGTACAGGAAATCCAAATATCTGCTGCAAAACTTCAGCTCTGTGGCTACTCAGTTCCTCTTGTGGTGGACCTTCATTCCAAGTATTGGCAACCAGGAAGTAAATTACCAAATTTGGTCTTTTGGGGCTGAAAATCTTCATCTGTGAGTGGTGCTTGGGGTTTCGCAGATGTTGCTTGGAAGCTGCTCCCATCTTGTAGGTTGTGGGAGAGAAGCACAAGCCCCAGGAAGAGCTGGCACCGGGTTTGGGGCTCCTGAGTGTTGAGGAGTAAGTGCAGAACACCAGGCTCACCCAGCATCATTAGCGAGTTAACTGGCAGAGGGTTGTCAAATACACAAATCCCACGCAGGTATCAAACCTGTTGTGGAGAATAAGGCCAACTTTGCATCTGGCAGCTGCTTCCCAGCTATTTGTTGCAGAGAAGTTTTCAAAGGTGCTCCCTTTGCTTTGCAAACGTGCAGAGGGGAAGGTTTTGAGGGTGGTGGCAGCGTCCCCCCAGGCTGGGGGAATAACTGTGATGCCAGGAAGGCTGAGTAGACAAGGTTTGTTGTGACGCCTCAGCAGCACATTGCATTAAAGAGCTGCTGGCCACAGGGCTGACTTCAGCTGCTTCTGCCCGGTTTGTTCCTCTCTGGCTGTGGTGTGGTGCTTTTTGAAGGAGGATCCTGGAGGAGGGGGCTCAGTGGGAGAAAACACCAGGACAGGAGCAGCCTCCAGCTCCCAGGGCAAGGTGGATGTGGGGCATTGCATGGGGCGCTCACTCCTGCCTGACGCCTTTTACTGCAAACACGGCTGTTTCCTGAATAATCCCCGGCTCTTGCTGAGCCCCAAAACACTGGTGCTGCCAGGGATTTTTCCTGGTTTTTGTCCTTTCTGAAGCCTTCATGCTCCAAGCCCCCTGACCAAGGAAATGTGCCTGGGGCAGGCAGCTGGGGTGAGGGTTGGACGGGAACGTGATGGATGTGACTCAGTGGAGAGACTGAGGCCCCTCTGCGGTCATTGGGCCCATGGAAAAGGCAGGTACCACCCCAAGCAGCTGCCACACCACGTACTGGTGACTCTGCATCAGCTGTGAGGGCTGGGGAGGAGGGGGGGAATAAGGGTAGGAAGAAAAAAAACAAATCAAGATGAGGTGTGGAGGGCTGCACATCCAGCTTCTGCCTGCTGCTGAGTGCTGTGAGTGGACATGCACTTCCTCCTGCAATTTTCCTCTTAAATTGCTTTGCGTAAGGCAAAAATAGAAGGAGAAGTCTTTGCCAAAGCAAGTGATTTCTTAGAATCATAGAAGCATAGAGCAATTTAGGTTGGGAAAGACCTTACAAACCATCTAGTCCACCACCCTACTGTAGTCAGGGACACCTTCTACCAGACCAGGGTGCTCCAAGCCCCGTCCAACCTGACCTGGAACACTTTCAGGGATGACGTAGCCACAGCTTGTGTGGGTAACCTGTGCCAGTGTTTTAACACCCTCATCATCAACAATCCAAACAATTCCTTCCTTATATTTAATATGAATCTCCCCTCTTTTAGTTTAAAACCATCATTCCTTGTCCTATTATTACAAAGAGCTTGGTGAGGCGCAACTTTCATCTTCTGTAGGTTCCTCACCTGTCAGATAAGGTGAGATCAAGAGAGCCATTGCTGCATGATCCTGGGCAGGTGGCATATGCTGCTGCACATTGTTCTTCAGTGGTGATGCTGGCTCAGCTTCAGATCTGCTGGTCCAACAAAATGTCCACATCTTTTTTTCCCCCCCAAATTAACTCATCATCCCACTCTACCTGCAGAATCCCTAAATACTAGGAAAAATGTATGTTACTCTGGTGGGGGCAAATTTCTCAGTGGTTAGGACAGCCTGATGGGAAGGAGGAGGCTTTGGGAGTGCTCCAGAGGAGGTATGCTCCAATTGACAAGACAAAGTCTAAAAAATGTCCAAGCCCTTTGGTATTGAATCTTCCAGCTTTGAAATGTGGCAGGTTGTGAGCGATGACCTCCAAATTTCTTTGTGGGGATAGGATGATAAGGGTGAGGGTGGGGAGGCCCTGGCACAGGGTGCTCAGGGAAGCTGTGGCTGCCCCTGGATCCCTGGAAGTATCCAAGGCCAGCTTGGACAGGGCTTGGAGCAACCTGGGATAGTGGAAGGTGCCCTGCCCATGGCAGGGGGTGGCAGTGGATGAGGTTTAAGGTCCCTTCCAACCCAAACCATTCTTGGATTCTGTGATTGTATGCTAAGCTGCAGCCCACCTTTTGCTCTGTCGGGGTAGCAGGGCTGTGCTTCCAGCCTCACCTGGGGACTGATTTAGTTTTAAACCCCACCAGTTCTGGTTCCTTCGGTGGGTGCTGTGTCTGTTCCTGCACTGGCTCCTGTTCCCAGTTGGAGCTGATGGTGTGATATTCCCGATGTGCTCTGTTGGGAAAGCATGGGGCCACTTGGCTCTGTGCACTGAAGTTTGCTCTTGGGTCTCAACACAAGATGGTAAATTTTCTTAAATAAAGAGGTTTGCTCTCTGGCACCCCACTGCAGCTCCTGCTTGCTCAGGGACTGAAGTCCGGACATGCCTGAAGCTGAACATTTTTTGCCCTGCATGCTCCAACTCCCATGTCACTCCCTCCCACAGGCTGTGTGTCCTGCCTGCCTGTGAGAGAGCTGTGCAAAACCAGAAATACCCCAAAGTCTGTGTTTGCCCTTGCCCTGCCTGTAGTGATTGCCTTGTTTGCCCTTGCCCTGCCTGTAGTGAGTGCCATGAGTTGGGCAAGGATGACGCTTTGTTTTAATTTGTTTTTGCAATCTGCTCTTCTTCTTCCCTATGTGAGGTCTTTTCTTTCACTTTTTTTCACTTTCTTACTACATGCCTTGTTCTCCACAAGCCCGTTCTTGTGCGTATTTCGGGTAACCCAACAGCCTTGGGTCTCATCACTGCACTTTGGCGCTGTAAAACCATATGGTAAAAATAGAAATGACAATAATGCTAAGAACCATTCTGATTCTGATCTGTGGGTTAACAGGTTGCAACTTGAAGAGCGGAATTTTGGTCATTTGGTTTTAATGATACAATGCCCTGCTCCCTGCAGTGTGTTTAGCGATGCTGCTGAAACAACCCCTGGCTGGGGAGGACGCAGCCCTGGGTACTCGGGTTTATTCCCTGCCTGCTGACTGATGGTGCGATGCTGGCTGTTTTACTTCCCCTTTCCCCTCCTTGTCCTTCTCTAAACGGGGACTGGCTTGGTGGAACTTAGCAGCAGCGTTGTGAAATCCCCAGGTCATTGTTTCAAAGGAACAAGGTGGAGTTTGTGGGAAGAAGAGGTCATTGTGTCAAGGCAGGATGGTCCATTGCTTTTGGTTTCTCTGGGACAAGCAGGGAAGGTGTTGGCGTAGGGGGAGGAAACTTCAAATGGAAAATGACTAATCAAAAAGCTGCTTTTTGCAGGATGCTGGTCCGAGGTGGGTGGATTTGCAGCGAGGCCTTTTCCTCCCCGCGATGAGTCTTGTCTGTCCTGTTGTACCCTCCTGGTTATGGGGTGGGGAGGAACTGCAGCCTCGTGCAGCCTCTCCTCACTCTGCTCCCTGCAGGCACCAGCATAAGCACTTCTCTTTGTCTCAGCAGCTTCTGCAGGACACTGAGCAATTTTGAGGCTGCACAGTGAGCAAGGACAGCAGAGCCAGTTATGGTTGCACAGTGTTTCTGACTACTAAAATAGTCACTGGCTTCTGGTGTGTTTCTCTAAGCACACAAGGCTGAGGAAACACACTGAGAGCTTGGAATAAATGTAGATCTTTCAAGAGAGGGTTCATGAACAAGTGCAGTGCCCCAAGCCTTTCAGTTTGGGAAGGTTGGGACAGACTGCTGGAGGGCAAGAATGCTCTGCAAGGGGATCTGGGCAGGCTGGATCCATGGGCTGGGGCCAGTGGTATGAGGGGCAACAAGAACAAGTGCCAGATCTTGCACTTGGGCCACACCAAGCCCTGGACCTCCAGGCTGGGGCAGAGGGGCTGGAAAGTGTCACGAAAAGCCCTGGGGTGCTGGTGCCAGAGGCTGGACATGAGCCCAGGGGTGCCCAGTGGGCAAGAGGCCAATGGCCCCTGGGCTGTCCCAGCCAGGGTGTGGCCACAGCCCCAGGGCAGGGCCCGTCCCCTGTGCTGGCTCTGCTGAGGCACCTCCAGTGCTGGGGACAGCTCTGGACCCCTCAGGACAGGAGAGACACTGAGGGGCTGGAGCGTGTCCAGGGAAGGGAACGGAGCTGGGAAGGGGCTGGAGCCCCAGGAGCGGCTGAGGGAGCTGGGAAAGGGGCTCAGGCTGGAGCAAAGGAGGCTCAGGGGGGACCTTGTGGCTCTGCACAACTCCCTGACAGGAGGGGGCAGCCGGGGGGGGTCGGGCTCTGCTCCCAGGGAACAGGGACAGGAGGAGAGGGAACGGCCTCAGGCTGGGCCAGGGAAGGTTTAGACTGGATATTAGGGAAAATTCCTTCATGGAAAGGGTTATTAATCCTAGGAACAGGCTGCCCTGGGCAGTGGTGGAGTCCCCATCCCTGGAGGGATTTAAAAGCTGTGTGGATGTGGCACTTGGGGACATGGGTTGGACAGTGGTGGGCTGGGCAGTGCTGGGGAGTGATTGGACTTAATGGTCTTGGATGGCTTTTCCAACTTAAACATTTCTATGTTTCTGTGTTTCTCCAATACCATTTGCTTCATAGGGTGTGTGTCTGCAGGGATTTTCCATGCAAAGTGGGGCAGAAGATGGAAACACCAAGGTCAGCAGCTTGCTGTGACTCAGACAGGATCATGATGTGCTTTCACATCCCCGCCAGAGCATTTTAGCCCCTCTTTTGGCTGAAAGTGTAGCCAAACCCCAAAACATCACAAGCAGCACATAAATTCCTTCTCCTTACTGAGTCCATCGGGTGCAAATCCAGGCAGCAGATCCGGAAGGGGGGTGCACGTCCTGCGGGCTCAGGAAACATCAGGTGCTGCTTTGTCACCTTGAAATCATCCGTTTGCAGTTTCCATGGGCTGTCCTCTAAATAGCACGTGGGCTCAGAGCTCTGCCCAGCAGGGAGGGCCGGGACAGATGGGGGCTGGAGAGTGGCAGGAGAGGTCCTTATGCTCTGTTTGGGCAGGGCTTGGTGCAACTCCCCATCCTTCATACCTGTCTTTGGGTTAGTTTATTACGTTTTAAAATCTTCTCTGTGCCCATGTCCCTGTGCTTGCCGTGTGGCATTTCCATTGTTGTCGCCAGCCCTGCCTTTGCAGTCACAGAATCCCAGAGGGGTTTGGCTTGGAAGGGACCCTCAAGACCATCCAATTCCACCCCCTGCCATGGGCAGGGACACCTTCCACTATCCCAGGTTGCTCCAAGCCCTGTCCAGCCTGGCCTTGGACACTGCCAGGGATCCAGGGGCAGCCACAGCTGCTCTGGGCACCCTGTGCCAGGGCCTCCCCACCCTCACAGCCAGGAATTCCTTCCCAATATCCCATCTGTCCCTGCCCTCTGGCACTGGGAAGCCATTCCCTGTGTCCTGTCCCTCCATGCCTTGTCCCCAGTCCCTCTGCAGCTCTCCTGGAGCCCCTTTAGGCCCTGCCAGGGGCTCTGAGCTCTCCCTGGAGCCTTCTCCAGGCTGAACACTCCCAGTCATGCTGGTCTTTTTGACTCTTTCTGTGCCAGACCTGCTCGGAAGGGTGCTGCAAAGGCTGATTTAACACTGTACAGCCCTGCCCAGCTCTGTCTGGGCCCAGAGTTCCTCGCATGGAAGCCTCTCACAGAGGGATTTAAAAGCCGTGTGGATGTGGCACTTGAGGACATGGGTTAGTGGTGGCCTTGGCAGTGCCAGGGAATGTTTGGACTTGATTGTGTTAGAGGGCTTTTCCAACCTAAATGATTTTATGGTTCTGTGTTTCATGTAGCACCTTGCACCCTGAGGTCTGGTCCAGCCTTGGGTGCTTAGGAAACACACATGTGCTGGAATTAAATCCTTCTGCTGTAGGAGGAAGAGTGATAAAACAAGGAGCTTACTGCACGTTATTGATGGACACTCCCAGTTTTCCCCTTGACCCTTCTACTTGGCACAGAGAGCCCAAGAGTCCCAGGCAGCAGAGCAGGATGCAGGAGCCTTTGGGTGCCCCTGGACATGCAGTGGTGGGGCTGTGACCCTCCCTCCTGCCTGGGCTTGCAGTGACCAGCAGTGGTGCTCTGCATCCATTTTGTTTCCTTTGAAACTGGGGACAGGAATTCAAATTAGGCTGTTCCTGTGTTTTTATAATGAAGACTGACTCCAGGGCAGTGTTTCCTTTTCACAGGCCCGATTAGCAAAGATGTAGAGCAACCTGAGAGCTGGTTGTGGGTTTGTCAGTACTAACCTCATTTTGGAGGGACATTTGTGCTTTGTAAAGGAAGTTTGGTTTCTGCTTAGGTCCTTCTCCACAGTCCTGTCTTCCTGTGCATCCCACAGACAGAGCAAAGCTGATCTGGGATACTTGTAGATTTCCTGCCAGTCCCACTCCACCAGGTCTCCCCTTCACTTCTTGCTTTCTGGTCACTGGCAGTGAAGTACTTGAATAGGGAATTCCTCTTAATTAAATCCTTCCTTTATCGCAAGTACCAGCCCTGTTCCTCCTCATTTATTGCAACCGGAATAAACTCTTGAGAAATCCCCTCTTCTGCTGCCCACACTTTTATGCCAGATCTCTGCACACTCTCGTCCTGGCTTTGAACCACGTCCTGAACCTCTCTGTCCTGCCACTATTCCTCTTCAGGTTTCTTGATAACCTTCTGTGGCTTTCGCTTCCCGTTGCAGAGCTTCATACCTGCTCCTACTACTGCTCCCTTTCTGCAGCCTCTTCCCCTATATTTTTCCCTGGTTTTTTTTCCCTGGAGGTGTTCAAAAGGCACGTGGATGTGGCACTAGTCTTTGTTCCAGAAGACAACAGGTGGAACCTTCTGCTCGGCTCACTGCTTCTGCTTCAGGCTCTGCCCAGAGTGAGAGAGTTCATGGTCTGAGCATCCCTTTGCATTGTCAAAGCACTTAGAAGCCCTGCCCTTAGCCCAGGGTGGTAAATTCCCAACAATCATAGGGCAAAAATCCATTTTTTGTCCTAAGGTGCTTCCACCCATGGGAATGGGGAAAGAACAGGGTAGAGTAAGTCAGCCTACATCATTGCTGCACCTTTTTCTTTTTCTTTTCTTTTTCTTTTTCTTTTTCTTTTTCTTTTTCTTTTTCTTTTTCTTTTTCTTTTTCTTTTTCTTTTTCTTCTTTTTCTCTTTCTCTTTCTCTTTCCCTTTCCCTTTTTCCCTTCCCTTTTCCTTTTCCTTTTCCTTTCTTTTCCTTTTCCTTTTCCTTTTCCTTTTCCTTTTTCAACACGCACCAACGCAATATATGTTTTTAAGGAATAATTTGGAATAAAACACTGACCCTTCAGAAGTCTATGGCAAGTGTGGGTGGCATAGATGTACCTTGTCTCAAATTGCCACCACTGTTCTTATTCTGAAGTCTCTCTCACCCCTAAAAGAAAGGATTTTATTTCCTAAAGAGGCACTTGCACGCTTGCTCCCACTGAGCCATGGCCTGTGCAAATGCCTCAGGAGGTGGCAGTGGCCCTGGATTGCACTGACAAGGACATGACTCCTGTTCCTGTGTTTTCAGAGCACGGATCTGACCAGCACAGTGGGCTACGACAGCATCATTCAGCATCTGAATGATGGCAGGAAGAACTGCAAAGAGTTTGAAGACTTTCTGAAGGAAAGGTAGGGAGCTGCCTCTGGCAACGGGTCGGGTTGAGCCTGGAAGTGATGCTGTGGCACTGCTCCTCCTCCTGGTATTCCCGGTTTGATTTCTGCCATGTGTAACTGTCCATATGTTAAAATGCTGTCCCATGAGGCTCACCTTGCTGCTCACCTTGCAGAAGATCAGGTTAGAAGAACTTGGCACAGGAGAGGCACGGCTTTGTCCTGACTTTGTCTTTGTACATTATGAACACCCCACAGATTCAGTGTTAAAAAGTGGTAGGGTTAGGTACTGCTGTTATTAATCAAAGGAGATGACCTAAGCAGAGGTTCTGTGGCTACAAAAACAGCTGAGAGGATCTGGCCGTGTATTTTGCCTTTATGGTTCACCTGCTTAGCAATGGCTAAATATGAACAGCATTGTAGAACACTGTACATTGCATTAATGTCATTTTGGCAATGACAGCTGGAGAAAACCAACCTCTGACTGCAGGACTTGGTACAGAGCAGCCTGGAACAAACATAATGAGGATAACAGGAGGAGAACTGCACTCACAAGTGTCTAATGCACCTGCATCTGTTCAGGCTGTAATCCCATGTTCCAGAAAAACTTGGGCCTTCCAGCTGAGGAAATGGACCCTGAGAACCACATCTCACTCATCCATGACAATGCAGAGAGTGCCAAAAGCCTCCTCCACACCCTGTGTCCTCTTCATTCTTGAAGGAGGTGTAGGTTGCCACTGAAGTGTCGAGACAGGAAGAGATCAGAGGCTGGACCTGGGTTTGCCACTCCCTGGACTTGGCCCAGTTGTCCAGCAGGGCTGTTACACAGTCCCAGCTATGGAGAATGTGCCTCCTGGATGTTTTGTCTCAAACAAAGTTCGTGGGAATGCTGTTAGGTAGAAAAAAAAATTGATCTGTAATATGTATTTTTTTTCAAATTCCCTATTAGCTTCTGGAGTTTTTAGAGTTAAGTCAGGTGAATTTCACTGCCAGACTCCAGAAATCAACCACACAGGGGTCTCCATCTGTGTTAGGAGTTAAGGCATTTTAGAAAGTTACTTGTTTTATCCAGTAGACATTCTACTGACAGCCTCGAGCAGTACTTGTTCCTTTCCACTGGCCACAGACAGCTAGGGTTGCCCACATGGAGAGAACTACATGTGACCAAGCAAGTCCAGCCCTGGTTGTCTGTAGTGATTTCAAAGCAGCTGCAAAGAAGTGGTTGTTCTTACACTGCAACACATGGGCTCTCTTTTCCTCCTTCCTTTCTTCCAAGAGGGGGAGATAATATGGTCTCTCAAGGGTGTTATTTATGTCACCTCACAAGATTTGGTCTCTTCTTCAGGTGCTCTTCCTAAGGATTAGTGCCAAGTCCAGAGAGTACTTACTGCCACACATTGACAGAGGGCAGCTAGGTGGGATACTGGGAAGGAATTCCTGTCTGTGAGGGTGGTGAGGCCCTGGCACAGGGTGCCCAGAGCAGCTGTGGCTGCCCCTGGATCCCTGGAAGTGTCCAAGGCCAGGCTGGACCGGGCTTGGAGCAGCCTGGGATAGTGGAAGGTGTCCCTGCCCATGGCACAGGGTGGAATTGAATGAGCTTTGAGGTCCCTTCCAACCCAAACCAGTCGATAATTCGTGACTCTGTAATTTCTCTCTTTCCTCAACAGGGCAATTATAGAAGAAAAATATGGCAAGGAGCTCATTAACTTGTCAAAGAAAAAGCCCTGTGGGCAGACAGAGCTGAAGTAAGTTCACAGTCTTCTGTGTTTGTGGGTGTTTCTGGAGCAACCAAGGAGGAAGAGAAGGAAGGAAGCTGTGGGAGGCAAAACAGAATTGAAATGTGATTGGGGCATTCAGAAGATGAGCTGAAATCGTTCTCATGAATGAACAGTGCCCAGCTGGGTTCTGCTTTGCTTTGAGTTGGACCCCACCAAGTTCCCACCAGCCACAGATTAACCAAAGCACTGTAGACGCTCAGGGAGGGGCTGTGGGCTGGTGGGTCAGCAGAAAGCTGAGGATCATGAGACCTTGGGTTAACTCCAGACAGGTTTTGTGCCAGAGGGAAGTACAGGTACTTCCTTGACTCAAACCATGCGGACCTTCAGAGTCCAGCATGCTGTGGCCACTCCGCTTCCCAAGTGACCCTCGGCGCCTTCTGCTTCCTGTTTTGTTTCCGTACTTTATACAAGCCCAGTCTGATGTTCCCTGGTCATTTACTTACAGTTTTATATTGAGGTGTCACATAAAATGTTTCTGACATCTTTACTGTGCAATATTAATAGGGAGAAAAGCTCCCTACTTTTCCAACCACTGGCAAATGCACCACATTGATATCATTCTTCTGTTCCAAATGATGGTTTTAGGAGGTTGCCTGAAACATTTGTCTTGAAACTTTGAGTTTTTAATAGCATCCAGTGTTCAGAAAAATATAAAGTGTATCTCAAGCCAAGTGAACTGTGTTATACCTGCTGAGAGGGGGAAAAAGCTGGAGGTGCTAAGAGGGTAAATAAATGTGCTCGGAGGTACTTTGGTCAGTGTTGAGTGGGCTCTGTTTTGGGAGAGGTGCTCTGCTGATGCCTGTGCCTGACTGTGCTTTCCCACCCTTTTTAATGCCCTGCCCATGTTTTTCAGCACGCTGAAGAGATCCCTCGATGTTTTCAAGCTACGTAAGTAATTCTTTGTGTTTGCCAGGACACTTGGCAGTGCCAAAGCCTGAAGGCAACTGCTTGGGAAGAAAATAGCAGAGAAATCTCTAAAGCTGTGCAGTGCTGAGGACAGGCATAGGCTGGCCTGGCTCATCCCAGTGTATGGAGTTTGGGACAAAGTGAGCCAGGGCACAGGTGGGACAGGAGACCCACAGGGAATAATTTTGGGGATCTCTTGGGCGTTCAGATCCAGGTGCAGCTCAGAGGTCATCTTTATGTTGTACACAGGAAGCTGTGCATGGGAAGCTCATCTGGAGTCTGTTGGACAGGCTTGTCCTCTTCACAAACACACAGTAACTCACACCTCAGACCTGGGGACAGCTCTGGGCCCCTCAGGACAAGAGAGACACTGAGGGGCTGGAGCGTGTCCAGGGAAGGGAACAGAGCTGGGAAGGGGCTGTAGCCCCAGGAGCGGCTGAGGGAGCTGGGAAAGGGGCTCAGGCTGGAGCAAAGGAGGCTCAGGGGGGACCTTCTGGCTCTGCACAACTCCCTGACAGGAGGGGGCAGCCGGGGGGGGTCGGGCTCTGCTCCCCAAGGGAACAGGGACAGGAGGAGAGGGAACAGCCTCAGGCTGGGCCAGGGGAGGTTTAGATTGGATATTAGGGGAAATTCCTTCATGGAAAGGGTTATTAATCCTAGGAACAGGCTGCCCTGGGCAGTGGTGGAGTCCCCAGTCCTGGAGGGGTTTAAAAGCTGTGTGGGTGTGGCACTTGGGGACATGGGTCAGTGGTGGCCTTGGCAGTGCTGGGGGAATGGTTGAACTTGAGGATCTTAAGAGGGCTTTTCCAACCTAAATGATTGTGTGATTCTAACTGGAGCATGTAAAAGATGGTGCTTTGGCTGCCACGCATTGTCATGTGTCACATCCTGCCAGGGCACCATCAGACAGCACCTCGAGGGTGAGCACTCTGCTATCCTGTGCCCAGTCCACCCCCTGCCCGATCCAGGTTTCTTTGCTGCCCCTGTGGACCTCCCTAACACGGCTCTGCCCTCACCACTGCTGCCTGTTGACAGCTGTGGGTTTGGAGCAGCTTTGGGGGTTGAATCATGAGCTGCCATTTGGCTCCACTCCTGTGGTGAGCTTGCTGGGGTGGTGTTTCATGGTGTGGCTGCTCGCCTTCAGCACGAGCAGCTTGAGGTTGTTCTAGCCTTCATTTTTCTGTGCTCCAAGTTGTTGCCTGCTGGCCTGGGGTGGTGCACTGTGTTGAAACATGCCTAGATTTACCTGCACAAGGGGGAGAATTTTCTCAAACTGGGGGGCAGGTCCCAGCAGGACTGATCCTTACATTGGCAAGCACTGCTTGGAGACTGCTTCAAACAAGCTGCTGCTTTTTCATGTTTCTGAAAGGGGATGTGTGATGTGTTGTTAAGTTGACTTAAGAAACAGTCTCTTTAGGAATATACATATAAATACTGGATTTATTTTCTCTTTGCAGAGATAGACAATGTGGGACAAGGTCACATCCAGCTGGCACAAACCCTTCGGGAGGAAGCAAAGAAGATGGAGGACTTCAGGGAAAAGCAAAAGCTGCATCGGAAAAAGGTCAGGCACCGCGGGAAGATGTGCCTTCCCTCAGGGTGCTGATCCTGCCCCAGCACGGGGCTGATCCCGGTGCTGTCTCATGCCCTGTCCCAGCCCCCACCACACCCCCGGTGCCTGTGCTACTGGGAAGTGCTGAGCTCCTTCCTATGTGTAGTAACTGTGTTCAACTGTGTAGTAACCTCCAACTTCCTTCTTCTCACTTCCACGTCTTCTCCGTGTGCTTTTTGGGGCCAGCCACAGCACTGGAATGTTCTTAAAGCATTTGTTGATAGTGCTGTATGATCTCCATTGGGGCTGCTAAAACGGCCAAGCCTTTTAACTCCTTCTTGCTTGAGATTCCTTTGTCTGGAAAACCAGGGAAAACTGCTAGAGCCGGGGACTGGTTTGGACCTAGCAGAGGGGAGTGGGCTTCCCGGTTTTGCCAGAGTCTATGGAGGTGATACAGTACTATACATTGCTAGGGTTTAGTTTGTAGAGCTCCTTTGCATACACAATTCAAGGCTTAGGCAGAAGCATAAAAAATGAGTTTTGTGAAGATACTTTGCGTAAATGGAGATCCTTAAACACATCTCAGTGTGGTCTGTGGCTCTTCCTCGTCTAAACCACACGGTGTGTCCTGGAGCTTTGATGGTCAGTGATGTGCTGACCCCAGGTCTGTTGTCTTCACAGATAGAGCTGATAATGGAGGCGATTCACAAAAACAGGAATCTGCAGTACAAGAAGACCATGGAGGTAAAGCAAATGTGGGGCTGTTTCTTGCCATGTGGGTTAATGCTGCTCACCCAAACACACACACACAGGGTGCTGGGACAGGCTTAAATGAGAAGGTTTTCCTCCTCTGCTGTGACTCTCAATGCTGTGTCTGTGCGAGTGGTGTGCAGGCTGTGCTCAGAAACAGTGAAGAGCACGCCAAGGACAAGGCCAGTGGTAGCATTGCAGGGCTGGATACAAATGATTTAGAATCAGAGAATTATTCAGGTTGGAAAAGGCCTCTAAGATGCTAGAGTCCAACCATTTGCCCAGCACTGCGAAGCCCGCCACTAACTCACCTCCCCAGGTGCCACATCCCACACCTTTTTTCAACACTTCCATGGATGGTGACTGCACCACTGCCCTGGTCAGCCTGTTCCAGGGCATGAAAACCCTTTCTGTGAAAAAGTTTTTCTGAATGTCTACTCTAAACCTCCTCTGATGCAATGGGAGGCCATTTCCTCTTATCCTGTCCCTTGTACCCTGGGAGCAGAGCCCGACCTCCCCCTGGCTGCCCCCTCCTGTCAGGGAGTTGTGCAGAGCCACAAGGTCCCCCCTGAGCCTCCTTCTCTCCAGCCTGAGCCCCTCCAGCTCCCTCAGCTGCTTCTCATCAAACATGTGCTCCTGCCTGTTCCCCAGCCCCTCTCTGGACATGCTCATGGACTTGATTGCCACAAGCTTTTCACTGCAATCCAAGAGCAGCCTGCCTTGCGAGGCTTTTCCCAAGCTGCAGGGCACCTTTTGTGCCACTCCCTATTCCGCAGCAGCCTGTTCCCTCTCAGGCTGAGCTCTTCCCCAGGGCCTCCCCCTGAGATGTGTCTGCATCTCGCTGTTCCCGGTGTCTGTCCTAGGCCAAGCGTCTGTACGAGCAGCGCTGCCGGGACAAGGACGAGGCGGAGCAGGCAGTGCACCGCAACGCCAACCTGGTCACGCAGAAGCAGCAGGAGAAGGTACAGGAAGTGGGTGGCCGTGGGGTAGGGAGGGAAAGGGATGTCTTTTCTTGCAGCTCTCCTGCCCCACAGCTCTTCTCCCAGCTCTGGGTTTTGGGGTGAGGTGGGGTGGCTGGAGATGTTCCCCAGTGGGGCTGCGGTGCCATTGGTGACGTACCCAGGCTCTGCTCCACGTTCCTTCTCTCTCCCATTTTTGGCAGCTGTTCCTGAAGCTGGCTCAGACGAAATCAGCTCTGGAGGACACTGGTGAGTGTGGAAATGCCATGCTGGGAGGGCAGGAGAAGTGTTTCCAGGGGCAGGGGGTTGTGAAGCCGTGGCATGGCTTGTGGGGGAGCTCCAGCTCTTGGGTCGGACACGGCTCCTTGGAAACACCTGCCCAAGGTATCGACAGTGGACAACCTCCCTGGAGAAGCCTGCATGGCCCCACCAAGGCCATGTCCTTCTGCTTTACCTCTGATCTCCCACCCTTTTCAGGCTTCATGTATTACCTTCTAGTGAAGGGATTTTTTTATTGAATGTTAATCATGGAATTACAGAATCATAAAATGACTTGGGTTGGAAGGGACCTTAAAGGTCATCTTGTTCCAACCCCACTGCCCTGGGCAGAGACTCTTTCAGCTGAAATGTGATTTGTCTCACAGACAGGAGTTACCAGCAGAGTGTGACCACACTGGAGAAGATCCGTGAAGAGTGGCAGAACGAGCACATCAAAGCTTGTGAGGTAAATGCCCCTAAACACCTCCACAAGCATGGTCCTCTGGGTTTGCAATCCTGGCTGCAGGCCTCAGGGACAGTGCAGATTTATCTTCTGTGTATTCCCCTGGCAGTAAAGCAGCAGGATGTATTGCAGCTGACCCTGGGTGTCTTGTCTCAAGCTTGGCTTCTGGATTCAAGGCCCCACTGCTTCAGGGTTTCTGCTATTTTTTTATTATTTTTATTTTCCACCACCTTTTAAAATTGGCAGAGTCAAGGCAGTGACATTTTTGCCCATCACCTGCGTGCATGTTTGGTGTGGCTGTCATCTTGAACAGCTATGGTCACCTCTGGATACTCAGTGTCTCCAGGCCAGTACATCCTAGAGCCTCAACAACAACTGGAAGAGTCCGTCTGAAGCTCTGGAAGACTTGATACGACTTTTCAGCAGAGGCTGGTGGTGGTGGGGGGTGCAGGTGAAGCCATCTCCACATGCACGCTGTGCCAGGAGCTCTTCACCTTGTGTCTCACAGACCATGCAGCAGTGTGGGAACCCCTCTGAGTGGGTGTATCGGCCTGAAGCAGACTGCCTCACAGAGAAGTGGTCCAGCAGGGATTTCTAGCACATGCTGGGGAATTCCAGACTGGTAGCGAGAGGGCTGAACAGCTGCCCTGCTGCTGGCCTGTGATCTGTGACCGGGGGATGGAGGGATTGCAAAGATTGAGATTTTACCCCAGATCTGCTTCAGGCTTGCAAACAGCTTTCCCATTCCCAGCTGTGCTGATCCCTTTCCAAGCTACCTCTCATCAGGCTGCTATTCTACTTTTCCCTTTTAAACTGGAATTTGCTGTCTGTTTTGTGTGGTGTGCATGGGTGTCTCTGTGCTGGTGTGCTTTTGGTGTCTTCTCTGGAAGCCTCTAGGATGGGGACACAGTTTAGTGGTGGGTTGGCAGTGCTGGGTTAGTGGTTGGACTCGATGCTCTTAGACAGCTTTTCCAACCCTAACGATTCTGTGGTGGGGAGCGGAAAGCAGGAGTTTCACTTTTGCAGATGGATCACGTGGAGGTTTTTCTCTCCATGTGTTGCAAAGGTCGTAAGTGGTAGCAAGTGTGTATGTTCATGGAAATGTATAAAAGCATGTGAAACTGAGGTGTACCAGATAGCAGATTTCAAAAGGGTTTAAACCTGCTTGGAAAAGGGCTGGGCAGGAAAGAGCAAGACCAACCAGTCAATACACCTCTGTTTGAACATGAGCCAGCAGTGTGCCCTGGTGGCCAAGAAGGCCAATGGCATCCTGGCCTGGATGAGGAATGGTGTGGCCAGCAGGACCAGGGAGGTCATTCTTCAGCTGTGCTCGGCACTGGTGAGGCCACACCTCAAGTGCTGTGTCCAGTTCTGGGCCCCTCAGTTCAGGAAGGACATTGAGGGGCTGCAGCGTGTCCAGAGAAGGGCAACAAGGCTGGTGAGGGGTTTGGAACACAAGCCCTGTGAGGAACGGCTGAGGGAGCTGGGGTTGTTTAGCCTGGAGAAAAGGAGACTCAGAAGTGACCTTATCACTCTCTACAACTCCCTGAAAGGTGCTTGTAGTCAGGTGGGGGTTGGTCTCTTTTTCCAGGCAGCAACTGACAGAACAAGAGGACACAGTCTCAAGCTGTGCCAGGGGAAATATAGGTTGGATGTTAGGAAAAAGATTTTTACTGAAAGACTGATAAAGTTCTGGAATCATCTGCCTGGGAGGTGGTGGAGTCACCATCCCTGGATGTGTTTAAAAAAAGACTGGATGTGGCACTCGGTGCCATGGTTTAGTTGAGGTGTTACGGCATCAGTTGGACTCGGTGATCTTGAAGGTCTCTTCCAACCTGGTGATTCTGTATTTTCATACATCCCCAGTGCTTTTTTTATTGTTCCATAACTGGAACATGGAAATGTTAAAAAAAAACATGTACATGTAGCACTTGGGGAAATATGTTAGTGGTGGCCTTGGCAGTGCAGGGGTAACAGTGGGATTTGATGATCTTTGAGGGCCTTTCCGACCTAAATGATTCTGTGACACAAGGATACCTGAGTAAGGGAAGTGGGCTGGGACCACAGGAGCACAGGGTACCTCGGGACCTGTCCTGCCTTTAGGAAGCTGAGTTGGTCTCCCCAGAGGTAGCAGTATGCTGGGTGGTCCCCTCCACCTCAGTCCTGCAGATTTTCCAAGCTTAGCACTCACCTTTGAATTACCTGGTTGCATAGAGGGATCATTGATCCTCGGATGAGCCAGAGAACTCATGGCTTCCTTGTTTCCTGCGGGAGACTGACACCAACTGCTCCGGGCCGTTGTATTTGTTGTGACACGTGGGGGTGAGAAGCAATGAGGACAAAAGAGATTTGCCCTCATTGTAAAGATGTTGTGGACAGTTTTGTCTGTGTTGTTTCAGTTCTTTGAGACTCAGGAGTGTGAGCGGATCAACTATTTCCGTAATGCCCTCTGGCTCCACGTCAACCAGCTCTCCCTGGGCTGTGTCCAGAATGATGAGGTACCTCAACTGAAAATCTTCATTTTTCTGCATGGGAGACAAAGCCAAATTTATTTTCCTGGGCACTAAGCTGTGTTCTGTCCAAGTTGGGCTGTGGCCCTTGATTGACCGCAGATACCAGCATGAGTGGGCAAGCAGAAGGATTGGCCAAAACTCTTGCAAATAGGGTTTCCTCTGGGATTCCCACATTTTTTGAGGGTGGTGAGACCCTGGCACAGGTTGCCCAGAGAAGCTGTGGTTGCCCTATCCCTGGAAGTGTCCAAGGCCAGGTTGGACGGGGCTTGGAGCAACCTGGGATAGTGAAAGGTGTCCCTGTCCATGGCAGGGGGTGGAATGGGATGGGCTTTAAAGTTCCTTTCCAGCCCAAACCATTCTGGGATTCTGTGATTCCCCTGACACTGAAGCTTGTGTCCTGGGTGAGTACTGGGCTTTCAGCCTGTGTGTGGTAAGCAATTGGGAAAAAACCTTGTTTTTTGACCTGATGTATAGAAATGCATTTTATTTCCCTTTTGCAGAAATACGAGGAAATCCGCAAGAGTTTAGAAATGTGCAGCATTGAGAAGGATGTTGATTTTTTTGTAAATTTACGCAAAACTGGAAGTTTGGCTCCCGGTAAGAGCTTAGTAGAATCTCACAAAGTAGTGCTACTGCTCTATACTCCTCACGGAGCTGGCTGCTCTGGTCAGCATCATTTTGTGTGCAGAAAACACTCATTTTGCATTTCATTCATTGCCATGCAGCACTAGTCTCTGTCACTTTTGACAGCCCCTGGAGATAATAGTCCTGTTTTCTAGTTTCCTGATCAGGCATTTTCTCAGAGAGGGGAAAGACTTAGCAGCTCAATGTTGGTGTAAAATGTATTTTATGTCTGTAAGAGGCCTGTACTTTACTACTGTCAACTTTTCCTAGCTCCTGTTGTTTATGAAAACTACTATAATGCCCAGAGAAATGTGACTCCTGCGAGAAGTCCAGCTCCTGTACCTATATCAAGGTAAGGGGTGTAACATGTACAACTGCAATTGTTACTGCAAATGATGCTCCCCCCCCCCCCAAAACAGGCATATTTTGTTCCTTTCAGTCTATTGGAAGCTTGTCTTGAGGGTATTAGAGGAAAATATTTGCTTGCGTGGCTCTTGGTGTGATCTGCCTGTCCAAGGAGAGTTAAAAGCATTTGTGGGTGGAGGGAGGAACTGCAGAGCTGGATTCAGTCTTGTGGGACAGAAGCTGGGCAGGGAGGACACGGTGAAGGGTTTTTCTGCCGGGGGCAAGACGATGACTGGGGCCAAGGCTCGTGCTAAGGATGAGTTGCCACTTTGGCTGCCACACTGGGAGAGGAGTCATGTCCAATTACGGCTTCCTGATGTGTCACTCTGGGCAAAGGCAGGTACAAAGACATGCCCTGAGGCTCACTTGTGAATTTTTCCCCACGTTAGTGCTTTCTGGTTATTTTTACCTCTTCCCCCACTGTATCAGGTTCAGTTCCCATGTTTGCCAAGCGGAGTGTGGGTGGTGAGCGCACCATGACTCGCTTTGTCAGGTCTCCATAAAGCCCAGGCTGCCCAAACCTCTTGCCCTCCCACCAGCCCTGGGGGGGCAGTTGGGGGTGCAGAACCAGGGCAAAGGGAGTCCCTTAGCCACGCAGATCCTCAGCTCTGTGTTTCCTTCTGTGCAGGAGGGGACCCCTGCCCACCCCAACCAGCGCACCAGGTGAGTTACTGCTTTCTGAGCTTTCTGGCCCCACAGAACTCTCTCTTCAGCCCTTGCCCAAGCTCTCTTGGACCCCCCTTTAGGCACTGGAAGGAGCTCTAAGGTCTCCTTGGAGCCTTCTCTTCTCCAAGTGAACACCCCCAGCTCTCTCAGCGTGACTTGAGCCTCATTCACTCTTGCATCCCATCCCTTTAACATGGATGGCCAGTGTGTGGTGCTTCTGTTCATTTAAAGCCACATAATGAGCACTTCTCATGGGAAACCTGAGGGGGTTTTTTTGTGCTCTGTGTTTCAGGGGAGCCTGATTACGCCACAGTTGATGGCTACAGCTTGGTACATTTCTAACAGTCACAGTAAGTACCCACTTTTGATGAAGAAACGGGGCATATAAGAAAAAGGGGGAGGAGTTTTTTATCTGGGCAGATAGTAAAATGACAAGGGGGAATGGTTTTATACTAAAACAGGGTAGATTTAGATTAGCTAGAAGGGAGAAATTATTCCCTGGGAGGATGGTGAGGCCCTGGCACAGGCTGCCCAGACAAGCTGTGACTGCCCCATCCCTAGAAGTGTTCCAGGCCAGGTTGGATGGGGCTTGGGAGCAACCTGGTCTAGTGGAAGGTGTCCCTGTCTGTGGCAGGGGGGTTGGAATGAGATGATCCTGATGGTCCATTCCAACCCTAACCATTCTGGGATTCTGTAAGAAAGGATTTAATATGAGATGAAGCTACACAGAGGAGGGACTGTGGAGAAAGAAAGGTCATTGGTTAAGGGATGACATTTTGAGGTGACTGGCTGGAAGTGGTGCTCCTGTCAGCTCTCCTGTTGCTTGTCTGAGCTGGAGCTGTGGTTTAGACACTGTTGATCCTGTTCTCTAGGTTTTCCAGAAGGCAGAAGACACTGTTGGTCTGACCAGCGTGGCAGAGGTGGTGTTTCCAGTTATTCCCAGACACACAGAGCTGAAGTGCTTCTGCTTTCCAAGAGAATATTTGAGGACTCCAATAATTATTTGTACATTCAGAAAGTGCTTACTAAAAATCTGTGCCTTTGATCAGCAAACTCCTTGGATGGATCTTCACACTGAGAGGAAGAAAAGGACCAGATCACCAGGGGTGATCTGTGTCAGAAGAAGTTTTTTATTTCAAGTTCTTCTAAAGTGCAGCCATCTAGAAAGGCTGGAGCCTCCCACTCTGTAGATAACTAAGAGTTTGTATGTGCCGAGAGGAGTGCTGCACGATGCTTTGGGCACACTGGCTTGTGTTCAGGGTATGTACATCCCTCTCAGATCTCAGGTTTTGCCTGTTCCTAAAGTCTTTTGCCTGTTTCTAAAGTCTTTCATTAGTGGGGATTAAACTTGTCATTTAGGTCAAATTTTACTCGTATCTCTCAGAAATCTTACTTAGAGGGGCACCAGCAGTTGCCCCATATGTCTGGCTTAGCTGTAGGTGTGCTCCAGGCTTAAGTGCTGACACTGGAAGCTGATTTGCATCTACCCAGGGAGGGGCTGTGCCACATCCAACCTGCTGGGAGGTCCCAGGAAGGATCTGAAGGAATTTGTTCAGCTCTTCCAACCACCTCTGCCATGAGGCTCTTGTGACCTTTTAGGTTCATCAGGTTGTCCCTGGTAAGCTTTGGAGACCAGGGCTTGGAGCAACCTGGTCTAGTGGAAGGTGTCCCTGCCCATAGCAGGGAGTTGGAACTAAGTGGTCTTTAAGGTCCCTCCCAAACCAAACCATCCTGGGATTCTCTGATTCCATGATTTAATTAACTTCTGTGATTCTCTAAACTTTGGACTTGTTCTGACTATGCACCACTGGAAACAAACTTACCTACTGCTGGAGCCATGAAACTTGTTTTCTGACCAGATCTCCTGAGAGTTCCTGCCCTTGTTGTTACCATATATAGAGATATGATTATGGCTTTGATTCAGAAGCTTACATGCTTCAGAGCTGCTGGTCTCTCTGATGTCCCTGTGTGCAGTGCTGCTTCACTGCTCCTCACTGCCTTATGACACTGGACACAGGGACACAGGACATGGGGATAAACACACAGTTTGCCTGTCTAAACCTGGTGCCAGGTCACTAACCTGGAGCAACAGGATTTGCTGTTTTTATGATGTTTTTCAAGTTAAATCTGCATGGCTTCAATATGTGCCTTAGCCCATCAGTCCTTGGGGCTTTTACTGGATTTATTTGTGTGGGGAAGATGACAGTGAGCTCCAGCATCTGCCCTGCTGCCTCACAGTGAGTTGTGCAAAGTGCACATGCCAAGCAATCGGCTATCCTATTTCATTTCTGAAAGACCAAGGACACAAATACTCTTCTGAAGGAGCCTGCTGTAGTCTTAGTTCTGTAAATATATATTTTAAAAAATAAGTTTTGAGTCTCGTGTGTGGATATGCGTTCTTTTTAAAAGTTGTCATGTTCACTTTCTGTTGGGGATGGGTTTGGGACCTATTCAAAGCATCCTAGTCTCTCCTGGAAGGAAGCCTACAGGATCACACCCTTGCTCAATCTTTATTTCAATACCTTGCTCAATACCAACACAGTAGTGTGAGAAAACACCCCAAAAGAGAATGGCATGAGAAGTGCTTACGGTTAGCCATGAGCTGCAGACCACGCAGGGCTGTTTGCCCTGGAAGAGTGTCTGCTCTGCAATAACTTGCATGGTTTCTTTTCTGAGATTTTTCCACTGACTGAGCACAATAGTTGCTGTTAGGCTTTTCTGGTTGTAGAGATCCCCAGTGAGGCTGAAACTTGGCTTGCACATTTACTAAGAGCACAGAAGTAATCCCAAAACAGGGCTGATGGGGAAGGTTTCCCCCTAGACCCACATACAGTTTACCTTTCCTGTAGACAGTACAAATTCCAGGTTGCACTAATAACACGAGGACTTCCCAAGGCCTAAGTACAAGGTCCCACGGAGAGAACAGTGCCTGTTCAAGGCCATTAACTGGACTGTAATGTGTTCTGCAAGGTGCCACTGAGTGCTGGGGGCACTCATCCTCCTGGGGACTGGGAGAAGTCACTCCTGTCCCAGTGGAGTTCGGGCCCTGCTCCAGCTGTTGTTCCCTGAGGACGGCTGGGTGCCAGGACAGGGCTCTGAGGGACGGCAGTTCCTGGCCTGGGGCTGAGCCAGCATTCCCGCTGTGCTGGAGGTGTCTCAGGCCCTGGGGCAGACAGAAGCGACCTCACACTCCCCATCCTCGCTAGTGGGGGCTTGGAATGTGGAATCCGACATTCCCTCTGGCAGAAGATTGGGCCGACCCTATGGATGGTCTTTGAGACCCTATAGCCGTCTCTGGTTCACTATAGACTATCTCTGGGTCCCTATGGACAGTCTGTGGGTCCCTATAGCAGTCTGTGTGTCCCTGTGGAGGGTCCGTTTGCCCCTATGGACGATATATCAGTCCCTTTGGATGATCTGTGTGTCCCTGTGGATGATCTCTGGGTCCGTGTAGTGGACCCTGCTCATCCATGCAGTGTCTGTCAGTCACTATGGACAGTCTGTGGATCCCTGTGGATGGTTTCTGGGTCCCTAGAGCAGACCCCACTCACCTATGGATGGTCTGTGGGGTCCCCACGGACGGTCTGTGTGTCCCCATGGACGTTCTCGTGGGTCCCCATGGATGGTCTGTAGGTCCAGACGCTCTGTCAGTCCCTGTCATGGTCTGTGGGTCCCTGTGGCTGTTCTGTGTGTCCCCACGGACGGTCTGTCGGTGCCCATGGCTGCTCTGTGGGTCCCTATGGACAGTCTAAGTGTCCCCACGAACGATCCTCCTTTCCCTGTCGCCCCCCGCCGCTCCCTCAGCCGCTCACCCCGCCCCTCCCTCACGGCCCCGGCCCCGCCCCCGCCGCTGCCGCGCCCTGTGATTGGCTGATGCCGCCGGGGGCGTGTCCCACCGCCCGTTGCTCTCTGCGATTGGCCGGTGCCGCGGGGGGCGTGTCCCGCCGCCCGTCCCTGCGCGGCCCGGTGCCGCCTCAGCGCGGGGCAGCGGGGCCATGGCCGAGGCCGTGCGACCCCCGCGCCGCGCCCGCGCCCGCCCCAAGGTAACGCGGCACCGACCGGGGCGAGGGGCGTCCCCCGCGGGCGGGAGGGTTGGGGCGGCGAGGAGGCGTCCCGCGTATGGGGGTGGCCGCGCCAGGCCGTGTTTACATCCGTGTTTGTGCGGTCTCTAATGGTGGAGGGTGGAGAGTGGGGGAGCCTGGGAGCGTGTGTGGGTGATGTTGTTGTGGGGTTTTCTTTTTGTTTCGTGAAAAGATTCCTTCTGCTTCCTGCTGTTCTGCACTCCGTATCCATGGATTTGTCGTGTTTGCCAGGCGGGTGCCGGGTGTGATAGGCCTTGTGCTGTAGCAGGATGTAAACAAGGTTTTTATTATGTTGTCCTACGGCCTCGTCAGGGGTCCCGTGTCCTGTGGGAGAGCTGGGGGAATGTGCAGCGGTAGAACTTAGGTGCATTTACAGTGTTTTAGTGTACTGTGAGGTGACAGTCCTACTGACAGAGTTAGGGGTGTTTGCCTGGAGAAGAGAAGGCTCCAGGAAGAGCTCAGAGCCCCTGGCAGGGCCTAAAGGGGCTCCAGGAGAGCTGCAGAGGGACTGGGGACAAGGCATGGAGGGACAGGACACAGGGAATGGCTTCCCAGTGCCAGAGGGCAGGGACAGATGGGATATTGGGAAGGAATTTGTGTCTGTGAGGGTGGGGAGGCCCTGGCACAGGGTGCCCAGAGCAGCTGTGGCTGCCCCTGGATCCCTGGCAGTGTCCAAGGCCAGGCTGGACAGGGCTTGGAGCAACCTGGGACAGTGGAAGATGTCCCTGCCCATGGCAGGGGTTGGAATTAGATGGTCTTTGAGTTCCCTTCTGACCCAAATCATTCAGTGCTTCTGTGATACTACATCTCATCTAGGTTTGGCTTTGAAATGCTGAGAACATGAGGCCACGTGTAACTCATGACTATGCTGCTGCTTCTTAAGTTGGTGCTGCAGTTTTCAAGTATCACTCTTCCTAGGTTTTTATCCTGTTTTGATTGTGATCCTTGCTCGTGATATTCATACTGACAGCTTTCTGAAGGCTTTTATTTTCTTCACACAGAATGTTTGTGGGAATGATCTGAACTACCTCACAAAGTGGAAATGTTTCCCTCTTTCTTGTTGTCCCTATAGACAACCGTATAGAGCAAGGGCATTGAAGTCATGACTGTCCAGGCTCTTTGAAAACACTGAATTAATTGACCAGTGTTCTGTAAAACAAGGATTAAATCTAAGTGTCAGGTGTGGGTGTGCTTCTTGAATAGAAGGCAAGTAAAGATTTGAGGGAAAAACAGTCCCAGGAGAATTAGTGTGTCATTGTTTTGGTTTCGATTCAGCCCCCTGGCGTGTGCAAGGCAGTCAGACCTTCAGACTGCTGCCTAAGAGAATTGGTTCCCTGCAGGATGGTGGTGAGTCATGGATGACACTGGTATTTCGTTAAGGATGTGTGTGTGGTGACTGCAGTCTTTAGCCATCCCTGCCAGGTGAAATTCACTGTGAAACAATTCACTGGAGGTGTCACATGTGAGAACCCTGAATTCTCCAGTGCTACACATGACCCATTTCTAGTATTTCTGTTGCTATTACTGTGCTCACCTCTGTTAGTACCTGGGCGTGCCTGAGGATGCAGTTTGCGGGTCAGTCACATTAAGGACTTTTCCATTCCCATGCAGAGAAAAAGCTGTAATCCTTTGAAAAGCTGGAATTCTTGTGAGCTGAGAGAAAGGCTGGCTCAGCTGCGGAGCTGCCAAGTGGTGGAATGGAGCCCAGGGCTTTCTGACAACAGTAGCCCCAAAGTTAAACTTGTGCAGCGCCAGCAGCGCCAGACTGATTCAAACAGTGAGGTGGCAAAGCCAGTGCACCTGGAAAGGTGAAGAGGAGGCCCTGTGTCTGTTTGTTTCTGTAGGTGGCACTCAGGTTACTCCAGAGATATTTCCTGAAAAGTAATAAGTGTCCTTAGAATTTGAGGGTCACTGGTGATGTGCAAAGAGAGGAGGGTGGTCAGGCATGGGGCAAGGCTAATGAACAGATGCTATCTTCCCATCCCTGGGAGTGTTCCAGGCCAGGTTGGATGGGGCTTGGAGCAACCTGGTCTGGTGGAAGGTGTCCCTGCCTATGGAAAGGGTTGGAATGAGATGGTCTTTAAGGTCCCTTCCAACCTAAACCATTCTGGGATTCTTTGATATGTGGGTTAAGCAGATTTTGTGTCTGTGTTAGTTCAGAACCTGATTTCTTTCATTCTTTCTCAGATGAAATCCCATTTTAATGATTATACCTTTTTTTGGCTAGGAAAGTGAGAACTGAAAAGCACTTCATAAAGTTTAAAAACAGCTGTGTCTGAGAGGGATGCAGGCTGATACTGAGGGCTAAAGGGAGTTTATTCTGTATGAGGACTGCAAGAGGAAACGTTGAGATTGTAAAGGGGAGAGGACCAGCATGTGTCTGTAAAGTGTGTGGATCAGTACCCTGTATAAATATGATTTAGTGATACGTATTTAATACTGTGGAAGTTATTGACTCTGAGATAATTGTCAGGAGATGTTAATTATGACAAGCCCCGGCTTAAAAAATTGCATTGATGTATTTTTAACCTCTCACCTGCAGCTTTAGCTAGTGAGTCAGAGCTGTTTTGTGATCAGAAGTGTTTACAGGTTTTAATATACCAGAAAACAGTATGAAAGCAAAGCCAGAGTAATTCCTGTTTTGTAAAGGAGCTGTGACCATATGTTCAGAGTAGAATTAGTCTTGAGATCAAGGTGAGCTAATGCCTTGATTTGAGCTGTTTTCATTTATGCTTTCTCTTAAGGCAAAGACATTCAGATGTTTAATAAAAATTTATGTGATACTGTGAGCAAGTTTCCAAAACTGTCGTCTTTTCCCCATTATTATTTCCCCATATTAAAAACTTGTACTCTTTTCACCTGTGTTCATTGTTACATTATCTGGGTCATCCAAAACTGGAGCGCTGTGACCTAACTCCTCAGTTTTGCTCCTAATAAACTGCTAGTTGTACACAATTTACAGATTGGCTAATCACTTTGCCAAGTTTTTGTTTTACAAGTTGGCAAATGATTTACAGATTATCAAAATCTTTGTTCATTTCCTGTGCTATGCTTTTGGGAAGGAGGCTAATCTACACCTTAGATTAGGTTTATGGGAATTATTTACCCCCAAACTAATTTTAATTTTCAATTGATTTACAATTTCAATGGCACTGTTAAGTTTTTCTACATCTCTAGTGTGTATTGCCTTCTGAAAATAGGTTTTTCAGTAATTGTTTGAACATCATGATGGTTTTAGAATGTAGCTAGGGGTTACATTCCAGGCTTGCTTTGTTCTGAAATTACTTTTTTGAAAATATTTTTCATGGATCTGGATCACAGAGTAATTTTTTTTTTTTTTTTAACAATACGGTGAAATTGAATGACTCTTCTTAGGTATCAGGATCCTGTTATGTTGATTATTTTCTGTGTTAATGAAACAGTTTGTCCTGTGATATTTATAGATTTTTACTTAGAAATGTTGAAGCCTTGTGCAAGAGCTGACCGAGAAAGTACGCACTGATAGACAATCTTCAGAGGGCAGCTAAAGAACGAAGACTTGTTTGGTGTATTTGTTTTTATCTTTAATATTACAAAAATTAGTGTATCAAAAAGGGCTTTTGGAGTCATAATGCTGACCAATGCTACTTTTGGTGTTGGTGGGATTTTGGATGCAAGATGGAGAGATTTACTTGGCAGTGACACTGCTAATTTTTTGTTTTTTTTTAGGAAAAAAAGAAAAAAAGTACTGAGGAGCCCCAGATACAAGAGCCTGATGATGTCTTCCTGCCTCCTGTGGCACAAGGGTCTTCTCAAGCCGGGAGAGTGCAAGTGGAACATCCTGGAGAATTTACAGAAATTCAACTCAGAGATGAAGTAGACGATAGGAAAGTTATAAATGATGTGTCTGACATCCCCCAAAGTCATTTATCTTCAGCAAATGAAGGGGCTCTGGCAGTGACTTTGGAGCCTCCCAAAGATACAGAAGAGGTCAAAGCTGGTCCTTCCCAGGAGGAATGTGTGGGGGATGTTGAGAAGAGTGAGAAGAACAAGTTGGACAAACCTCAGAGCCCTGTGGAGGCAGCTGGTAGTGGATCAGGAAATTTAGACTTATTGAGTAGTACCTTTCAGTCCAGTGCTGCTGGCCCTCAGACAGTGCTGGGCTTTGTGCGGGACAGAGGAGCTGAAAACCTACAAGATGCTAGAAATCCTCTCACCTGCTCTTCAGAGAAGCTTCCTCTCAGCACCTCACAGTGCTCTGAGAAATCCAAGTCGCGTGTTCCGCGGCCGGGATTCAGGTCGGTTTATCCGGACCTGTCCTCGGAGCTGTCCTACGAGAGACCCACCATCATGGCAGTCAAACCCCTGCTGCACCACGAGAGGCTGTACCCGGAGCTCCCCTCCGAGCCACAGCTGGTGCCATTCACCAGGGAGCAGCTGAAAATCTTTGAGCCCTGTTCGTGGCTGGAGAACGTTGACTCCTACGCAGAGGAATTCGAGAGTGTGGCTCACCAGGACAGGCACGAGTTCTATGAGCTGCTCCTGAACTACATGCGCTGCAGGAAGCAGCTGCTGCTGGCTGAGGCAGAGCTGCAGGCCATGACAACAGACTGCCAAAATGTGAAGGGGAGATTATGGACTTTCAAGGAACAACAGAAAACTGTGCAGGTGCTGTTGCTGAACCTACTTTTGAATCCAAACTATTAGGAAACTAACTTTACTTGCTGCCAGGTTTATTGTACTTAAGCTGTTTTGTTGTGAAAGAATCACAGAATGTTAAGGGTTGGAGGGGACTTTAAAAATCATCTAATCCCAGCCCTGTGTGCCATGGACAGGGACACCTCCCACTAGACCAGGTTGTTCAGGGCCTTATCCAACCTGGCTTTGAGCACTGCCAGGATTGGGGCAACCTTCCTGGGCAACCTGTGCCAGTGTCTCATCACACTCACAGTAAAGATCTTTTTTCGTAATATCTAACCTAAATTTCCCCTTCTTTCAATTTAATCCCTTTAGTCCTTGTCCTGTCACTACAGTTCCTGATGAAGAATCCCTGTCCAGCTTCCCTGTAGGCCCCCTCCAGATACTGGAAGGTGCTGTGAGGTCTCCATGCTCCTTCTCTTCTCCAGGCTGAACAGTCCCAATTTTCTCAGCCTGTCTTCATAGGAAAGGTGCTCCAGTCCTCTTACCAACTTCTTTGCTTCTTCTGGACTTGCTCTAACAGTTCCGTGTCCAGAGATTATTGCCTTTGCTTTCTGTCTCTCCACCAACCCCCGATACTTCAGAATATCATCCTCTTGAGACTTAAGTTTGTTGTTTGATTTTTAACATCTGACATGTGCAGGGCAGTGGGATATGTGTTGGTGGTCTCTTTAGGGGTCAGAAAGGATGAGCTGTGTACACGCAGGTCTGCCCGTGGTGTCAGGTGAAGTTTGTACCGCAGCACTCCAAGCAGGCGTGGGGGACATGTGGTGGAGTGACTGTAGCAGTGATGTCCCATCTGGCCTGCTGCCAGCTGTAGGGACAGTTTCCATTGATGTCATTCCTGCTGTCAGAGTGGCAGCTGCAGGGGAGCTCGAGTCCTGCTCAGGAGCAACCCCGTAGCTCAGAGGGAGTGTAGGCCCATCCACTTGTGGTAACTTGTTCCATAAGTGTAGCTGTGGTTTTTCGTACTTCCAGAGTGGTCACGGTACTCTGTAACATTTTTGTCTGTAAAACAGAGGGGTTTATGGAGCTCTTTGGGGCACACATCAGAAAAGCTTCCCCCCAGACTCCTGTGACCCTTGCCTTCGGAGCTCAACGTTACAGTGGGAGTGAATGAAATTGTTCTGATGCTGTTTATAGCCCACACATCATCAAAATTGTCTGAAGATGCTGAACACCTATGCATAGGGTGGATTTTACTATTTCTGCAAGTGCAGTTCATCAGAGTTGAGGAATTGAACAGATCCCAGTTCTTCCCTTTTTCTTCGGGAATAACACTGAGCCTCACTGGATTCTCAGGTTTGCAGTGATCATTTGTTGTACTGAAAGCAATTTTGGCTTCACTCTTGCATCCTCTAAGGTCATCATAGATTTGTCTAAGGTTGCTACTTGCTTTATTTCATCCCAGTTCAGTATATATTTATTTATGTCCAGAATGATTGTTGTCTTTATACCAATTTGAGATTCTTATTCTTCTAATTTAGGAAACTCAGGGATGCTTTCAAGCTAAGCTTTCAAAGTGCTGGTTCTTGGTTTCTTGGTTGCATAAAAGATTAACAGGAATGTTATTTGTGAAAAGAATAACAAGAGTGTCACTTATTGTAGTCTTCTTGTGCTGAAGAATTAGTGACAGGGCAGAAGAAAACTGGCTTCAGCTTTTAATTTCAGTTTGGGAAAGGGTTAGAGTGTAGGTAATTTCTGAACATTTTAAACATGCAGTGGGGAATTGCTGCAAATTATCAGTCCTGGCAGTTAGGAAAATATTTATTTTGTTCCAGTACATGTTTTAACTTTAAAACAGCAGATCCAAATATTTATGAAAGTCTATAAACTAACAAGCAGGTGCACTCACTGGGAGTGAGACACCTGGTTTTGTTCACATCTCTCAGTGCTGCAGGCATGTAACTTCTAGCCGTTTCTAAACCTGAGTTACTGAGGGCTTATAAAATACTTTTTCTTCAGAAGCCAGGGATATGAATCTTCAGTAATCAGTAGCTCTAAAAAGCACATAGGATATTCCCAAATGTTTGTCTTTTCCATTTATGAAATGTCCCCTTTTATGAAGGCTTTGAAATCCCTTTAGGAGAGGGTTATATCATGATTGATTTCTGTTAGGGTGACCCAGCAAAATGTCAGAACTGCTGACATAAAATATTTGCTCTCTTTTCAGGGTGTGTGTGCAGATCAGTGCAAAGTGACGGGTCACCACCGCTACCAGACAGTGGAGCTGAACGACAGCGTGCTGGGGGAGCTGAAGAAGCTGTTTGAGGCCAAAGCAGAGCACGTGCACCAGACCCTGGCACTGCACTCCTACACTTCGGTGCTGTCCCGCTTGCAAGTGGAGTCCTATGTTTACAGGTTGCTCAGCAGCTCATCCCTGCTGAGGTCTGTGGCCCTGCAGCAGCAAGAACAAGGTGTGTTTGCTGGTCTGGACTGTCCTGGTCCTGGTGAAGGTGCCCAGCACCTTGTGCAGCTGCAGTTTTGGAGTCTTGTGGTGGAACTTGTGTATTGGAGTATTTGTCCTCTGATACAAAAAACTGTTGATCTTATGTTGGGATCAGTGAAACTTTTTTCTGACAGGAAAATCTCCAGTTCCCTTAACTTTATCACCTGGACAGGAAAAGCTGAAAGCAGGAGTGACTTCTGCTGTCTGAGCTGTAGACTGACACTGATTACTGTACAGAAACACTGTGTGGATGGGACACTCAAACTCCCAATCTTTTGTTGTCCAAGGCAATATCTAATACAGTTCTTTTCCTAATTCTAAAATGAGCTGGATATTTTTCCTGCTTAACTTCCTCTTGGAAGGCCATTTGAAATCTTAAGCTATTAATACTTAAAATTAATCTTCTTGGTTTTCATCCTGAGTGTTTGATTTGAGTTTGTGCCAATATAATCTTTTAGCTAAAGTATTTCTCCTTCCCCTGCCCCAGATATTTTTCTTTCGTAGTGCTCCTCCCTTTGCACTCTGCCTCCCAGGTAGTTTATCTGCATAGTAAATGGTGGTTCTTACAAAGCCAATGTTGAGGGAAGGCCTTTTGTGAGAGTAACCATAGTATATTCTTCTTACAATTAGTGTCCAGAGCTTAATTATAAGATTAAATAAAGTACTCTTAAGTATTCTTCTCTGACAGATTTAGCAAGCAGCTGTGTTGAGATATCTTGGTATCTACAGATACAGAGAGCAATTTTTTATGCAACCCCAAACCCACTGTTCATGTTGCTACTTCTTGTCAAAGCTTCCTTAATTCTGTTTTTAATTTACAGTTTCGAAGCAGTCAGAAAATCTCTCTTCAGACTTGAGCCACTTGAAGGAATGTATCAGTGTCCTTTTCAGCTTCACTCGCAGGGTTATCGAAGATCCTCAGTTTCACAGTGACCTTCTCATGTGGCTGCAGAGACTGGTGAGGGAGTAGACATGGATATGTCCGATCCAGCACACGGGATGAATTGGGGAATAATTTCTGAAAGTGTTACTCTGTCTCTCACTGTCCCATGGGCAATGATTTTTTTGGTGGGGTTTGTTCTACTTGAGGAACAGAGTCTCTTAGCAGACCTTTGGAATTGATTCCCTTGTCTGATAAAGTCAAGCAGCATTAGTGAGGACTGGCACCTGAGCAGCCAACACTGCTCTCAGTGAACTTAAAAATACTCAGTGTGCTTTCACTTATTTTGAAATCAGAGCTGCTCAGACTTGTCATGTTTGGGAAACTTCTGTTCTTGCCAATTTCTAAATAAATTAGATTTTAATGCAGGTGTAGAAAAAATAATTACACCGAAGAAAACGGTTTGTGGCTCATAAGGCAAGCAAGCAGATTTTAAATATTGTTCTCCTTTAACATGCTCTGAAAATTGAGGTTTGTTAGGAAGTATGAGAAAAGAAAGGAACAGTATTACTGTAGTTAGCAAAACTGTGAGGAAACGAACTTCGAAATTATTTACTTGGTTTCAATATACATCCCTTTAGGTGTCTGTGCTGCAGAGAATTGGCTGTCCAGGTGACCATCTCTTCCTCTTCAACCACATCCTTCGGTGTCCAGCTGGCATCAGCGACTGGGCTTGTCCATTCATTCAGGTGTGAATGTTTAATTCTTTATCATCAGCAGGTTGGAGTGGGAGTGGCGTGGGTAGGAGAGGAGAGTGTCTTGTGCCTGCTCGGTCTCTCATGACCCACACTGCCTTTCCAGGTGTGTGGAATCGTGGTGGCAGTGAGGGGTTTGTCAGGGAATGCTTTTATCCGTGTTAGGCCAGCCACGTGCAGGTTAACAGTGGAACACACTTCACTCTTAATGGAGAGATTCCATAAAAGGGAGTCAAGGCCTCATGCACCAGGTTTTGGGAGTGTTCTCCAAAAAGTGGAAAGTGTATTTAGACTTGAAGGAGCAGCTGTATATGAGAAGTGAGTTGGAGTCAGCTCTGCCATGTGTGAGGGGTCAGGAGGAACAGATTTTTTTATATCCTGTACATTCAACTGGGACTGGTTTCCCTGGGAAGTTCAGGGGCAAAGGGTTCACTTTGTCTAGGTCAGAGGGAGTGCAGATATCCAAAGGCACCAGGATGTTCTTTCAAAGAACATATTTGCTCCTCTGAGAGGAGAAAATGTTGGAAATATAGCCAGAGGAAAAGGGCTTCAATTACACTAACAGGAAAGGCAAACAATGCAATAAAAGTGTAGAATGGAATAATTCAGGTTGGGAAAGACCCTTAATATCATTGAGTCCTATCAACCTAACGTGGTAGGATTTCGACTTCCCCTGTGCTCAGTGTCTGAATTAGCCGTGGTGCCCAGACCTACATGTGGAACAAAGAGAGAGGTGGTCTTTTTTGTGGAGCTTTTGATGTGTCTTTTTTTCCCCTCCTTTAATTCTTATAAGTAATTCTTTTGGACAAGTCACAGTATTTTGCCATGGCAATAGTTTCACCAGGGTGTGGGTGTCTTTTATGGATTCTTTTTAGTCTTAACAAAAAGCTAGTGAGAAATGTAAATTTCTCTGCTAAGATTAATTTGCCCTTTGCTTATTTAGATTTACTTAGATTTTTGCATTTAATTTCAGATCAAAGTCTTGGATAACCCATCAGGTGTCTTTCATTTCATGCAATCTCTTGCCTTGCTTATGTCTCCTGTCAAGTAAGTATGAACATTATTTTATAAATATGTTCTGATAATTTAAGAGTAGAAAACACAACGCACAATCTCTTTGTAAAACTCTGAAAGTTCATTGCAGGCAAAGTCATAAAAGCAGGCACAAATAGATTCACAGTTTAATTCAAACTCATTTTAGTCATTCCTCTTAAAATTCAGCCTTGGCAGTACCTCCTTGTGCTGTACACAGTGTGATACAGCTTTCTTTCAGCTGTGAAATAGCTTGTGAAGGCTGACAGACACACAGGTTTTGTTGCTGTGGGTTCTGAAGTATCTCTTGCTTTGCACCATGGCCTGTTTTTTATATTGTCTCTGCAATAGAGTCTCCTGAGTAAAGGTGTTAAGCTAGTGTACACACTGGTTGGACTTCATCCTTTTTATTTTTTTTTTTTATTTTTAAAATCTGGAAGGAATGTGGTGCATGGAGAAGCTGGTTAATGAAATTAGTCATCAGTGAAAGCTATTATGTTCTCCAGATAAAATACATAACTTGCCTCTCCCCCTGCCCAAATTTTGAGGTCAAAAAGTCAAACTGCTGGTATTTAGGGTTGTCACTGTGATCTTGATAGTCTGGCTCTGAGTTAAGTGGGAGTCTTGTTCATTGAAAGCTGTTACTTTAAAGGGTTTTATTTTCACATTTCCTTTCTAGAGCTGCCTGGGGAAACCAGTGTATCCTGAGGGAATGTGTGTTGCCAGTGCCTTTTGATACTTGTGTTTGGAGCAAGGGCTAACTTAATGTGTCTGGGGTGATGCTCTGAATGTTGATACAAGAACTCAGAGCTTCCACAGGGTCTGCTCTTTCTGCTAAAAGAGCTGAGGCTTATCTGTTACAGGTCCTGCATGTCAGGAGCCAGGTTATCCTAGAGTAATTTAAAATCACAGGATTATTGAGGTTGGGAAAGATCTTTAAGATCGTTGAGTCCACCCTTAACCCAGAACCACTGTGTTCACTGCTGAGCCTTGTCCTGTGATGCCACATCCATGAGCCTTCTGAACACTTCCAGAGATGCTGACTCCACCACTGCCGTGGACAATCTGTTGCAGTGCCTGACCACATTTCCAGGAAAAAATTTACCCTAATATCCAATCTAAACCTCTTCTAGTGCAACTTGAGGCTGTTTTCGGTCCTATCACTTGTAATTCGGGAGCAGAGCCCAATAGCTCCAGCTGCCCCCTCCTGTCAGGGAGTTGTGCAGAGCCACAGGGTCCCCCCTGAGCCTCCTTTTCTCCAGGCTGAGCCCCTTTCCCAGCTCCCTCAGCCGCTCCTGGGGCTCCAGCCCCTTCCCAGCTCCGTTCCCTGCCCTGGACACACTCCAGCCCCTCAGTGTCTCTCGTGTCCTGAGGGGCCCAGAGCTGTCCCCAGCACTGGAGGTGCCTCAGCAGAGCCAGCACAGGGGACGGGCCCTGCCCTGGGGCTGTGGCCACACCCTGGCTGGGACAGCCCAGGGGCCATTGGCCTCTTGCCCACTGGGCACCCCTGGGCTCATGTCCAGCCGCTGGCACCAGCACCCCAGGGCCTTTTCTGCCAGGCAGCTTTCTGCTTTACTTGCTAATTTCTTCCTGTTGCATTTGGGTTTTTTAATATCTTCTCTTAACTGAAATGTTCATTAATTTAAAATTTTTAATTTTTAATCTTTTACACTTGATTTTTTACTATAAACCAGAAATCGTGTAGACTTCATGTGCCATATGAAACCAAGTGAAAGGAAAAGTTCCTCTTCATCTGGGATGGAATCTGGGAACTGGACTCTGGTAGATGAAGGAGGAGAAGAGGTACACCAGATTACTTCTTTTCTTTCTCTTTTTTTGGCCCTTTATGCTTTTGTTCAAGCTTATTGATCTTTGTGAAATTGATGAAGAAAATCTGACTTGTTAAGTTAGAAAGCATGATTTGAAATTTACTTCTATTTTACTCTCCTTTTATCTCAGTGGTATAACTGTAGAGAGTGGAGCTTCCAGTAGTGAGTACTAGCAGAGAGAATTAAAATATTTCAGTTACTCCTTACAAAACCATAATTAGTCCAATAGTGAAGCGCTTAACTATTGGTTTTGTTGTAAAGCTGCTGACAGCTCATGTATTTGTCTATAGGATGAGGATCCTGAAACAAGCTGGATTCTACTCTTGGAAGATGACTTGATTGCTCTGTTGTCACAGTTCCCATTTCATGAACTCTTTCAGCAATTCCTTGGGTTTAAGTCTGGAGGTAAATTGGTTGCTAAAGAGTTATTCTTCATTTTGCTTATGCTAATTGTATTAGTGACTACCACTGCCAAGAGGGCTACTGCGTTATGAAACTCTCTGAGAAAAGTAATAATGAATCTGTGCAACAGCTCACAGGCTAAAGAGATGAGATGGAAGTGTATGCCATGAGTATGGGAAAAATAAAAACCTTATAGCAATATGCATGCGAAACATTGGAGTCTTTTCCCTTAGTTTGGATTTGGTTGTCAGTTAATTCCCAAAAGTGCTTTCAGAACTATTTTTTCCCCCTGCCTCTTAGTTGTAATGTTACTGTGATTTTTCTCTGATTTTTTTTCAAAATCTCTGGGCAAGTACATGAAGATAATTGCTTGCCAGAGGTCTTACTGCCTGCATAGTTTATTTGTACTTGCATACTTAGCAGGTATTTATTGTTCATATCATGAACAAAGCATACATTTCAGTTCACTATATGGTGAATTGTTGCTTTGAGTGCTTGTCAAATTACTTAAAAATCCATAAGTCACACTTTTTTTTTTACTGTTATTTTTGTGTCTCCATCTTAGGTGCTTATTTTCCTGAAAAAACATCTCCCCAGGAGATGATGAAGATTTTTGCCTTTGCAAACTCCTTAGTGGAACTTCTGTCTGTGGGGTTAGAAACATTTAACAGAGCACGGTACCGACAGTTTGTGAAGAGAATTGGTCAGCTCATCAAGTAAGAGAATTTTTTCTCTCTCATGTGATTTAATCTGTTTGATACATGTATTTGGTATTCAGAGCTGCTAAAAAACTCCAGAACCAACCATCAAACAACCAAAAAAAACCCCAGCCCCACCCAAGCAATTGTCAGGTAGGTTTTGCTCTGATAGTTGGTCCGTTCAGGGTTAGCCAGTCTGGGAATCTGAAATGGGGAATTGCAAAATCTGAATCCTGTGGGTACAAAGGAGCCACGTGAGCTGTGGAACACCAGTCTGACTTCCATCAGTGATGTGATTAGGTTTGTCTTGGGTAGTCACTGAAACCCAACAAACAGAAATTCTTTGAATTTCCCCTATCTATAACCGATGTTACTGCTTTATTTCCGTTGTTACCCAGAATTGTTTTGGGGTTTTTAATTTGCTTCCTGCAAATTGGCCTATTTTTGCAGTAAGTAAATGTAATTGAAACCTAAAAGTTGATCTTTATTTTTAAATCTCTAGCATTCACTCTATATGGCTTCTGTGAATCTGTTCTCAAGGGGGAATACAGTCAAGTCAGAAACAAAATCTGTCTTTTTCTTTGTGTTACATAGGCAGTAACTTTCTCAGTGTAGTTATTCCTTAATAAGCTTTCTGCATGTACTGCCATTTCATCCTGTACAGTTACCTCAAGGCTCCAAGGGTCACACGCAAACTAATTTGCTGTAACAGAATGTTAAGCCTTGTTTGCTTGCAAAACCAGGGAAGGAGAACACAGAAATCTGACTGATGCAATTTCTACAGAAACCTCTGGAACCCAGAGGACAAAATGTTGGGCATGTCTCTTGTGGGTAGACTCTGATCTGGTTGCTCTTGTCTGTGTTTTCATGGGGCGGTGACATACTTGATGATCCTTCTTTGGCTTGTTTGTTCTGCTCTGTAGGATGACACTGTGTCATGTGAGTGACCACTGGGCCCAGTATGTTAGCGGCAATAAACAGTATGGATCAGTAGAACACCCCTACTCCGTGGAAAAATTGCAACTGGAGTTTGATGAACTGTTTTTTAGAGCTGTTCTACATGTTCTGAAGGCAAAAAGGTGGGTTGTCCCTTTACTGGCTTTGTCTTGGAGGAGTTGAATACTTGAAACTGGGATTTGGAATAGCTTTAAATACTTAAAGGTTGAAACGAGACTGAAATAAGTAGGATTTTTCAGTACATTGGTAGCATCAAGGTGGGGAGGAATTATGCCATGGATTGTAGCATCTGACAGAAGCTCTGAGGTCTTGGTCAGTTCAGAATGAGGTTGGCTCAGAATCTGAGGTGCTGATACACATCCTCACACTCCTCATTCTGTTGCACAGCAGAGGCGTGGGCCAGAGATGTGTCCATTTCAAATGTTGGGATTTATCAGGGTGGAACTGTTCCTCACTGCCTCTTCAAATCCAACAGGTTGGGAGTCTGGCTGTTCATGTCCGAGATGCCTTACGGAACCTTGTCCAGCAACATGCTTTGGAGGCTCTTCTTTGTCATGCACTGTGCCGACAATGAGCACCTGGAACAGCTCTGCTCTACTCTGCAACCTGCTGACTTCAAGCAAAGACTCAAAGGTAAAATTCCCACACACAGAACCAATTCTAATCCATTCAGCTGCTGCTGCATCAGCTATGGGTTTAACTCTTTGCAGGTTGCATTGTTAAATGCACTCTTGAGAGCATGACTGGTCCAGTGGCCTTAGAAATGTCCTGGGCAGTTCATGGTTTTCCAGTACCTGTTTGCCCAAATTGTCATTTTAACAGCAATTGATAGATTTAGTGTCCTGGTTTTCTTTCTGGCTGCCTCAGGGCTGCAAGAGTGATGTGTAGGAGGTACCTCTTGTGTATTCTCATATCACCTCCCATCTTGACCTTCAATAGTATTTGGAGAGTGAGGTTTAAATCCTGAAGTGCGGGGTTCTCTATCACTTTGGGTTGGTGTGGCAGTTTTTGGTTGGGTTTGTTTGGTGTTTGGTTTTTTTTTTATTGGTGACTGGTTGACTGTTGAATTATTGGTAGTTCTATAAATAACTTATTTTTAGAGTCCTCTTTTTTTCCACTAAACTTGCTAGCTTTGGTTTCAGTAATTCACTATGGGAGACCTGCTTATTATCCACAATGATGTTTCCCTTATCTCAAGCGTTCTTTTGATTCGTTTCTTGTCCTAAGTGGCACCTTTTATTTTTATTTCCTCTGGACTTGTGTCCCATGTTGATCTTCACAGTGACTGTGGTGTCTTCAGCTGTAGCAGAGCTATTTAGAGGCCAGCTGGAATGCTAGTTTCCCTTTGCTGCTGCATTCATGGATAATATTTCAGAACTTGATTGACAGGGGGACAGGTAAACACGCAGTAACTCCCTACTTCATAGCTTCTTTGCTGTCTTCAGGGAGAGAAAATCTCATTTTTGTCAGTTTCATTTCTCAGCTCTCTGGTGTCTGAGGTAGCTGTTACCCCATCTGCCAAGTCTTTTGATGGAGAAGCAGGAGAAAATGGTGATCCTGAGACATTTTTGAATGTCTTGACTCTGTGCAAGCTCAGCTAATATTTAAGGCAATTCACACAGAGTGGGAGAGAGATACCAAGATTATAGTTGTGTACACTTGATGAAGTGCTGATCTGATAAGCACTTGCCAGCCAAAACAGTAACTGTTACACTGTTTTCAGTAGAACGTCTTTATTTTTGGTTTTGCTAGAAAATTTTTACTGCATCTATCGCTTGTTGCAGTAACAAACACAGATTTTTTTTTTTTATATATATATATAACTATTTTTTTCAGGCATTGTTTTGCTTCTAGCTAACTTTTATGTTACAAAGTCCCTGGTATGCTGATGCAGGATTTCTTTATCCTCTTCATTCTCCTCAGTGGGTTATGTCAGCATAATACTGTTTTTCACCAGTGTCTAGACAGGGAATATCAACAGTTCTTTCAGTGAAATCCATCTCATCTTCTGAAATATCTTCTTTTAACTGACACTTAATAAATTAATGCTTAATTTGCTGTAATTCATACGCTGGAAGACCATGACATTAACATTGTCTTGGGAAAGAACCTTTTTTAGTGATTTTCCTTCCCAAATTAAGCTTGAGAAGAGGGTGGTGAATCTACAGGTGGAATGAAGCCTTGGTAATTGATGGAAGCTTTTTACATCAAATCCATGGGGGTGGGAACATAGTTGCTGTTCTAGTGAGTGGCATCCCTGCCCGTGGCAGGGATTTGGAACTAGTTAATATTTAAGATACTTTTTAATCCGAGGATTGTATGATTCTGCTTCTGGTCACAGTTCCCTTGCTTCCAGTACCAAGATTTGAGGAGCCACTGATTTTTAGCGTGTCTCTGGGAGGGAATAGGGCCAAGTAGCAAGTGGATGGTGAAGATGTTGTTTCTCCACTGTGAGACGGCAGGGTTTAGGTGGAGTCTCTCTGCTTTCCTTATTCCTTGTCCCCTTCCTTCAGTCCCAGCTTGGTGTGGACCCCTTCTCCTCACTGTGGGTCACTCTGCTATGCTATTAGATACAGTAATGACGTGGTCATTTTTGATGTCCTTCTGCATCACCTTAAAAAACTCCTGCAGTGCAAGAGGAAACACAGTTGTCTGTAACTTCTGCCATAAGGATAAAAAAATTGCATTAGGAAAGGGAAGTGAGTGGATGAGACACCCCCTGTTTGCTGTATCTAGCACGAGTGTAGGTTGTCGTACTGTTTGGAAGAAACTGCTTTCCTAAGTTGCACAATCCTCTAGCATGCTGTTCCATGAACTGTTTTGCCTACATAAGCCTGACCTTCTCAGGTTGGAGTACAGTTGCAAAATTCTTGAAAGCCCTTAAAATAGAATGTAACCTAAGTGCTAGTGTTTGATCACAAGCACGCTGAGCACATGCCTGTTCAGGTTGGGTAGCTGAGTGCCACAATGGGTGCTTTTTCTGTATATTCAGCTACCATGATAAAATCACTGTAAGCAGTGTTTTCTGGCATGTTGTGGTTCAGAGAAGGCAGATCACTCTCCAAAACTTTTTACAGCTCAAATCCTGCTTTCAGTGTTTGTTTTGCTGCACAGACTCTGTTTAAACTTATTTGGAAGAAATAAAAAACGTAAAACATTTTAAAGCCCTTTGCAGGTTCTTTTGTATCCTTACCTTCCTGTTGTCCCATACCCTGTGGAATGGAATGTTTATTTGCTTTTGGCAATATCTCCTTTGGGTTTAAAGAGGAAACCTGCCTTGAATTTGAGTGAAAGCATCTCTTAGCCTTCCCCCTGTGCAGGTTCAGTTCTCTGTTTTCAGAGACAGATTCCAAACAAGTGCATCCAGTATTTTTTCTTGCATTGTATTTGGGAAACTAAAACTGGCTTTTCCTTGTAGCTCTTGGGCATAATCAAGACCTGGGGGCTAGGTACTTGCAGAATTTTTATTTGTAGCTGGCATGGAATGATCTCCACAGATCACTTCTCTGGGATTTGAGTGAATAACTATATAGATGCTGCTGATGTGTGTCCTATTGCACTTTTATTATGTTTCTTTCACTTGACTTTTTTTCTAGATCCAGAGCACCTTGAACAGTTTGAAAAGTATCTCCAATCAATGAACTGCTCAGAAGAAATCTGTCTTCTCACCACATTTGCTCAGATGGCACAAACCAAACGGGCTGATGTTGATGAGGATTTTATCAAAATCATTGTTCTGGAGATATATGAGGTGAGTAATGTTACTGGTCCATTCAGGAAAAGAATGAAAATTCTCTTTTTATTTGTAACAGTGGAAGGTGTGAAACTTTCATGGCTTCTGCAGTTTGTTCTACTATGGAATTTAAAAAGTGCTACTTTAAAAAAGTACTGAATTAAAATTGCTTGAAGTACTTGTTTTTTCTGGCAAAAAGAACAGCTTTTCTGAAGGCAAAGCCAGAATGAAGCAAAGGAACAAAAATATATTTATTTTGTTTTGTTTTTCTCATGCAGGCCTAACTTATAGCTATGAAATTCCTTACATGGTGTTTTTTCTGTTGTTTTTGGTAGGATTTTTTTTAGTGCCTGTGTTGTTCCTGTGTTTAGTTTTGGACATTTTTTTTTGCCACTGTGACATAGAACTTTCCTGATCTTCTAGGCCAGTCAGTTTCTCTTTTCATATTGGCATTTATCAACTTTGTCTGTGATGACCAAGAGCAATCTAGTCCTGTAGTTTCCAAAAGACATTTTATTTCTGTGTCAGTGGAGGTCAGCCAGAAGCAGTAACTTCTCCCTGCTCATCTTCCCATCTTCTCAGGTGTCCTATGTTAGTCTTTCCACAAGAGAGACATTTTCCAAGGTTGGTCGAGAACTCTTGGGAGCCATTGCCAGCATCCACACACAGATCATTTCTGTACTGCTGGATCGGATTAGAGAGACCATTGAGAAAGTGGGGATGGTAAGTGCTGATGTCCATCATGTAAATCAGACACCCAGTGAAACCTAGAGGCCATACCAGGCTGTGTGATAAGACATGGCTTGGTATGAGTGGATGTGTTAAAAGATGTGTCTGTGGGGTATTTCGGTCATACCACCCTTTCAGATACCAGGGCACGGTGCTGATTATTGTTGTGTGCTGAGTCCTGATTTGCACTTTTTGCTCTCTCTCCTCAAAGGTTTCTTTATATCTGTTTAAAGAACTGCCACTGTACCTGTGGAAGCCTTCTTCATCCGAGATAGCCCTGATCCGTGACTGGTTGTTAAATTACAGCCTCACAACAGTGGAGAATAAACTGGCCTGCATTATCTTGGAAGGGCTGAACTGGGGATTTGGTGAGAATGTATGTATTGAAAACAGGAGCCTTGAATCTCCTCAGTTTTTCAGAGCAAGAGTTTAACTCAACCTGGGAGTAGAGCAGAATTAGAAAACAGTTAATTAATTACATGCTTTTATATTATGGCTGTACACCTAATGGTGCAAAATGTGAATTTCATAATAATTCTATAGCACTCTGCCTGAGGATTTGCTTGTGCTGCTTTCTTGAAGTGCTGCACCTGAGTTTAAAAGAGATATTTAAGCAAGAATTTTTTCTCTCTAAACAAGAGGAAACAGCTGACCGGACAATTTTTATGAGTCACATGAGTAAAATGCTTTTGGCTGCAGAAATAGAGGAATCTTCCAAAAAATTTGTAGAAGAGTGGTATGACTGTAGTTTGTATGCTGGTATCTAGGTATGTTTTTCACAGTGCAAGAAAAGTAATGGTTGAAATGAGACATTTCAAAACCCTGAGCATAATTTAAATGATTGGAAATTATTCCATAATACTGGGTTGCTCCAGGAGGCCCATGAGTTCAGGATTCAATTGAGGGTGAATGCTGTTTCAGAGAAAAAAAGAAATAGCTTGGGGAAATAATCCTATTGCCTGTGTTCAGTGATTTAGTTTAGCATTGTATTTTGTGCATTTGATCATCCTGAACTCTTCTCTTTGCCATGCTGATGCTTGCACATGAATATTGATTTATTTTTTCTCCCTGTTTCTTGTGGATGTGTAAAGGAAAATGAATGTTAGGGAAAATTAACAGAATTCTTTCTGTGTAATAGCAATGCTATGTCTGTACCCTTTCATATGGGGAAAAATGGCTCTTTAGTGGCAATTGATGGAGGAATTGCTATGTTTTCCTACAGAAAAGATGGTGATGTGATTTGGTTTTGTTTTTAAAGGCAAGAGTTTAAGAGTCTGTATTATGTAATTTAAAATGGAATCTATGGATTTTTGGAATAATTATTATATGTTCATAAAATGCACATGGAAAGTGAATATTATGATGCCTTTTTAAAAAGTAATCTAGTTGTTGGGCTTTGTATTGCCCTGTTGTCAGCCTTTACTCTTTAACATTGAGCTGAATTTTTTTCACTGGGCAAGATTTTTGCCTAGGTAGTGCAATAATTAATTTGAAGAGCCAGGAAGAGATTGGGATTTATTTCGCTGTAGTGCAGCTGAATGTACAGTTGTAGAGACCTTTTAAATGACTCAAAGTTTTGTGTTCTATTGCTGTTTTTAGCAGAATACTCTTCACTTGGATCCGGCTGTCCATTCTGAAGTTGCATTGATGGTCCTGGAAGCATATCAGAAATATCTCTCCCAAAAACCATATGCTGGGCTGCTTTCTGAAAGCATAAAACAGGTATCCCTTCTTCTGAATTACAGGGAATAGCTTATGGATGGCTATAAATGGGAAAAGCTGCAAGGCAAGACCTTGTTTTCTCTTTTTTTTTTCTTCTTTTTAAAGCTGTTCTTTGTCCGAATAGATTTCATAACATACCAACACTCAGTGTTGTCTGCACCCACAGAGCTATTTGAAAATATTGTTAGGCTTCTGTTGCACATCTGTATGAGAATCAGAGAATGGTTTGGGTAGAAGGGACCTTAAAGATCATCCAGTCTTACCCCTTGCCATGGGCAGGGACACCTTCCACTGTCCCATGTTGCTCCAAGCCCTGCCCAACCTGGCCTTGGACACTGCCAGGGATGGGGCAGCCACAATTTCTGTGGGCAGCCTGTGCCAGGGCCTCACACCCTCACAGCCAGGAATTCCTTCCCAATATCTGATCTAAATCTGCTCCCTGTCAGTTTGAAGCCATTCCCCCTTGTCCTGCCACTCCATGCTCTTACAAACAGTCTCTCTCCATCCTTCTTGAAATAGACATTTTAATTTTGACCCGCTTGCAGGTTTGTGAATAGTCACGAACTGCTCCTCCTTTACTCATGCAGAGGTGGACAGTTCTTGGTCAATGAAAAGCTGTTTCTCATTGCTGGTGAGCATAAGAGAACTGACTCCAGCTCTTACCTTACTTGAAGACTCAAGTGTTAATCCCTTTAGGAGTTTCTCAGCAGTGGGCAGGATTGTGTGACCTGAACACACCATGAACATTTATTAAATTGATTTCACAGAACACTGGGCTCACAAAGCAATAGCTCCAAGTTACAGAAGGCAAATGGAAGGATAGAAAGATCAAGATTAAAAAAATCCCTGTTTCGGATATTCAGTCCAAGATGCTTCTATTTATTTATTCAGATGTTTTAGCATTGTGCTGGGCTTTGTCTTCTCAATATTTCTTGTACAGGGTTTTCTCCTTCTCTGTGCTTTTTTCCCCCAGCCTTTTCTTCCCACACTCTGAATGTTCCTTGTTGTCTCTGCTCTGTTCTGACTTGCTTCTCTGCACTACTTAACTATGATTTTTTGTCCTGTGCCGGCCAGATGAGTCCTCTTTTTTAAGCCTGTGTCAGCCCTAGTTGCCACTTGTGCTGGTGAATCTGTTCTGACTTGCATGAGCTTATAACTAGGATTTGAGAGAAAATAGTGCTTAGGTTCTTGTACCCCTACTCAGGGAGGATGAAATATCTGCATTGCCCTCCAGCTCTGCAATTTACACTGCTCTGTCAGAGCATGTATGGTATTTTTTTTCCCAGAGATTTTTCATTCCTTCTGATCTAGACAGAGTCTTTGTGACAGTGGACACATATACATATGTCTCTGCCTGTCCACATACAGGCTTTTTTCTAGGGAGAGGCTGCCAGGTTTTAGGCTTTTTGTTGACAGATAATATTTTTGCATAGGTTTTTTATGTTTCCTTTCACTAGCGTCTTAAATGTTTTAAGCATTAGGGAAGGTTGTGTCTGGCTTTTTATATTTTTTTTTTGCATTAAAATTAAAATTTAATTCAGTGTCAGCATCTAGCTTGGAGAAATTTAACCAGACAGTGTAAGTCGATAGCCTTTACCTAAAGGGATGGGGGGAAGGAGAGGGAAGTAGAAATCGAGGCCGTAGGAAGAGAGTGTTTAGATAAACTACATGGTATGTCTAAAAAATGATTGCTGTTAGTCTAATCCTAAAAGATTTGGGTTGGAAGGCACCCCAAAGATCATCCAGTTCCCTTTCCATGGACCAAGTCCCAGACCAGTGCCACACGTGCTGTGTCACAGCTGTGCTTCCTCTCATTCCTGCTCCTGCTGCTTTGTTCCAGGTCTCCTACCTGGCCAGCATCGTTCGCTACGGGGAGACACCAGAGACTTCCTTCAATCAGTGGGCGTGGAGTTTGATTTTGAGGCTGAAGCTGCACAGGAACGACCGTGGGGTGCAGCAGGGCGGGCTGGCTGTCCCCGTGTACGACAGCGCGCTGGACACGGCTGAGTCGGTCACGCTGCACCCCCTGCTCAAGGCCGTGAAGGCAAACATCCCCATCGGCTGCTACCTGGCACTGGCAATGACCACCCTGGGGCACAGGTGAGGGCTTTTTGGGTGTTTGCCTTGGGTGGATGGCCCCAGGGACTGAGCAGCCTCTCTAATGCTGAGCTGAGGGTTGTTAACAGCTCTGTGAATGTTTAAAGAGCAAAGGACTTGTGGTGCAAGGGATTGAGCAGCTTGTCAGGGACAGCATCTCTCTGATGAGGAGGAGCTGGGCCTGGAGCTAGTCTGGAGAAGAGAAGACTGAGAGGGGATCTCTTTAATGCAGATAACCATCTCAAAGGGGTGTCCAGAGAATGGTGCTGGACTCTTTTCAGTGATGTCCAGTGACTGAATAAGGAGCAATGGCCACAACTAAAACACAAAAAGTTTTGCCTCAACGTGGGGAAGAACTTCTTTGCGCTGAGGATGGCAGAGCCCTGGAACAGCTGCCCAGGGAGGTCATGGATTCTCTCTCTCTGGAGACATTCCAAACCCAGCTGGACTTGTTCCTTTGTCTCCTGCTCTGGGTGACCCTGCCTTGGAGGGTTTTGAACTGGATAATCTCAAGGTCTCTTCCAACCCCAACGCTCTGTGCTTCTGTGACTGTAGTTGCACAGAATCCCAGAATCATTTAGGTTGGAAAAGACCTCCAAGGTCATTGAGTCAAACCTGTGACCAGTCCCCACCTTGTCACCCAGCCCAGAGCACTGAGAGCCATGTCCAGTTGTTCCTTAGACACCTCCAGGGATGGGGAGTCCACTGCCTCCCTGGACAGCTGTTCCACTGTTTAATAGTCCTTTCTGTGAAGAAATTCTTCCTGAATTCTTTCAAACAGCATGCTATTTACTTTATTTTACTAACAGTACTTTTTGCCTTCTGCACTTTAGTGTCCAGTCATAAGAAATAGTACTGAAACTAGAGGTTAACATGATTTCTGTGGACAGGAGTAGGTTTGAACCACACTTACTGAAAGGGTTGTCCTGGAGGTAATTTCTTTTATCGGGGCAGCACAGGGTTCAGAAAATAGGGAGGAGAAAAAACCCACTCACTCTGAGAATGATAAATAAAGAGCATTATAAGAGCAGTGAACCTCTTAGCCATGACTGTGTTCCAACTCAGTCTTTTCCAGTCATTTTAGCAAATTCATAAGTAAGGCTTTTGGACATAATCAAATGTACTTGTTGATTAAGGTACAGAGCCACACAAAATTTGATCAATTCTCACCAGAACTGTTTACCCTGACTCTGTGATCCCTTTAGTTATGCGTTACACTATTCAAAATTTTCACTAATTTGTTTTCTACATATAATATTATGTTACTCTTTAAATGAACAATTATCTGGGCTTTCTTCTCCTTACCCAAGAAAGCCAAGGCTTGAGGGTAAGGTTGTGCCATAGATACTTCAAAGCACTGGAGCAGTTAGAGACTGATGTGAAGGTATTTTGGGTTGAGAGTGGAAATTTTTCCATAACTTTGAGTCTGGAATAAAAAACCAAAGAATCTCTTTAGTCTGTTCCCCTGCACCTTCTGCGTTTGGCCTTTGTCTCTTCCTTTCCCTGGAGAGGGAGGTGAGTTGTCCAGGTTAGGCAAGAACAGTGAGCTTTAAAGTGATAGAAACTTGATGAAGACTTGCATCTCTGGTGAGCTTTGGAAGACGGGACACTGATCACCAGAAGAGAATTTGTGAAGGAAGGAGATACTTAGCAAATATTTGAGAAGGAAATACTAAGCAAATCACTCACCGTTGAATGACTCCTACAGCTGAAGAAAAAACCTCTGGATTTAGCTACTTAGGTTTTCAAAAATAAAGTGTAAAGTTATTAATGTATTTACATCTCAGTTCATAAAAATTAAATCAACACCTTGTCTCCCTTTCTGCTGATAGTCAATGTTTTTTTCTTAATTTTTTTTTTTTGTTTTCTGACAGCATTGAGAAATTCTGTGCTGAAGGGATCCCTCTTTTGGGTGTACTTGTCCAGAATAGACATCTGAGAACTGTAGTCCATGTGCTGGATAAAATTTTACCCTTGTTTTACTCTTGCCAGTATTACCTCCTGAGGAATGAACAGTAAGCATTATATGTTCATAATACGTTTGTTTTTAAATTTTATATATTCATTTACTTTATTTATTCATAGTTGCAGTGGAAGTTAATCATAATGTTTTGGTTTAGACCACCTGACAGTCTCCCAAACAAATCCTGAGTAATATTTGGGTGCTGATGTAGATGAAGAACTGTGTTAAGTCCTGATGAGCTGCCTTGAATTACAGTCTGCTGTGAAATGTTCATACTGTGCCCATTGTATTGCTAAACTGGAGCAATTAAATCTGCACTGTGGTTGTGAATCAAAGCCTTTCTATATGTGTCTCACTGGTGCTGTTGAGCTGGTGTAAAATTCTCTAGAAGCAGGTTTTCTATTTATTATGCAGTAGGAGATATTTTAATTTCATTTTTTGACATCCCTAGGTTTTTATCTTACGTTGAACTGTTCCTTCATCTGGATAGTGGAGTCCCTCAAGGAGTGACCCAGCAGGTTACCCATAAAGTGACACAGCACTTGACAGGAGTGAACTATGGGGAAAATGTTAAGCTGCTCAGTAGTATGATACAGGTAAGAAGATTATTTAAAAAAGAAAAGGAGGGGAGAGTGTTTAAAACCAGGCTTGTTTGGATGAGTTAGTGTTAAAGGTTAGAAAGGATGCTAAACCTGGCAGTTCAGTCACAGACTACCCGGTGTCAAGTATTAGTAGTTGGGCTCGGTTTCCTGAAATGCTCCTGCTGAAACTTGCCTAAAATCTGGCAGTGCATGTGACACTAACAACAATATTTGCCTTTCAGACTTCTTGGAAAATTCATATCCCAATACCAGGTCAAAACTGTTTAAAAAAGGAAATGTAAGATGCAGCACTACTTTCTTGTTTGTGTGATTTGAGGAATGCAGCAGATACATTAATGTTTGAAAGCTTTGCTTTTGGCCATTAATTTAGGGCTCTGGAATGGAAAAATGTTCCTGAGTTAGGGAACGGTAGTATTTTTTTAAGCTCAGAGAGGTCAAACCCCAAAGCTCTCTAAGATTAAAGAGGAGCAATGGAAACAGACCTACTCTGGGAGCACCTTTTGCAGGAACAGCAGGCTGGACTTCAGAAATAGGTGCTATTTATGCCTACAGGGGTCCTGCTTAAGGCTTCTGTGTCTGCTTTTGTTGATTGCACAAGGTGCTCTGCTCTCCAGGCTTCAGAATCTGCAGCAATTTGGATGCTGAAGATGAGAAAGCTGTCCTTACTTGGGTATAGAGACTGTTGTTGTAAATGATTTAATTTAAGGATAGGCCCACAGCCTCAAGCAAGTCAAACAGTTCTCCAATAAATTCTTAAGCTTTACTCAAAGCTGCAGTCTGCTGACTAATTTTACCTTTTAATTTGCCAGACTCACATTTTTCTAAGTGACCAGCCAAACGGAGTGGGGCCAGCTGCAGTCCTGGAGTTCTGGGTGCAGGTCCTCACCAGCCAGCAGCTGTGGCACAGGGACCGGGCCACGCTCTGCCTGCTGGATGACCTGTGCAAAGCTGCTTTTCAGTACAGCCAAGAGGACTGTGTGCAAAAGCTGCTTTACCAGCAGCACAAGGTAAATAGCTGTGGCGTTTTGGTGTGGCTGTTGAGTAAGTGGTCAGTTCGTGTGTTGCACAGTCAGATTTTGATGTGGATGTATTTTCCTGAAGTGCAACAAGAACGGCTGTGAAAGCCTAGAATGGTCTGGGTTTTGAGGGACCTTTACAGCCCATCCAGTTCCACTCCTGCCATGGGCAGGGACACCTTCCAGGGAAACCTAGACCAGGTTGCTCCAAGCTCCATCCAACCTAACCTTCGGCACTTCCAGGGATGAGGTAGCCACAACTTCTCTGGACAACCAGTCATGGTGATGAGTGATGATGGGGTTATCTGATTTGTTACTGAGTGGGTCAGAATTAATGAAATGTCTGATATTTTAATAATAATGATAATAATTATTTATAAAACCAATTTGCAATACAGTTTTCATTCATGTGAGTTCTGTTGTAGTTTGTCTTTTTCGCATTTCAAATATTTGGTTGTTTAGAACAAAAATGGAGCTTCTTCTGTAAAACCAGACACTGTCACTATAAGGAAATGTTTTCACTGGAAAAGAAAGTCCAAGCAATGGTGTCTGGCTAAGCTGAGGTTGGAAAGTAGCAAGAGGAGGTGGAAAGGAACCTGGATGAAGATTGAGTGATGCACCTGTAGCCTCTAAATCACCTGCTCACAAAAAAACTCCCCAAATGTTCTCTGTTTTCTGCAGAATGCTTTGGGCTATCACTGTGACAAGGGCCTGCTGTCTTCGCTCGTCAGCTGGATCGTGGCAGGCAATGTCACACCATCCTTTGTGGAGGGCAGTGCCAACTCCTCTCAGGTGAGTGCCATGATGGTGTTGTGCGATGGGAAAAGCAGCATGCTGGTCTGGGGTCTTTTTTTTTTCAGATTTCTCTTGGTCACTTTTTCTTCCTATCCCAGAGTTTTCTTGTGATAAAATCCCAATTTAGCCTAAGAGAATACTGTGGGTTTATTGCACTAAAAGGAACATGGCTATTTTGCACGGGGAGAGTTTGTCTAATCTGCATCCAAGAATTCATATAATAGGATTTGTTAGTTAAATTTTCTTCTAATCTAGTGTTATTCTTGATCTGTTTAATAACACAAAATCTGTAAAGCCTGACTTTTCTATTAGATCAGTCTTTATCTGATAAGTGTTTTGAATTCCAGCTGCTTTCTCTCCACTTAAGTGAGTTCCTTATTCAAGGAAAAAGGGAAAAAGCCTTGCAGTAGCCCAGACAGAGATGTGTAGTGCAGGTGGAAGAGAGGAGATCTTGTTTTACTGAGTTTGAGAAGGTTGTTTCCTCCAGAACTCTCTGGGTAGTTCTGTCAGTTTGTCTCTGGTTTTCCCCTTCTTTCCCAAGATTGTACAAAGGGGAACTTTGAATTTAAGGGTAAAGAGGTTTTGTTGTTGAGATGTGATGCTGTTTTTTGCAACTCTGCAATGAGAATCTGTCAAACACCTATTCCTCTTAAGAAAGCATCAAGCTTCCTGATCGTGGCCCCTGCCATTTTGTTATCCATATTTCTCTTATTTCTGTGTTGTCCAGGTCTGGTTTTCATGGACGGTGTTAAATATGGAGTCAATATTTGAAGAGGATTCACAGCTTCGCAGAGTTGTGGAGGGGGAGCTGGTTATCAATGCTTTAACTCCTGATCAAGCTTTGAAGGTGAGAGAACTGTTCATCCCTTTTTATTATTTTATTAGAACTGCTGGAGAAAAGTGTTCCCTTGTATCATTTAGTTTTTTTCTTATGTACTACTTTCTTACCAGGATAAAAGCATAAATAATTCTTTACCTGGCTGTGCAGGAGAAAATGTACCTCAGGGAGATTTTCTTTTACATTTTGAGTATGTTTGAGTTCTTCTGCATTTAAAAGCTACCATGGAAATATCTGATTTTACTATATCAATATTTACAGAAGACTAATTTGTGCTTTTGCGTGATTTTCTGGGTCATCTAAATGCCTCACAAACTTCAGTGGATTTTTTCTATACCCCTAATATGGGGAGTGCTTATTTTTCAGATGGGAAAACGTGTCTGTATTGAAACAGATGATTTCTCAGATGATCTGAATTTACAGAAGACTGGCCTTTACTTTTCTCTGCTTTCTGAATTATTTTCCAAGGCTTTCAAAGCTGTTTAGGTCTCTCCTTTAACAAGGCACTTAATCAGCTGTACTTCAGGCCACGTTGCACCATTTTCCAGCTTCTTTGCCCAAATGCAGTTAGAAATTCTGGAGTGAAGCAAGTGGAAACCAAAGCTGTCCATTCTCAAAGTGTAACTTTTGGCCCATCCTTCATCTCAGCTGTTTCAGTGTGTTTTAATGAAGGAGGTAGCTCTGTGAAAATAGGTTTGCTTGGGCTGTGTCCAGTACATGTCTTGCATCCTTGGAGCTGGTCTGGAGAACATTTGTTCTTTGGCTTGCACAGCTTGATTCAGCTGGAAAACAAATTAGGAGTGGGCAGTGTGTGGAAAAGGATGCCAGAAGTGTGGTGTAGGGGATGAGGGAGTGCCAGGGTCTGCTCTGAGATGTGGGAACTCAGAAGAGCCTCCCATTCCCCTGCTTCAGGCTCAGTCCAGGGGAGCTTGGAGTGGGACTCTTTGATGATTTAGTGGGCCTGTGGTGTTGCTGAAATGGGGTGCTGCTACTCATAGGTTGCGTTGTCTTTGTTCTGCTTTTGCATCTGTGTTCTTTCTTGACATTAGTTATACTCTGCATTTCGGATTTTCACTAGAGGTATATTAAATGTAATCTGGAAAAAGCTAAAAGTAGCATGCTGGAGGTCTAAACAAAGGACATCTGCTTCTGCCAGGAAGAACAGTAATTAACTATAATTAACACCAGTGGCCCATATGTTGGCTTTGCATCAGAGCCATCATGCTGGGTTTTTGTAAGCATCAGAGGTGTAGGTCTGCTCCCCAACATAACTGTGAGGTGGGCAGCTCATCCTTCAAGGCCCGTAGCAGATGTGTGACTGCTTCCAAAGTTTTCTCCTCTGTAATTACCAAGTGTTCATGCTGTGTTAATCTGCTCAGTTAACCTGTGACAGCCTGGAAATGTTGTTTCTGCAGAAAGCCCAGACCCAGCTGAAGCTGCCCATCGTCCCTTCCCTTCAGAGGCTCATGATTTACCGCTGGGCTCACCAGGCCCTTGCTACCCCTGCGGATCACCCTCTCATGCCTCTCATCTGGCAGAAATTCTTCCTCCTGTACCTTCACCGACCAGGACCACAGTATGGGTGAGTCTGACCTGCTCCAGCAGCTGGCAGGCACTAATTAAGTGCACAGCAAGTGAGAGTAAGTGCATTACACTGACTGAACCTGAAAGCAGTGGGTACCAGCAGCTTCTCTGGTGAGCCAGTTTATCTGCAGAGATGCTGATTTGACATTTGCAACAAGACTCAGTTGTTCTTTTTTGTTCATTTTTAGGTTACCTGTAGATGGCTGTATTGGAAGACGCTTTTTCCAGAGTGCAGCTCACGTTAACTTGCTGAATGAGATGAAGCAGCGGCTGACAGAGGTAGCAGACTTCCACCATGCTGCCAGTAAAGCACTGAGAGTGGAGAGTCCTGAGGGCAGTGAGAGGTCACCAGAGAAGGCCAGCTGCTCACCTGATTACCTGACTTCACCTGAGCTGCATAAGGAACTTGTCAGGTAAAAAAAGCCTGTCCAGTTCCATCTTAATCAATGCAACTGCCTGAGTAACTGCTACAGTGTAGTTGTAGCTGTGTGAGGAATGAAGGGATGTGACCTTAGATGTGCTGCAGGCACTTATTAAAAGCATAAAATCATAGAACCGTTCAGGTTAAAAAAGCCCTCCAAGATCATCAAGTCCAGCATTTAACCCAGCATTGTCAAGGCTGGCACTAACCCATGTCCCCAGGTGTATAGTTGTGCTCAAATCCATTCTTCTGTTTGCACAGCTTGTTTGAGAGGGGGCTGGTTTTACTTCTAAAAATAAAACATTATTGATAGATTTGTCACTCCACTTAGGGGAAAAGCTTTGCTTTTTAATGAATGGTAGCCCCATGCTGGCAAAATATTTATTATTTAGGATATCTCCTACTTGCATGTACATCACTAGCTATAAATGTAAAAGGCTACTTGGTGTGTATGCATGTTTGTCACAGACCAGGGCCTGAATTTGTCTGAGTAAGATTACTTCATCAGGAAATTTACTGGGGACTTCAGCACATGGTTCAGTGCAGTTTGCTTGGTTCACAGCCTAAAGGTGGGCTCTGCCAAGTGTTTTCTGTGCCATCTGAAATATGGTAAATCTGCTTACCAAAATCTCTCCACAAGACTCCCTTTTTGTCTTGAAGTAGGCTAAAGAGGGGGACACAGTCACTCACTGCCACTCAGCTACTGAATGCCCACTTTTGTGAGGGATGGTAGCTCCTAAGAGCTGTCTATACCTCATGTACACTGAACCTGAGGCAGTATGTGAATATTCCCAGGAACTAGTTGAAAAGATGATTTGAAAAGAGTCCCTTGTTCAGGGGTCCTGGACGTGTGGAATCTGAGCTCCTGCTCAGTGCTCCCCTCAGCAATCAGTAGATTGCTGTACAAACAAACAAACTGTACAAACAAACAAGGGAGGTCATAAATCCCACTTGGTCGTCTGTGAAAAATAATCCAGAGATGCTCACTGGGTGAACTGGATTAATATTTTCAGTCTTTCATTTCAAAAATGCTCCCCACTCCAACAGAAAACCAGACTGCTCTACACCCAAATAAATCTTATTCTCAAGAAGTTTAATGACCTGTCTAGTTTCCTAGACAGGAGGGAAATTATTGGTAGGGTTTATAGGGGCTGATTCTTGGAACTGGTCTACTTCCATTTTTTCACCAGTGACACTGATGAAGGAAGCAGGAGTTTGCTAGTGATATTTAATACCACAGTGTGAAGATTTAATGGCATTCCAGTGCTTCCTTGTCAGGAAGGCTTGGATGGTATGATTGTGAAAATGGTACCCATCGGTGGAATGATGTCAGCTGAAGAAAAAGGTGTATTTATGTTAAAGTTTTAATGGAGGAGGAAATGAGAATGAACTAGCCATGACTGAGACTCTGAAAAGAAATTAAAATATGTGCCTTAACTCAGGCATGACTTTTTGGAGCAGGCACTGCAGAGAGGTTGTGGGGTGAGAAGCCAAACTTGCTCACACATACTCTGTTTATTCCTTTGGTCTTTTGAGTGAGATTGTGGTGATACTTTTGGCATAAGAGACTATTCCAGTCCTGTGTCTTATGCTAGTTTGCATAAATGTTTTCCTTTTCAGAATTTGTCCAATTACTCTTTGTTGTTGCCCTTCATATTTCTCTAAGTAGCTTCTTTCCACCGCTGGTCTTTAACTTGACAGTAAATGAGTGAAAAAGCACCTGAAATACCTGTTTTTAACCATGTCACCTTGTAGCATTATTTGTTGCCTTAATTCTAAACCTTAGAACAATCAAACTCACACTAATTTTATTTTTTTCCTTTTTTTTCCTTTTTTTTTTTCCTCAGGCTTTGTAATGTTTTAATTTTGTGGTTGGAAGAAGAGAGTTTCCAGAAAGGAGATACATACATTCCCTCTTTACCAAAGCAGTATGATGCACATAGACTTGCTAAAGTCATGCAGAATCAACAGGTGAGTTGCTAATAACACTGACAATCTGAAATCTAAAGTCCACTTGCTAAAATGAGTCCTTGAAATCAGTGGGAGAGTTGTGTCACTGGTTTTTTAATACACATACAGCATGTACTATACCTTCATGGCTCTAACCTTTTTCCTGAAATCCTGTGCCATCCCAGACTGCCTTCCTTTATGTTTGAAAGAGGACTCAGATGTAGATTTCTTGCACATCTGTCATTTCTTGCAGCACAGTACTTTTTCTGTACTGCTCTGTAGTTCTTTTTATGTTTTAAGTTAGTATTAGAGGATTATTTAATTTGAAACTTTAAATAACAAAAGACTGGAAGCCAAAACCTGCTTGTGTTGGTAGTCTGTAAAATGTAAAAGGTTCAAATATAAGTTAGTGAGTCTGTATTATTCTATTCTTCAAGACTAAAGACTTACTATAAGCAAAACCCTGCAAGAGGGGAGATTTTGGAAGGGCATTTCCTTATCCTTGCTTTGTTTTCTCTCCTGCAGTCTATGTGACTGCTGGAAATGCAGCCTGCTTTAGCCTGGCTGCAGTTAATCATGCCATGATCTTTTAAACTATCTTGTTCTCTTGTATTTCCTTTTTAGGAACAGATTTTTAATAATCTGTCTTTGTCTCTTATTTGTCAGAAATCATACCATGTGTTAGATTTCATCTCTAAGTGTCACAAGTGCTTTTCAGTAGATACCTATATATATAATAAAAAGTGTTCAGTTTTTCTCTTCATTTTAGATTTTTTGCCCTTAATAATAAATTTCATGTGACTTAAAACTGCAGGGTATATTTTTATGTATTTGCTTTAGTTCCCCACGTACTAGGATGGGTGGACAGCACATGGTACTGACCAAAATGGGGATGATAATTTAATTCTTTTGTGCTTCAGGATCTGTGGATGGAGTATGTCAATGTGGAACTCATACACCATGAGTTTCAGGAAGCTCTGAACCTTTGGCTGCAGGTTCAGCTTGAGTCCCATACAACCTGTGCTTCTGCAGGGCAAACAGATTTCACCAACCCTTTGTCAGGTAAGAGATAAAAATATTGTTAAGGAAACTGTGCCTTGAAGACTTACTGGGGTGTCAAAGCCCTGGTTCCTTTAGGAGTTTGATGATGCCTGTCAATAAAGTTATTAATATGGTTTGTTTTCTATGGGTACAGTATTTTCCTTGAAGTTGTTGTGGTTTTCTCACTAAGATTCTCATGTGAGAGGCTAACATTGATGCTTTTTGGCTTCAAGTTTGCCATGTCGCAGAGCAGAGCTAGGGCTTCATGGGCGAGCTCCCCAAAAATTCCTCTGCACAGAGCATGCTCCAGACATTTTCCCAAAGTTTAGACGGCGACAGGTGCAAGCAAAGGTAAAACCAGCTGTACCTGAAAATACATTGTCTCTGGTTTTTTTTTTTTAGTTTTGTTTTGTTTGTTTGTTTTCTGTTTAGTGTTGTTTGTCCCAGTGTGTTTCCCTGGAATTTTGGCATGGTAAAAGGGTTGTTCTAGCACAGAAGGGGTGATAGTTGTGGCTGGTATATTAAGGATGTGGTGAGATTGGATTTGGGGCTGATCCAAAGAAGGGGAAGGAGTGAGGGAACAGAAGGGAACTGGAATAGTTCCGTAGGTGAATTGGCACTGTTTGGACAAAGAAACTGAATGGAAATCAGCAGGAGGAGAGGGCTGATCCGGAGAGAGGCTGTGCTTTGAGGAGGAATTGGCACTGACAAGACTAAAGGTGAAGATGAGTTGTAGGGAAAGGAACGTGAATTTTGCTTAGAATTTTGTCTGAGAGCCTCTGTCAGATGAGTAAAATAAATGGGGTGACAGGAAAACTGGAAGGTAGGAGTATTTGGGGAAAACAAGGAAACCAGTGGGTCTTTTGATCCTAATCTTTGTGTGATAGAAGAGCTGGTCGTGAAAATTAGCTGTGTGAAATAAACTTTGACAAAAATAGGAAGATTAGTTGAGTGATTTTTTTTCTTCTTTTTAAAAGGGAGAATCCTGAGAAATATTTGTCTGCAGTTAAAAATGCTTCATGCAAAAAAATAAATGTTTTTGTTCAGCTTCTCCTAAACTTTTCTTATTGACCAAACTTGCTTCTGCTTTTTTTTTTTTTTTTTTTTGGTAGCCAAAATGAGGATCATGAATAATTTGAAGAAGTTTGATACTCCCAAGCCCCCTCTGCCCCTGCAGACGATGAAAGCTCCTGTGCCAGTGATTTCCTCTGCCAGTCTCGTGAGTCAGAAAGACGCGATCCAGCTCATGCGCGCGGACCTGAACATCTTGCAGCAGCACGCCAGGTGAGCCATGTCTGTGTTCCTTGTGCCTCAGCAGTGTGTCCAGCAGTGCCTTAAAATGATCGTGGAGTCTCTAAATGGTTTGGGTTGGGAGGCACCTTAAAGCTCACCCCATTCCACCCCCTGCCATGGGCAGGGACACCTTCCACTGTCCCAGGTTGCTCCAAGCCCCAGTGTCCAGCCTGGCCTTGGACACTGCCAGGGATCCAGGGGCAGCCACAGCTGCTCTGGGCACCCTGTGCCAGGGCCTGCCCACCCTCACAGGGAAGGATTTCTTCCTAAAGATGCCTTCACAGCAGCCTCATTTGTGGTGTTGGCACAAGACTGTCAATACTTGGTTTCTGCTTCTTGTCCCATTTGTTTTCTCTTTCTTCTGGTCTATCATGTTATTATTCTGCTTCTTCAACTGAGATGAGTGCACAAGTCTTACCTAATGACCGAGATTACATCAGATGGCATCTAACTTCTTTTCTCATTTGGCATATTTCCTGAAATAAAGCCTCCTTTTAGGCTAGATTTGTTGACAACGAGTTACTTAACCCTTTTGCACTGATGTAGTAGTTGCAATATGAAGCACCCAGGAGAGAAATCTGATTTCTGGTTCTGCTAGCTTAGTGAATGAAAGAGACTTTCTGTTTTTAATATTCCTACTCAGATAATCCAGCTGAATTGTTTTCAATCACAACTGGTCAATCTGTAGCTGTTCTTACTCAATGTAGTAATTTAATAACAATATTATGAACCAGAACAAAAATTACTAAGCCCACGAGAGGCTATGTCTAAACAATTCCAGCATTTATTTTAGGTGGGTTCTCTTTTTTCTTTTTCTATTTTTTTTTTTTTCCCCTTTTGACTGAATCATCACACTCCAGCTTTTTTTTTGTCTGGTGGAAAATTGCATTTCCTACAGAGATTATTCTGTTTAGTTTCCTTCCAGGTTGTCATGTAAAGTAATTCAAAAGAACTCACACATACTTGAGTATTTTTGTTCTTATGAACCTGTTTTTTTTATTACTTTGAAGTGCTATTACTTTGAAGTTTTAGCTCAATTTCATTTAATAACCTTTTATGTTTTCCAGGAAAATGTCATGAGTCTTTGTACAGCACATCAAATTGAAGTCTTCTCTCTTGCTTATATAATCTTAGCATTGCTGTTTTCGGGAAAGATTTTGGTAATTTTATTAATAAATGCCTTTCAGAACTGCAGCTCTCTGGGAGTCTCAGCATGTTGCTCTGAACAGTGAGATACTGGACACGGTGCCTAAGCTGTATGTCAACAGGGAGGAGCAGATCACCCTCCACCTGGAGTGCAGGGGAACTTCAAATAAAGGCTGCCAGGGAGCAGCTCAGCTCACCATCCAGGTTAGAGGCACGGCATCACCTCTGTTTTGGGGCTGTTGGACATAGAGGATGGGTGTGAAATGGCTGAGTTACTGTAAAAATGGTAGCATTTGGGGAAATAAATCCAAAGACCATCTTAGTGATCTGAAACACCTCATGTGTAATGCTCAAAAGGAGAAGCAGATCAACAGCTGAAGAATAAGTTGTTGCATAATTTGTTTTGCTCATGGCATCCATTCTAAACTGCTTCCCAGTGTATGGGTGTGGGAATTTGCTTGCCAATAGGAATAGAAGCATGAAAATGTTTATAGAAATACTCCCATGTTGCTTAGTAAATGAATTTTTTGATCCCCTCTAAGTTTCAGTCCCTGTGGATTAAAAGCCTTAGATAAAAGACCTGAATTATATTAGTGTGTGTGATAATTAATTAGGAACATGGTCAAGGATGTGTGCTTGGGCACAACGTACTAAATCTGATCAAAGCTCCCAGGGGAAAAACCATCCAGATTCAGAGTTTTCTGACTGGACTCTGCTTTGTTTTTACAAATAGTTGCAACATGGAGGAGTTTTAGCAAAACCATGTTAATTCTGAAATGAATACGTGTCCTTTTGTCATTTAGTTTGAAGGGAAACACAAAAACGAAGCAGTGAGCCAGCAGCTTCATGCTTTGCGCAAGGAAGTGAGACAACTGCAGGCAGAAGCCATGAAGCCACCTTCCCTGGGTGTTGTGGAAGCAGCTGTACATGTGGAGAATTTCATAACGTAGGTTGTGCAGACACTGCTCTGGGCAGTGGTGTTTGTATTTCCATTTTGGTATGTTAGAGTTAAAATGTGGAATCTGTTCCTGCGTTTTTCCTCGTGCTCGTCAGCTTGGGCTGACAATCCCGAGACCGGTGTGTTTGTGATGCAGACCTCTAAAGGAGTATTTCTCGTTATTAGAGGGTCACTGAGGCTCAGCAGGGCACACAGTATTGTGTTCTACTTCTGTTTATTGTTTTCTACTTCTTTTTATTGTTCTGTGCGTTATAATAGTCCTCCTAATCCTGTAAAAGCACACTGAGTCATGACAGGGATGCTGTGCTAAACTTAGGAAGTGGCAAACTTGTACCACAGCTGTCTCAGCCATAGGCTAAATTACATGATTTCAGTATGACTCTCTATGGGTTTTTCTGTGTTATACTGCAGGTCATAATTCTTTAATAGAGTGCTGTAATTTGAAGTAGTTTTTCAATTTGTGAAACGAAATGGTGCAGTGGAAGCAGGCTAGATAATACCACTCTTTTAGAGAGTGTGAATAAAATGGGGTCATCCAAGGCCGTCTTCCTCACTTGAAGATCTTTTACATTCCAGAGGTTTGCTTTTGCAACTTCATTCTCAATTTTCCAGATTTCTGCTGGGATTCTCTTAGTGTAGCTGGTTTGCTACAGAGTGTAATGATTGTACAGGTAAAAGGACTGACTTACTACTTCTACTTGTTCATTCTTGATCATTGATCTGAAAAATTCTGTGGATGAACTAGTTCTTGGGATTTACGTCTGTGAAACTGCATCTTCTTCAGCTCTCTTAATTCAGACTCAGTGGAGACAGGGATTTGATCTCAGCAAAACATTTACTCGGCAACACACAAGAAAAGACTGATTCTGTTTTATTTCTTTTATTGTTGAGCCTGGGAAATAAAATGAGGTAATTTTTCTTGCAACACAAAGGCAGTTGAGATGCCATCAGAATATGATGATTACATGATTAGAGGGAGAAATAATCCAATGGAACTCTGCTGTGAAAGTCTTTCAGTGTTCACTTTCTGACTCTGGTTATAGAGACTTTCTAAGGTTTGGAAATATCCATTTCAGGCAGCAAAATTACATGAGCTAAATCTGACTTTTCAGCCTGGATATGAGAAGGAGGGATACTCAGGGGATATCACAAATACCCATCTCAAGGCTATATATTGGCAAGAAACCTTTCTTTATTGTCACGGGTTATTCTCCCTGTGTAAATTTAATTTGCTTTTTTAACCTAATTTTTTTTAGGGCACTGATAAATATCTACAAGGTGCAGCCTATGCCTGCAATCAAGAAAGTTGGAATTGGCTTGTTTTTCACATTGGTGGAATATGTGTGTGATGAAACTCAACGCAATCCTCCCACAAGACAGTTCTTCACATCTTGCATTGAGATTCTGGGCCAAGTGAGTTTATTTCTTGAATATGAAAATATTTTCTAAATTTTTAAAGTTTGATTTTTGGATGCCTATTCTTATTCAAATTGCCTGCTGACGTGAGGGGGATCTAACGTGTTCAGAAGCCTGAAAGTTAATTTCTAAGCTTCTATCCCATTTTATTTTCAACTAATTGTGTAATATGCACAGTCTTTAGGAAAGGCAAAACTTGCATTTAAGCAAAATAAAAACTGTTGCTCTGAGGTGCCTGCTTAGTGCCAATAAATTGTCATTGTTCTAGTTAAATGCTGGAGTTTTGGGCAGGTAACGAAGGTTTGGATACTTTCAGTTCATAAAAGTGTGTTTCAGCATAGACTTTGCCTTTACCTGTTGCTTTCTGGTTGATGTGCATCTTGTCAACCTCTGTATTTAGATGCTTTCTTCTACAGCCTTGCAATGTTCTCTTTATAGTGAGTTATACCAGAAGTTTGCTGGAAGAGAAGATAACTGCTTGTTGGTGGTGGTAATATTTGCTGTGTTTGTGCACTGAGAATAATCATTAGCCTCTGCTTTGGGTCCCCATCCTTATTTTTATCTTAGATACAGCTTATTTCTATATGCAACTGTCCTTGAGCACCTCTAACAGCTGAAGTGCTGAGAAGTTCTTCAGAGCTGTAATTCTGTTAAATTTTTCCTATTATCAAGCAGGGCTGGTCAAATCAGGATTCATTTTCTTATGCAATTCCATCAGAAAAAAAGGTATTTCTAGGTATTTTTAGGCAACATGTGATCGCAAATGCTGTTCTAAAATGTGCTAGGGAGACATGTTTATTTTGTGTTATATCTTGTGGAACAACAGCATTTAGTTGATGTTAATTTCATACAGTCTTTTGTTTTTGAGAAAAACTTCCCTTTTTATAAAAGGGCCAAAACTGTGACTGTCTAAACAACCAGCTTGAGAGATGTATTTTCCAGCTGACTCATATTTGGCTGTTATTTTTTCCACCATTCCCACTTTTCTCAGGTGTTCATCAGTGGGACCAAATCAGAGTGCAAGCGTTTGCTCCAGACAATCCTGCAGAATCGAAGGCTTTGTACTCTCCTTTCTCCTTACTTCACTCCTGTTGCCTCTCCCAGTGAATTTGTGACTTTATACAAAAAAGTTGTGGCCTTTCTGAGTGAGGATAATAGTGATGTTGTCTTCATGCTGCTGACAAAGGTAAAGTCTGGTCTGTGGGTGTTCTTCCCCTGAAGACCTTGTCTTTGGGCTAAAGGGGAAAGCGGTGCAAATCTGGTATTCTAAAATGGCATTGACAGGTTCTGTAGAGCTGTGTTGGTCATACTGAATGGTATTTAAGCTCAAGAGGTGCTGGAGTCAAAAGCAAATAGCTTAAATAGCCTTTTCTAGCCCAGATAGTATTAGTATGTGCTTCCCAGGGCTTAGTGCTGAAATTGAAACCATCTCTTGATGGCTCCTTCTGCCTGATTATCTCTGCAGCGACATTCATCACAGTAGCCAGTGAATGCCAGGTATCTTAAAACAAAATTTGGAACAGTGTCTGTATTTTCCAGCTCTGTTTGGCACCCATGTCCTTCCTGCCTGTCTTAGAATTAGGTAATAGCAAGTGATTTGCACATCTCGTGTTACTCATGGTACTGCCAGTGGAGAAATTAGTGTAACACTTGGCCTTTGATACTGCTCTCATTCTCCTCTTTAGTTACAGGGTGACAGCTGGGAGCAGCAGGGATTTTGTCCTGGGCAGGACTCTGAGCTGTCCATGGTGGCAGTAGCCAGCGTTGTCCCTGCTGGCCAAGGTCTGAGCCGGTGCTGAAGAGGCTATGAAAGCTTTGCTCCTCCACCCAAAAATTTATGGACTGTGGACATCAGGTCCAGTTTAATGCTTGTGTGGAAACTCAGCTACATCTTCATGAATCTGAGCTCCCCTGCCAAGGGCTGTTTAATAAATCTAGGGAGTTCTGCGGTATGCTAAATCATAGCCTTTGGAGAGTGAGGTTTGGAGCTAGGGCTAACGAGATGCAGATTCAGGAGGTTTTTCTTAAATACATAAAAATGTCGTGATTTAATTTCCCTGCCGATTTCTCCCTTCTCCTAAAGGTGTTGTGGCTGTCGAATCTTGTGCTTACAAATGCTCCCTGTGCTCTGTTCTAGTTTGACCTCACGCAGTGGTTGAGCGTGGCCAAGCCGCCTCTCTCGGAGCGCACCCAGCTCCTGGAGTCCATTCACTTGGCCCTCAATGCATGTGGCCTGGAACCTGAAGAAGATATTTTGATGCCATTTAATATCTTCTGCAAGCATTGGACTAACCTTCTCCAGTATCAGTTCCCTGACCACTACAGCGATTTCTTAAGGTTGTTTGTGCAAAGTGAGTATCTGAGGTGATGCATTCTAAGCCCCTTGTGCAGAACCCTTCTGGCTTAAAAATGTGAACTCTGTGCAGTAGAGTTAAACAGCAGCAAATGCAGAATGACTTACACTTCCCTAGGTTTCTGTGGGCACTTTTATGTGCCTTGCCATGTGATGTTTTTTATTAGACATACTGTAGCTCTTCTGTGGGTCAGGGCACACACATCTGTGACAACAGATTTTTCAGCCCATGTAACAGGAGAAGGATGGAGGAGTGGTCTTCTGTTAATGGAAGCACCTATTAATTATGGTTATGCCACAGTCTGTAATGCAGAAACCAAAACCAAAGGGTTTTTGATCACCCTTCAACATCAGGCAGAGAACTGGAAATACGAAGACCTGGAACTGATACTGAAATCTGCTGAAAATGTCCTGGTTGACATTCGATGCCACCCACAATCTGATGCGTCCCTCAAATGAGAACAAAAGTACTTCTCTTTGTCAAACCATACCTGCTCAGGTACCAGCTGTCTCTAAACGTGTATTTGCGGCCAGGGATGTACAAAGAGCCTGGGAAGCTCTCTAAGTAAAGAGAAACATGTAGATGCCAAAAGGAAGTGTTAAGTTGATTACATTAGCAAATTAGAGATCATCTCCCACCCTTAAACTTGGGGCTTTCAAACTCCTGTGTTACCTAACTTTTCCTGTAGCAGGGAGCTCTAATTTCAACCTTTTTTGAGAGAAGGGGACTAACTTTCTGGTTTTCACACATGCATTCCCTTCTTTCTCCTAAGGCTCCTCAGAGCAGCTTCTAAGCCCTGACTGCTGGAAGGCATCACTTAAAGCTTTGGGGTGTGATTCACCAGTGACTGAGCAGGGCAGTTTCAAGAAAAGTGATTCTGCTGAAGCTCCTGTGGTGAGGGAGGCTGCAAAAACTCTCCTCTCTACAGAACAGGTGAGTGCCTCTTGGGTTGATTTATATTTTTCAGGTGAATCAGATGCCCTCCAGTGACAGATAGCCCTGCTGTGCAGCCTTTCTGCAGCTGATGAATAGCTCCCTTCTTTTTACAGGTCAGAGAGACAATGGAATGGCTTTCTACATCCTTCTGCAAACTCCGACTGGCCTCGGTGGACTTCAGGACTTTCGGCCTGTTTTCAAAATGGACTCCTTATGTGCCTGAAGTGAACAAATTCCTGGAATATCTCATTAAACGACTTATTGACACTGAAGTTGATAATTTAGCCCAAGAACCTATTGGGAGTAGCAGAATTTTAGCAGGTAATGTGTCTTAAAAGCAAATTACTTAAGAACAGACACCTAATTTCTCTAATTCTGTCTGTTAAGGGCCATTTAAACAAACAGTAAAGTCTTTTACTTTGCATTTGTGCAATAATGAGAATATTAAAATCCAGATGGGAAATGTTGATGCTACTTCATGGCCGTGTAGGACTTTGTGCTTTATAATCTGAGAGGAAGCTTTTTTATATTTGAGCTTGCTTCAAAATTATTTTATGAGGCGATTGCACTTTCTTCAAGAAAAATAGTCTTTTGCACTGAGCAGAGGTTTGGAAGGAGACACTACTGAATTTCATCGTGTGTGATTTAGATCTGGAGAAAGTTGGCTTTTACTTTAATTTTTAATTAATTTTAATTTAAATTTTAATTAACACATTTTAGTATGTGGAGGTTTAAAGTGTGAATCATCATTACCCCCACAATCTCTGGTGTATTATTAAAATTATACTAATAAAACATCTTAACAATGCAAAATGCTTATGATGGTTGTTCATACAGCCATATTGTTAACTAGAGTTATCATTAAGCATATTGTATTTTAAATTTTTATTTGACCAGAAAGGACTGATTGAATGGTTGGACTCAATGATCTTAGAGGTCTCTTCCAGTCTTAATTATTCTATAATTTTGTGAATGTTAGAATGAGAAAAGGGTATTTTATGCAAATTTAGAAAAGTGTAATATGTTCACTGTTGATTTGAAAGAAAAAAGCAACTTCGTTTTGTTTCCTTTTAGCATTGCAGTCCTTGTATTCAGTCATTGCTGGACTCTTTAAACCATGGATACTGGTCTTGGATAAAGAAGATGCAAGGTATATATTGCATTTTAAAATTAAATGAATTTTTGCTAAAGTAGGGACTTTAGTCCTGTAAGAATGGCTTTCATTATTACCTGGTTTTTAATAATTCGTGACTGTCTTGTCTTCCATTTAAATAGCTCTCACTTTGTCATTTCCTTAATAATTACAGAACTAATTCATGACCTACATCAAATTTTCCAAGGTTTGGGTAGAATGATTATTTTAGATATGACAAAGATCTTGTACTAATAATATGAGCAGAGCTTGATTATGTGAAGGATTTCACTCAGTTTTAAAAACACTGAAACTTGAATTGCAGATTCCCTTTTTTTAGCTTCCGTAATATCTATAATACCTGCTTAAAAGAAAACAAAAAAAAGCCAAACAAATACAACCCCAAATGCCAGTGGTATGTAAAGAAACTTCAGGCTAAATCAGTGCTGTGATAATCTACTGCCTTGTGTACCTCTGCCTTCACATGAAAAGTTAGTTATGCTACTATACATTCAAATTGTGCTTTCTTTCAAAAGTAAAAGCTTTTGGAGTTGTGAGTGCACCTTCAGCACTGAAGTTAGAAGGTTGTCTGCAGCTGGTGAATAACATCACTGAGAAACTCTGTTGTTTTAATTCCATTATGAAATACCAGCCAAGTAATTTCTGCTTACTCAGTGGGTCTTCAGTGGGACAGTGAACTATGCAGCTCTTCTGAGGAAGAAGAGGAGAGTCCCAAATAGCTGAAACTGGGAGAGCTGCTGATATTTGTACTTCACTGCTTTAGAATATTTAAATTGCAAATGTTTTTGATCAGGTAACTGAACACTGAAATTTGTGTTGTGCTTCTTTTCAGTAGCCAGCCCTGCTACCCTTGGCTGGAGAGTGACACTCCTGTAGCCTCCACCATGGTCTGTTTGTTTGCAGATTGCATCAAGCTTTTGCATGAGAGCTTTAAAGGTGAGCATGAAATCCTAAGCCTCCCCACTTCTGATTTGGAGAAAAAAACCACAGAAGTTCAGTGTGCATTTTTTTCTTTGAGTGTATTTTAGTGTAACTTACAAGTTTTCGTCTTCAGAAACAGACTTTCTTCTGAAAGCAAGTTTTATCTGAATGTTTTTCTGTTGTTAATTCAGCAATTTTCTTTGATTCTAGAAAAGCTGTTGCCAAGCCACCACGGGGCTCTCTGGTTACACCTAATGCATTACTGTGAGTGTTGCACAGCCCCCAAAATGCCAGAGTTTATTCTATATGCTTTCCACACTGAGTTCAGAAGGCTTCCATGGAAGGAAATGCATCCAGACCAGATGCTTATGGAAGAGTTCTTTAAAGTGAGTTCATGGCAACTGTTGAATTAAGTTCGTAGTCAGTGCTGCCCTTGAAAAGAGCTGGAGAGCAGGAGACAGTTCTTTTAGCAAGTAGGCTTTTAAAGTTTGTTTGTAGCATTCACAGCTGCTCAGTTTGTGATGGATTTTTGTGATGGAGCGCTTTTGAGTCCTAGACAAAGTTGTGGGGAGCTGTACAGCTCCCTTCTCGCTGATCTGCCTCAATGTCTCCTTTATTGCATATGTATTTAATGTTTTTAGTTAGATTGAATATATTTTGCTACTGCCATGTTGTTCTCACTTCCAAGTCATCTGAGACAAGGTAAAGCTGCAAGAGGGGGAATGAAATGATGGAGAAAAGACATTTGTCTACTCTTCTGCTGACCTAAAATGCTGCTGTAGATATACAGTTGGCTAAGGAACTGAAAAGTACAAAAGTACTTACATCTTACATTGTACTTATATTGTTTTATGCCCCTGTCTTTTTCCCTTTCTCCTTTCTAGATCGAAAGAGGCAGCCCCAAGAGTTGTTTCTTGTTCTTGGGTTATGTTTTATGTGAAATAAACTGGGTCAGTGTCCTCTCTGATGCCTGGAATCCCAACCCTCACCCTCAGACTCACAACATGATTGTCTGTTTGCTGTATATGATGGTGCTGTTGGCAAAGGAGGAACAGCTTATAGGAGAAGAGGTAATTTTTGTGAAGGTTCCTACCCATCTCTTGAAAGAAAAATAACCCTTTACTAGAAGGGACACACAATGTGACTAAATCCAGTTCATTGCTTCTGGAGGACTCTTCACAGGGTCTTGATTGTCTTCAAGAAGTCCCATTTCACATCTGTCAGCTTTCTCCCACTTGCAGTATCTTCTGTTCTCCATTTCCTCTGAGGCATTACAAGATGCTGCATCAAGATGTCACCAGCAGCCTTTGACCATCACTGTATATCAGTTTAGGAAAATTACCAGAGTTCATGTGCTTTGACCTGAACTTCTTGCTTATCAGAAGCTTCTCAAGCTTCAGAAGATAGCTGTTTGCACATGGTGTGAGTCAGCCTCAGGAATTCCCTCCATCCCTCCAGCAGTGTGTTAAACTGACACACTGTCAGGAGGTTTTTGCCTCCCAGAGCACTCCTGTGACACCTTGATCTAAATCTCAGACTTTCTCAGCCCTGTGTTCGAGGGCATGAGCAGCTTGAGAAGTACTTGTTGTACCAGTGTCACATTGCTGTAGAAGTAGTGTAATTTGTGTTAGTTCTGGATTGTCAGCACAATTCCAGTTTTTGTTCATTCTAAAACCTGTAGAAACATAGAACAGGATATAGAATATCCTGAGTTGGAAGTAATCTTGGAGTCCACCCCCTGGCCCTGCACAGACACCCCAACAACCCCACCCTGTGCATCCCTGGCAGCACTGTCCAAACGCTCCTGGAGCTCTGGCAGCCTCGGGGCCGTGCCCATTCCCTGGGGAGCCTGGGCAGTGCCCAGCACTCCAGGGAAGACATTTTCCTGATATCCTGATATCCAGCCTGCACCTCTCCTGACTCAGCTCCATGCCAGCTGGTGTTTCTCTGTGTCCAGGGGGCTCTTTTTTTACTGCAGGTGTTTAAGAATAGACGAGAGCTGCTTGTAAACAGAGAGTTTTCCATCTGCTGACTTGCACTGCCTGTGTGAGCTGTGGGGCTGCTGTGCTGTTTAGGGGGGTGTTTATGGGAATAAGCACATGTGGAGTCCCCCAGGTTGGTGGATGATTCACTGAATCAAAGATTAGGGACACAATTTCTGCTGTGAACTTAGATTAACCTATTTTTAAAAATAATATTTTAATGTCTCTTTTAAACCTGTACTTGAAGTGATTTTAACTTGAAGCCATCTTTATGTGTTTACATGTCCGATTTTAACATTTTCACTGATTTGTGCTTGGTTAGAGCTGCTGCAACAGTCTGCATGAGGTTCTGCAAATGCTAGAGATGAAATACCTGTGTTAGCTTACTGCTTGAATAAGGAATTGGTTTTCAGACAGACTCCCAATGGTCATCTATTTCTGTGGGTTTTCTGCTCCATCTCCTTCAAATTCTGAAGATTGAGCTTCCTTCTGGTATTGAGTACTGTGAATATGAATTGAAAACTGCAGAGAAGGCGTAGCTTAAACCGATGTCTTTAAATCTTCAGGAATCTCCACTCATAAATCTTCTTGGACAAACCAGCTCCCTTCCTTGGCAGCTTGTGGGCATTTCATCATACCAAAGCATCATCAACTACTGCAACAGTCACTACCCTCCCTCTGTTATCCTTGCTAAGGATGCTGGAGCTGAACTGATCGTGAAGCTCCTCAAAATCTCAGCAGGCTTTGGGGCAACTTCGGATAGTCACATCCACCTTGTGAGTTGAACTAGTTTTGGAGCATCTCCATGCTGTTACTGGGTTTTGCAAAGTTCTGCTTGTGTATATTACAGAATAAGGAAAGAGTTCTAGGTGTGATTTTTCTTTTTTTTTTTCCCCCCCTAATTGATTTTAATTTTGTTTCACAGGACGCAACACTGAAGTGCCGAGCATACATTCGCCAGGTGGTTCAGTTCCTCAGCACCTTAGAACAAAGTGGAAAGATAACCTTTGCAGTTTTGGAACAAGAGATGGCCAAGTTGCTAGATGATGTAGTCATCTTTAATCCCCCAGGTTTGTGTTGAAGAAATGGCAAATCACCGTAAAGCTGTTCAGTGCTTTATTCTGCTGAGTAGATTGATCTGTGATGATTTAATTATTTGCATTACTGTCATGTCTCCCTTACGGGCAGCAGGGCATGGTGCTTTGGTGATGTATATATAAGTGGTATATTAGCAAAAAGTGAAAATATGAATCTTACTCCACGGAGCTGTCAAGAGTGACAGAACCAACATTAAAAACAGGGGTTGTGTTGTGAATAAAACTGGCTGATACATAGGAACTTGAGGGATTAATTTCTTTGTCATCTGGTGGTTTAGGGTTTTTTCTAATTTTCATTTTACTTGTCATTTACCTCTTTTTTAAAGGGAAGAATGGCACAAATCCATTCTCTTGGTCCTGAGTGATTAGAAGTAATGGGTACAAATTTAAAGTGGGGAAAATTAGGTTAGATATTAGGAAGAAAGTCTTTACTGTGAGGGTGATGAGACACTGGCACAGGCTGCCCAGGGGGGTTGTGGATGCCCCATCCCTGGCAGTGCTGAAAGCCATGTTGGGTAAGGCCTTCAGCAACCTGGTCTAGTGGAAGTGTCCCTGACCATGGCAGGAAGGTTGGGACTAGATGATGTTTAAGGTCTCTTCCAACCCCTAACATTCTATGATTCTATGACTGGGTTCTCAGAAATGGTTCTAAATCATAAAACTGGGAAAACTTGACAGTATTGGAGTAGAAGAGGTATATTGGTGTACCCTAGTGGTATGGTGTGTCCAGACACACAGGATTTACCGAGATCTCCTTTTTAGTACTAGTACCATCTTGAGGTTCCTCTGTCAAACTATGAGTTCAGGTGAAATCCATGTCTCGCTGTACGCCACAGAAATGGTTGTGAGGGGTTGTGTCTCTTCCTGCCCATGGCCCACACAGATGTGTAACGAGGAAGACCAGAGTCCACAGAAAGTGTCCAGGGGTGAGGCTGAACCTGGATTCCAGCGTCTCCTCACTGCAGTGGTTCTCTGCTTCCTGACTTGCAGACATGGATCTGCAGACGCGCCACCTGGCCCTCAGCAGCCTGTTCACGGAAACGCTGATGATGCTCAACAACTCCAGCATCGCCACGGCCGAGTCCCTGCGGGGCAGCCTGCGCAAGTGGATCGACAGCAGAGTGCAGGGGCTGCTGGCCATGCCCCTCCTCACGGCCGCGTGCCACAGCCTGGCCTCCGTGCGCCACATGGCCGAGACCACGGAGGCCTGCATCACTTCCTACTTCAGCAAGGGTAGGAGCCTGTCTCTGTCTCACGGCCTCTGGTCAGTCTGGGATGCCACTGAGCACAAATCGTCTGGAATTACCAAAGTGGTTTGGGCTGGAAAGGGCGTTAAAGATGACCTTGTTCCAGCCCCTCTGCCACGGGCAGGGACAAGGGGAAATGGCTTCACTCTGACACAGGGTAGATGGGATAGGAGAGAGAAATTCTTCCCTGTGAGGGTGGTGAGGCCCTGGCACAAGTTTCTCAGAGAACCTGTGGCTTCTCCATCCCTGGAAGTGTCCAAGGCCAGGCTGGACGAGGCTTGGAGCAACCTGGTCTAATGGAAGGTGTCCCTGCCCATAGCAGGGCATGGTATAAGATGGTCTTTTAGTTCCCTTCCAACCCAAACTATTCTGTGATTCTGTGATTGTGGTTTGGGTTTTACAACTGCTCTAATTGTGTATTTCCTTAATATCCATACCTGTCTCTGCGAAAACCAATTTGCTCTGTGTAGTGTTGCCATTTTTCCAGCTAAAGTGGAGGACTTTATAAAAAAAAATCACCCCAAGAGAACAAAAGACATTTTTCCCCTTCTCTGTAGGGTGTTCTGTAGGCTAATTTAAGAAAAAAATACTCTGGTTTAGTAAAACTCTGAAAGTGTGGTGTGCGTGGTTTTATTTTTGTTTTTTTCTTCTTTTTTTCTGTTTACATAATCCTTGTGGAACTACATTTCTGTTTCTTTCACTCTGTGGAAGATTTCAGTATACCTGAGGGAAATACTTATAATTCCATTGCTAAAATGTTCAAATTTTAGTCCTGGCTGAATGCTGAGAAAATATCTCACCTTAACCTCAAGGAGGTGCCCTATGATAGTAGAATTTTTCTTTTCTCTCCATCAGAGTTGCATGACATGCTGATTCCCTGAAAAACAGCTAAACCAGCCCAGATTCTCTTAACTAGTAGTCCTGGTTCTTAGGTTTTACCAAGCACTGCTTTCTCACATGCTTTTTGTTCTTTCCTTCTGCTTTCTTCAAAGATTCCCCTCATCACCAGGAGTTAGGCTGGGGCCCTATACTTGCCTCCCTCCAAGTTCCTGAGCTAACCATGGGAGAATTCCTGCAGGAGTGCCTGTCTTTAGGAAGCTACTTGACCCTCTATGTCTACCTGCTGCAATGCCTGAACACTGACCAAACCCTTACCAATGAAATGAAAGTCCTGCTGACCATCAGCAAGTGGCTGGAGCAAGTGTACCCCAGGTATGAAACTTGAAGCTTCTGAATGTGCCTGAACTTTTATATTATTATTATTATTATTATTATTATTATTATTAAGGTTAAAGTTTATTTAGAGTTGTATAGCTGGTATAATTAGGTGGCCCTGGTTAATTAAGTTAATTTCAACAGGGTGCTGGATGAAATGGCCTGTCCTTCTCTGTCTACTAATACTGAGTCTGTCCATATGCAGTGCCAACAGAAAATAGTTGTGGTGGTTAAACAGAAGAAGGAATTTAATTTGCTAGCAGATTAGTGAGTTTCAGTCATTTTTCAGTCAGATGAGCTCGGTTTCAATGACAGCCTGGATTTGTGCTCAGTTAAAATGACTCAAAGCAAACCCTGAATCACTCTGGGTTCCACTTCCCAGCGTGTCCACAAGGTGGGATGTGTTATGTGCTGAATACCCAGTCTGGCATTCTGAGAGACCTGGTGCTGAAAGCTGCTGGATGGGGCCTGTGCAGCAGCTCTGAACCAATCTGGAGCCAGTGGATCTGGTGGGATGCCCAGGGTTGGTGGCCTGTGTTGCTGCAGATCTTCTTAGATATCTGGGTTCTGTGGGGAAAGGATGCATAGCCTTGGGGTAAAAATAAAAATACTTAATGTATGTAACGACTGTAGTTAGAGCTGCTGCTGAAGTTGCCAGGATTTAGCAAACCTGATTATTATTTTTCCGTGTTAATGTTGATAATGTTCATATTTTCTGTAGAAGAACAATTTGGGAAAAGGTATGTTCCCGCTGTTTCTTGAAATTCAAAAAACACTTTCACTGTGGTGGGTACTGTAGTAATTTGATTGCCAATGTGTGAAGGAGACAGCAAAGCCACCATATAAAGCAGATTAAACCTTGCTCTAAACATCAGATCTGAGATTGCCTGGGATAGGAAACGACTGGGAGGAGTAATGTGAGGATAGTCTGATGCAGGAAACTCATGCTGGTGCTTTATGTGGAAAATCTGAGCTTGTTAACTTGAGCTGCCAGCTGTTTGGGGAAAGATTAAAAATAGCATAGGGGGAACTTCACTTTGGGCTTTACTCAACAAAAGTCTTCAATGTTTCCTAATCTCAAGGATCCTATTAAAAGTCTAAATTGTTGTGGTAACAACATCCAGTGCTTCCTAAAGCGTTTTATTGGTAAGTAAAGAAAAGAACAAACGAGTAGAGATACAGCTTAATTCCTTTTGTGCCAAGTCTTAGGCAAGTTTAAATCCACTTACGACTGCAGTATCATTTATTTCCAGTTGTGAAGCTTAAAAGGAAGCACTGTTCTTTGTCCTCTTACAGGCCCTTAAAACCTGCTAGCTGGTGGATCAAATCCATAACTGTAGCAGTTACAGTAGTATAATAACTGGTGGGCTAGTATAGTTATGCTATCCTCATGTAATAAAATTAGCTGTCACTAATTAACAATCTGAATTCCTCATGGACCTAATGGGGAGAGAAATAAACTTCTTAACCTATGCATCTGACTCTTTTTATTTTCTCTAATTTTTTTCCTTACATCTTCCCTAAAGCTCAGCAAAGGAAGAGGCAAAGCTGTTTCTCTGGTGGCATAAAGCCATGCAGTTATCCTTGGTGCAGCTGGAGCAAGATGACCCTGTTCTGATTGAATCTGTCATCCGAACCCTGCTGTCCATCCAGGGCCGGCAGAGCCAGCTGGCTGAGGAGAGGCTCACTTCTGGAATACTTGGTGCTATTGGGTTAGGCAGGAGGTCTCCTTTGTCACCCAGGTGAGGGCTGAAGCTCTGGTGAATCAATTGGTTTGAGTCGTGGTGTTGAAGGAACTGCAGCCTAGGTCCGGAATGCCCAGTGCAGTGTCAGAAGGTGACCAGAATCCAGGCTGCCTCCCGATCTAGAAAGATGTGTGGGCCTGTCACAGAAAAAGCACAGAGAGTGTGTTAATCGGGTTAAGAAGTGAGTATGAACCTCTGCAAAGGTTGTGGTGAAAAAGGAAAGAAAATGCAGTTCTGATTCTGTCCACCTCCAGCAAAGTTTGTAGGCAGATATAAACTTCATATTTGAACTGTTTGTTAGAGGGAGATACTTCCAGCTGGTCTGTAGAAAACTGCTTTAGCTTTCTCCACAGACTTCACAAGATTTTGTTTAAAAACAGACACATTTCATTTTCTGTCCTCACCTTGAGGTATTGGAAATGTTAAGAGAAGCTCAAAGGAGCATGTGCTTGCTTGTGATTTGGTCTACCTTCTAAAGAGAGACACCAAGTTTGATTGTTAGGTGTCAAAATCAAGTTCACTGTGGAAAGAATGCTGAGAAAAAATCCCATAAATGTTTGTGGAACACCAATTCAACCCTGCACCTAAACATAACTTTGTGTTTATAAACACCTTCTGGGATGCAGTGCTGTTCAAATTGCCCTGAATTCTTGGTGTCATTCAACTCATCCCTTGATTTGGGCAGTAATAGTGTTTTATATTATGTCACCTGAGGAGTATTTCCGATGTGAGGTGAGGAGTATTTCAGCTGGGCTTGAAACTGATGCAACATTTCATGTGAAGGGTATTTTATTATCTTCTAGTATGTGTTGTGCCCTGTTGTGTGTATACCCAGAGAAACTGGGATCCCCTTCCACTCCTGGAAGTGTCCAAGACCAGGTTGGACAGGGCTTGGAGCAGCCTGGTCTTGTGGAAGGTGTCCCTGCCCATGGCAGGGGGTGGAATGTGATGGGCTTTAAGGTGCCTTCCAACCCAAACCATTCTGGGATTCTGTGATATTGAAGTGGCTTCTAATGCACTGGAATTGGTCCTCTCAAGCCTTTACTTTGTTCCTCATGCAAGAGATACCTCATGAATAGATCTTACAGTTTATCTGCTGCTGAGATGTGCAGATCTGGTGTCACCTTGTCCCTCTGTGCTCTCCCCGTGCAGGTTTCGGGTGGTTGCCCGCAGTTTGTCCACCTTCCTCCTGGTGCAGATCCCTGCAGAGAGCCAGGTGCGCCTCAAGGCCGGGTCGGAGCCCAGGCTGTCTCAGAAGGCTCAGCAGGTGAGGTGTGCCCGTCTCTGGCTGCTTGACATGCCCTCTCTGCGTGCTTGTTCAGCTTTTGGGGTGAACTTTGTAAGAGTCACTGCAAGCATTCCTTCAGGGTAAATTCTGCTCTCACCTTGTTGCTGAACTTTGGCAGCAGAGCTGTGTGTTTGACTCTGTCCTAAAGTGATCCTGGGTAAAACTTTATACAGTGTTCTGCATTAATATGAAGGCACCATTTTCTAATCTTGCACAATTAAAAGGGGCAGATGAACATTTGCCATGAACATCAGTCTGTAAAGCCTGACTTCAGAAAGTTTGGAACATAGCAAGTAGAAGGAATTTAAAACAAACAGGAAAAAACAGTGCTGCTGTGGTTTGCACTACTTTTCAGTGATAAAGCAGGGCTACATTCACACTGACATTTGTTTATGTGAGGTCAGGGCTTAAAAGCCGTGTGACAAATAAACTTTCCTCCTTTAGCATGTGCACTGACCATGGTGTTCTTTCAGTAAGCTCTTGAGAAGAGGGAGGAGGAGTTGGTTGGAAGCCAAAGCAAAGTAGCTCGGTACAACTTGTTTCTCTAAGAACAAAACTTGTTCAGAAATATTTTCTACATTTTCCCTTGCTAGACCTGCCAACACAGACTTCTCTACATACAATTTATAACTTGACAGTTAATATCTAACTTTAATACTATTAATGGGAGCAAAACAATGCTTTTATGAAAGTCGATGGATTCATAAGAACAACCTATAGTGAAGATCTAACTGTGTTGCAGCTTGTAGTTTGACATAATTTCTGTGAAACCATGTCTTGAGTTCATGAAGTAAATATTTTACAATGTTTGGGTTACAGAATCCTAGGAAGCCTTAATAGGACAGCTTTTGTGTTGATCTTGGGGAGAGAGCAGCTTGAAAAATACAAGTTGACTTGAAACACTGTTATGGGATTGTAGTTTACAATTGTTTTTTTCTGAGTACTCTGGGCTCTGTAGAGATGAGGACCCTTTAGGGGAGTTGTGCGGGTGGTGGTGTGTTACAAACCAAAATACACACAGCTAACAGAATCTCCCCTTGTCCCTGTAGGCACTGAATGCTCTCGAAGCCATGTCATCCAACAAACAGTACGTGGATTACCAAGAGCAGCTCTCCCAGGCCTCTCTGTTCATCAAGCACCCCGAGCACTGCCTTTGGGATGGCAATAACCTCCTGTCCCTGCTCGTGAACACGCTGTACCCAGAAGTGCATTATTTGGACAGCATTCGGTAGCGGCGCCGGGCGCGCGGGGCCGGCGGCGGCAGCGGCTCTGGTTTACAAACAGTGTCCTTATTGCACAAATGATTTTTACCTTCAGAGTTCCACTTTAATTAAGTCAGACCTGTGAATAGGAACTGCACACTGTCAAGTTTTCTCCACTTCAAGGTTTTCTTGCTTTCCTTTTGATTTTTAGGCCTGTGGAATTGCTTAATGGTTTGGGTTTCTTGAGGTTTTTTTTGTTTGTTTGTTCTTTTTTTTTTTTTTTACTGAAAGCACTTGAATATCTTCTGTGCGTGGTGCCCTTTGGAGGGAAGGGTGCCTGGGGATAGGTGTACAAATCACTAGTCAGCACAGCTCATCCTGTAGTGTATGAAATTTTCGCTTGATGCCTCTTTTTATTTTCCAGTGTGTCATCACTCAGACCAGTTCAAAGTGAGTGGAGGACTGTGTGTAAAAGAGGTTTGACTTTCTTATCCAGGATACCTCTGAGTCTTACCTGAGTGTGTGTCTAGCAATTTTTGTGACATCCCTGTATTTGAAAAGATGGTATTTTAAATCTCGACTTTTTTGCTATCCCACAGAAATCTGTAGTTTAGAGGCATGCCTACAATCTTTACCCACTTCTGTAAATACCAACAAAAATAGGAACTAAAGAACATTTTTTTCCTGTTTTCTAAATATTAGTGTTGTCTGCATCTATATTGCTTGATTAAATGCAAGTAACTTCTAGCCACGTTCAAGGGGATTTAAATCCAGAGATATATTTTCTGGATCTCCAGTGTCTGAGAGGGGAACAGTCAGTTATGATCATGTTAAATAGGATTCCTTAATTACTAAACTCTGGTTGTTTAGGAAATGTTTAACAACCACCACTTAAAGTTATTTTCTTCTGCCTGGCTGGCCATGAAATGACAGGATTTTAGATGACACTGCGAAGAGGTATTTTTGTTGTATTAAATTTGGTGATCACTTGTTACAATTCTGTTGCCAAAGCATGAACCATGAGCCTGTAAATCTGTTGTTTCAGCTGAATGATCACTGCTTTTGTTGCCTTGTCTGATCATAGGATGCACTTTTGTTTAGGAAAAAGCAGAAGGAGAATTTTTCCCGGTACTTGTTTGGTGTCCCTTTAATCACTGATCTGTTTGAGCTGGCCCAAGGCCCTGCAGTCCCAGTCCCTGCAGCTCTGTGAAGGAACTGATTGCTTTTTCTCTTTCTCCATTAATTGTGCCTTTGTGTTTATGACACGGTTGCACGTTAAAACATGAGTTCTGGTCAACAGGGGATAGAAATGTGCTACCTACTGTCTGGTCAATGATGCTTTGAACTGTTGCTCTTAAACCATGGTTCTGGTGCTAGAGGACAGATCACCTTTTCCTTCTTGGCAGATTCTGCTAATTATGCCAGCTGGGTCATTAGATCACCGTCATTTTAATGTGGTCTTAGAGTTCTTTGCTCTATCTGCGAGCCTATAAATAAATATATATATGTACATCCCTCTGTATAGTAACCAGATGCCAGTGCAGCATGGTTTTTAACAGACTCTTTTGGAAAATTCATGTCTGGAGGAATACATTCTGCTGCTTTTGCCCCCAAAGACTTAAAACCACTGGGTTTATTAGGCTCAATGTTATTGATCAGTTGCATATAAATGTGAAGAAGTCAGAAATACGTGTTTGACATGCACTTTTGAAATGAGGAATTGTTTCAGCTGTTGAGTTTTTACAAATGTTGTATTTATAACATGCTCTGTCTGCAAAGACCATGCAAAATAAAAAAGGAAAATCAAGCAATTTGTGACAGACACTGTGGTATTTTCAACTTGGTAGAAGGATCCACATCAGGTAACACCTAATTGCTGTATGTGTCACCACAGACCAGTCTTCTGGCTTCATGATCAGTGTGGCAGTGGCTGAAGTCTGAACCTGAATTGTAGCTCTCTGTGCAAATGTGAACTCCAGAGCTTGAGGCCTTATTTTTCCAAGTGGTGCCCAACAGATTGACTTTTTATTCCTTCTAGTTTTACTGGAAAGACTTTGGCATTCCCTGCATCTCCCAGATGAGTTCAGTACCTGAAGCCTCCTGGTGTGTGCACTGCTGTGTTTTGTCCCTCCAGTTTATACTGGTTTGAGTGGGTGTTTGAGTCTCCCATTGAGGACCAGGGGGAACGAGTTGGTTTTGGGACACCAGGTCTGATGCTTCTATCTGGACCCAAACTAGTTGAGCTAAAAGAAGTAATTTTTGAAAGAAAAACTCAGAAAGCCAAGCCTGAATCCCATGCACAGGTAGAACTGGGTTCCCATTACTCTATGTCTGTAAATCATAAGGGCTCAGAAATCCAATTTAATTTGTCCAACTAATACCTCTGAGGTCTCTTTCCTCTGTGACACCTGTGAAACTGAGCTTGCAGGTCTGTGACTACACTGTCTGCTGTAACTTCCCTTTTCTCTTTGCATCTCTTCTTACTTTTATTAAATCTGCCTTTGTCACTGCTGGGATTTTAAGCTGGGATTTAAAAGATCAGGTTCAACTATATCCTTGCATCTATTTTTTTCTTTTCTCCCCTTATCATCCTGGCCAAGTCATTTAAAATTCTGCTTTGCTTTCCCTGTGCAGATATTACGAAGAGGTGAACTTTAAAATAATGATTCCCAGCCTGAGGTTGAGCTTGCAGGCTTGATGGCATTTCAGTAGCAGTTTGGTGCTTGTTACCAGGAGCAGGATTGTGCAGGGAACAGTTTTGGAGCTGGGATGGTTGCACAGAGCATCAAATCCAGCAGTATAAACATGAAAGTAGGGTCAAGCCACTTGCTCCTTCTTAATTCTTTCTCCTCCTCCTCATCTAAGCCAATGTGTTGCTCTTTCCAGCCCTGTCCTGGGCCTCTGTCTGCCTCTCCAGGACTCCAGGTTGACCCACACTGCCCTACACCATAAGCTGGGCCCGTTCACCTCATCTTGGAGGATGTTTACAGTTGGGTTAGAGATTTGTCTGTGCTTGGCCTTTGTGACTTTGTAGTAGTGACTTCCTCTCAGAAGAGGGAGATTTAAGAGATGAGTAGCCACGCCTTAAAAAAACTTCTCTGTGTGACACAGGGATGGAAATGGTTTAGAAATAATTTCTTTAGCTTATTAAAAAAAAAACCAAAAATTCAGTGTATTGGAACATTTTCACAGCACATTTATCACAAAGCTCTGAGTTTCTGGGCACTCAGAGCTGCAGTAAAGTTAGAACACAGACTACTTTAGACTTCTCATGTCCTGCCTTCAGCTCTACCAGTTTTTAGAAAACATCTTCCTATTTTGCTTGGATGCCTCTTCAAAGTTAAGGTTTCCTTTAAACTCTTAAATAAACTCTTCTGGACATTTAGGAATAGTAATAATAATTTTTAAAAAAGGAAACAAACCCCATCAGAAACTCCAGTAGTGTTTTGCCACAGCTAGTATTTGAAACATGTCAGTAGCCCACTTGGATGTGGTTGGACAAGCGGAGTGGTGAAAACGGCTTTTCGGAGTGACGTTTGAAAAATACCAAAGCAAAAAGCTGCGAGACAATTTTATAGTGTCACCTGCTTGCTAAACATCTGATATGGGCTAAAAACACACAGATAGGTTAAAACTGACATCCTGTGCTTTGCTCTTCCAGCTCCATCCTTTTTTTTTTTTTTTTTCTCGTTTCCCCTTAAAGGCTGCTCTCACTTGTGAGGAGCAGCAGGGCTGGAACATCATGGAAGGCACCGCAAAGAGCATCCAGTTCCAACCTCCCCGAGGCTGGTCTGGCCTTCTGTGCCTCATCCAAGGCCAGCTCTGTGTCCCCTGGGGAAGGACACCCGTGTGCGGAGCGGCTGGGGATGGGTCCACGTCTCCTCCTCAGCTGCGCCTCGGCACGGCCCCTCCTGTGGGCAGGGTCTGGCTGCCGCCGTGTCTGCGGTCAAAGTTCTCGTAGGTGCACTCTGGCAGCTGTGGCCTGGCAGGAGGAGACGTGGGAGAGGTCAGGGCACGTTTCAGGCTGCTCTGGGCTTTGCGAGTGGCTCCAGCGAATGTCAGAGTGTCTGTGGCACTCTGAGACAGATCCTCTTCTGATTGACAGTAGTTTTTAAGGGTCTGAGTTGCCACTGCTGCTTTACACCTTAAAAGCTTTTACATCTTAAAGCATGCAGAGCGATCTCCTGCACCCTTAGCATCCACTGTGCTTCTGTCCCGCTCAGAGCCTCGGGAGGTTGTGACAAACCTCTCCTGTGAAGGATCTTCTCATGTAAGTGTTGGCTTTAAGCCTTCTTATCTATGTCGGTATCTGTGCAAATATAACTGAGGGTGCAGTGTGGTTTAGACCCTGAAAAATCAGCAAAACTATGCTTTTTTATGCCTTTTTACAAGTAATTACAAATTTGACTGTAGGATGGATCAAATTCCTTGTTGTTTCTGTGGCTGTGCCCTGTACACTTGACTGTCCTGCTGGGATGGCCATGGCCATTGTTCTTGGGTAAGGTCAGGGAAGGAGACATCACAAAGAAATGAGATGACTCAGATTGAAAGGGGCCAGCCCCATGCAGATGTAATTATCCTTGACCTCAGATACGTCTTCTGTACCGTTAGACCAAGGGTTGTTTCTGGTGGGATTTTTCTTTTTTTTAATTTATTTTTTTCCCATCCCAGTAGTTTGGCCACCCTATCTGTCAGGAGTGTCCAAGATCAGTGTTGTGCTGGGTGATGGGAAATGCCAGGGATTTGTGGGAGCATGGTGTGGATGCCAGCCCAAGAATCAGGCCCTGTCACACCCGAGCTGGGCTGTTTGCTGTCTCCATACCTTCCCTGCACACTTGGCTGAGCCCATCAGCTTTGCTGTGGCAGCTTCTTCTGCCCCATTACAAACTGGGGTGCAGAGGGAGGGGAAGATTTCTGTTTCACAGTGTCAGCACAGACCCCATCCCTGGCCTTCCCCTTGGGTGGATGATCTGTTGTTAGTTTAATGTGGCATCACAGAACCATGGAATGGTTTGGGTTGGGAGGGACCTTAAACCTCATCCAGTCCCACCCCCTACCATGGGCAGGGACACCTTCCACTATCCCAGCTCCAAGCCCTGTCCAGCCTGGCCTTGGACACTGCCAGGGATCCAGGGGCAGCCACAGCTGCTCTGGGCACCCTGTGCCAGGGCCTCCCCACCCTCACAGACAGCAATTCCTTCCCAACATCCCATCTGTCCCTGCCCTCTGGCACTGGGAAGCCATTCCCTGTGTCCTGTCCCTCCAGCCCTTGTCCCCAGTCCCTCTGCAGCTCTGCTGGAGCCCCTTTAGGCCCTGCCAGGGGCTCTGAGCTCTCCCTGGAGCCTTCTCTTGTGCAGGTGAACACCCCCAGCTCTCCCAGCCTGCCTGCAGCCTTCCAGCCATGCTCTGGGCTTAAGGCACACCCTAACTTCTGTTAGCCCTTTGCTGGCTGCAGCAGCCGTGTGCTGTGGTCTCTCCACGCTGCTGCCCAGCCCCCTGTCCTCACACCACTGGGGTCTCCTCTCAGCTGTGCTCAAGCCAGAACCTCCTCCCAGCAGTGTCCAGTCCTTGTTCCCTCATGCTGGCTCACCTGGCCATCAGCTGAACCCTCTCCTTGCCCCAGGAGCCTGCTCTGAGGCCAGAGAATTGTCACCAAGACCAAGGACACGTTGCACTTCTCACCTGGGCCATCCTCACTCTCCTGCAGGATAACACGAGTAGAAGGCAAGACATCCTTACCTGGCCAGGCTGGATGGAGCAGAGGGGGGACCTGTGAAGTGGGAAGGATGATGTGGGTTAGCAATGAGGTCAGAGTGGGCTGGGGAGCCAGGAGTGACCTAGAGCTGTTGGGAAACTGCACTGGAGGGGGGTTGTGACACTCCAGTGAATGGGAAGGAGCCCTGATGTCAAGTGTGTGGCCCTCTTCAGGTTCTTGGGAATTAGGGACTGGAATATAAGGAGCAAAAGCATTTTTGGTTGGTTTGACAGCTTCTACTGTTCAAATCAAGTGGTGGCTTCCATGAGTGTGACATCAGATTGTCCCTACAGACAAGTCTCTGTGATGTGACATTTCTCTGTCCCCTCCTGCCCATGCCACCACTCAGCAGCACTGGAGCGCTGGGGGCCAGTGGCCTCCTGGCTGCTTGGGATGTTGTATCCCTCAGGCCATGGGCTGATCCTCATCTCCTGTAAGCTGGGCATTCCCTGGTCTCACAGCCTTGGTGTGGCTGGAAGGTGGGATTTCACAAATACTGGGTAGTGGGGCCCTGGGGGACTGACAGGGCCGGTCTGTAAAATGAGGATGCTCATCCCAGGAGATTAAACTTGTGTGGGATGCAGCAAAGGTAAATCCTGGCTGTGAGCTACAGGGGAAGTAATTAGCCTGCTTCAAGGAAAAAAAAAATCTGGTTATGTAGGCAGTGGCTTCTCCACTAATTTCCCCTCTGTTGGTTTATTAACATTTCTTCCTGGGCACAGGGAAACTGAATTTTCAAAGGCCCCTGTATCAGTAGGCTGTGACCAGCCAGCCAAGAGCTCTTGGCTCTTCCTGCTAGAATTGTCCTCCTAGAGAAGAAAATAATAAAATCATTAATATTCCCCCCCAAACAAACCCAGTCCCCTCCTGCCTGACTGCGTCTGCTGCATCCACCCCTGGCTGCCAGTGGGCTGGAGGGAAGCCAGGACACTGACCTTCTCTGGAGAAAACGGTGAAGCTCAGCATCACCAGCAAAATGAGCACCTTGATCCCCAGCGGCACGAGGATCAGGATCATGAAGGAGGAGCTGTCGGAGGCTCTGAATTTGTAGAAGTAGAGGGCCCCCTCTGCCCTGCCGTGGCTGTTGACAGCAGTGCAGGTGTATTTCCCGTCGTGGGTCAGGGACCGCAGCTCCCGGGTGACGCGGTGCCCGGCGCTGCTGCTGGAGCTCAGGTTGCCGTACGGGGGTCCGGTCCAGGTCAGGGCGGGCGCTGGCTCCCCCTCGGCCGTGCAGCGGGCCTGGAACGTGTGGTCCCTGCTGGAGCTGACCGTGATGTTAATGATCCTGGGCGCGGCTGTGGGAATCGCAACACGGGAGGGAAAGTGGGTCAGGCTGCAAAGGCGCGGCTGGTGCAAAACACCCGGAATGGAGTTTCGGTCTTGGTGGACCCTCAGCGTTGTTCTGTCAGGGTGAAGTTGGACACTGAACCCCCCTGCCCTGGGCTGATCCCCAGCGTGGGCAGCAGGGGAGGGGGGATTCTGCCCCTCTGCCCCGCTCAGGTGAGACCCCACCTGCAGAGCTGCCCCAGCCCTGGGCTCCAACAGCACAAGGACCTGGAGCTGCTGCAGCCAGTCCAGAGGAGGCCACGGAGATGCTCCCAGGGCTGGAGCCCCTCTGCTCTGCAGCCAGCCTGGGACAGCTGGGGGTGCTCACCTGCACAAGAGAAGGCTCCAGGGAGAGCTCAGAGCCCCTGGCAGGGCCTAAAGGGGCTCCAAGCAAAATGGGGACAGGTCTTGTTGTGACAGGACAAGGACAAGGGTTGATGTTTCGAAACTAAAAGAGTAGAGATTTAGATTGGATGTAAGAAGGAAATTTTTTGAAAAGAGGGTTTCCCAGAGAAGCTGTGGCTGCCCCACTCCTGGAAGTGTCCAAGGCCAGGCTGGACAAGGCTTGGAGCAACCTGGTCTGATGGAAGGTGTCCCTGGCCAGGGCAGGGGGGTAGGACAAGATGAGCTTTAAAGATTCTCTTCAACTGAAACTGTTTTATGACTGCATGGATGTTTGGATCAGCCCTCTCCTTCCTTGTTTTTCTTGGCACTTTCTTCCCCTAGATTCCCCCACCCAGCCCATGTTGGATAGAGGGGCAAAAGGATTCACCCAGCAAAGCCTGGATGCAAGGATGTGAACTCCGTTTGTTTTATCCCAGTAATGCCTCACTCATTTTTCTGAACCTTGGTCAACTTCAGCTGTTGTGCCCTTCCTTGGTGGCAGAAGGCAGGGAAGTGCCACCCACCATTGTAGCCACAGGTGCAGCTGGTGACCTTTTTGGACTTGGCTGCATCTCCACGTGGTCCAGGACATGTCAACCACAGTGTTCTGCACAAGCACTTTTTGGCTGTTCCTTCAATCCCTGACCTCCAGGGTGGATGGACCCGTTTGTGTGAGCCCTTTGCTCAGTGCCTGGGACTTGCCAGATGTGGCAGGTTAGTCATAGGGAAAATTTCTGCTTCTTGCCACAACCTATTTTTGGTGTTTTTTTCCAGCCCCAGACTGACCAGGTCACCTTTAGGTTGGACATTAGGAGAAATCTCTTCACAGACGGGGTGATTAGACATTGGAAGAGGCTGCCCAGGGAGATGGTGGAGGCCTCATCCCTGCAGGTGTTCAAAAAGGTGCTACAGAAAATGAAGGGCACTACATGAGTGTCCTCACAGAGGAAGAGCAGGAATTCTTTTTTTTTCAGACTAGACAACAAAAATAGAGTTTGCAACCACCTACAGCACGTCTTACCCTTCGTCCATATAGTGCAGAGGAATCTGAGGCTGTGTGTCATGGGTCTCTGTGTTTTGGTGTTTAAATTAACCTTTTAAGCATTAATTAACCCCTCCCAATCACAGTGTCAGGGCCCATTCCCAAGCAGGGGGCTGTTTCTGTGTGTGTTATCATTCCCCTGGTGTTAAAACCCCCTGAGAGACAGGTCTTGCTGCCATCCCAGCCTGGTCCTGCTGTGTGTGGGTGCTCAGGAGCTGGTGCAACTGAAGGAGAGCCTCAACTGTGCAGAACTTCTCAAGAAACAACCAGCCTCCTCCTCGGGTCCCATGTGGACACCCACACTGCACAGCAGGCGTAAGGAACTTCCCTCTCAAAAGCAAAATCACCCAAGCTAATGGCCTGGCTAAGATCTGAGTCTGCTTCTGAGGCCTCTCTCCTAGCTCCCCCTTGATCTGTGAGCTTGCCCTGGGAAGTGGGACTAGCATTTGACATTTATTGCTCCGAGCTGGTTTTCCAGGATATTTGTACTTGGTGTTTCATGCTCCAGAGGATTCTGGGTTTATTTCAGTGGGGTACCAGGTATCTTGTCTTTCCAATCCCCTGTTACCACTGACGTCCTGTTGTGCTAACACCTGTGAACGTGTGCTCAGCACCTGGGCTGTCCAGTTCAGGTTCTGATGGAGAGGATGTCTTTAACCTCAGCTTGGCTGACCCCAGTTTGCCTCTGCTGCCTGCCCTGCTCCTGTGCTGCAGGGACTGAGTGGGATGCACAGCTTTTGGTGGGCTCTCACCCCAGCTGCCAGAGCCTCTCCATTTCCTTGCCGGTTTTGTTCCCATTCCCTTCCCTGCATTGTGCTCACTGTCTCATGCTGGGAGACGGAGGAGGACAGCGAATATCCCCTGTTATAAAGGAGGAAGAAAAGCCAACCCTTTGGAAAACCATCTCAGGTAAATTGCTACCGTTTGTCATTTCCCACATCCCGTGGCTCTTCCCTTAGAGGGTGGCTTTGCCTCCTTTGTCTCTCGCACCCCCTTACCAATCACGTGCAGCTTTATCCCATTCCTGCTCTCGTACTTGTCGTGGATGTCTCCGGCCAGCTCCACCCGGCAGAAGTACCTCTCGCCGTCGCTCCAGGTCAGGTTGTCAATCCTGATGGACAGGTCCTTGTGCCGGGGGTTGCCCAGCAGCTTGTACTTGTTCTTGTGGCTGATGGCAGTCTTGCAGAGCTCGCTGCTGCTCTGGCTCACACACTTGAAGACTATCGTGCCGTTGTAAGGCTCCTTGATCCTCCAAATGGCCGTGAGGGCCCGGTCAAACGTTTTGTAGGGGTGTGTGAAGGTGCAGGGCAGGATAACCATCTTCCCAAACTCTCCAGTAACGTCAGAGGGGACGTGGACAGACCAGCCATTGCACTGCACGCCTACAAGCAAGAAGGGATCATGGCACTGCAGAATGGTTTGGCTGGAAGGGGCCTTAAAATTAATTTCATTCCACCCTCCTGCCATGGGCAGGAACACCTTCCACTATCCCACGTTGCTCCAAGCCCTGTCCAACCCGGCCTTGGACACTTCCAGGAGTGGGGTAGCCACAGCTCCTCTGGGCAACCTATGCCAGAGCCTCACCACCCCCACAGCCAAGAATTTCTTCCTAATATCTAATCTAAATCTCCCCTCTTTCAGTTTAATATATAGACATGTCTATCCACCCACTGTTCTGCTACTACCAACAGCTGTAGCAGCAGATTGTGGCTTCAGAAACATCTGTGCCTGCGTTCCTGTTTTATGAAAAACTCCCTTCATTAGATCAGGGGCTCTCAATAAGCTGAGAATACCTGTGAAATGTAAAAGTGTCCCGTAAGTAGTTCCACCCATCCCTGGTCTTGCTGGCTTCACCATATGGGCATTCAGCTGTCAGATTACTCCTGCAGACTCAAAGATAAGATTTATTTTTTGTTCCTGTATCTGTGGACCATAACGCTTGACAAACATCTCCGCGGCAGTGCAGCTTGTATTCATCTATTGTGTGCTACACAATGGACAAAGGCCATCCTAGGGCCAGTTCTCTGTTCAGGTATTTACATGGAGTCAGCCCCAAGCCAGTATTTTGATTTCTGAGATCTGGAGTCGTGCTGCCCTGTCATACACAATAACGATGTGGGCACCTTTTCCAGCCCAGGTAATCTAACAAACAATGCTGCAGCACTGCAGGAGCTTCGTGAAGCTCGTGGGTTTGGAGCACAAGGACCTGGCACTGAAAACAGTAATTGCTATTGCTTTCTAGCTTATTTGCTCTTGTTTTAGTTATTTTGCAGCATGTCACTGCAACCTTTACTTTGGGAGAACTGTAGATTATGTGCTTCTGAGTACAACTTGCTTCTCTCTGCCACCCTTTTGATTAGCTTTTATATTTTTGTTTTCAATCTTAAGCAAAGAACACTTTTTTTTTTTTTTTGGGCACATAAGCCCCCCCTTGCCTTCCAGATGAAAAATAATGTTAAAAATAAGTGCTTTTAATGTTAGCATCTCCGCCCATTTCCATGGAAACACAGTTTGCCTAGTTATGAGTGGAGGGAATTGTCAACATTCTGTGTACAATTTACCCTTAACTCTAAAGCTTCAGCGTGGTAGGTCTGCCATATTCCTTTTGTTGATATCCAGGCTCCATTTGTTCCTGGAGCTGAAGCTCTCACAAGACACGGAGAGGCAAACAGCCTGCATACCTTACCGAAAGTAACTCTCAGAAAGAGTTGTCAGGTCAGTGAATCTGCTGGTTGTCAGTGGAAAAGGTCATGAAGACAACAGCAAGAGGTGGGGTCCAGCCCAGGCACTACCCTTGCTCTGGAAAATGCTGTTTGACAGTGTCTCTAAGCAAATCCCACAGAGTTTAATGGAATTTAAGAGCATATTTGAAGCTAAATGGGAGCTTAAGTGCTCAGTGGAACTGGAAAATACTGTGTCTGTTGCATAATAACTCCTAAGGAATATGAAGCAGGGTGGTGATGAAAATGCTGCATCCACCTGACAAAGCTGGGGAACAGTTAAGTGAATTCCCTGCACAAGTTAGAAAAAAAAAATGCAAAAAAACCCCCACAAACGGACGACCTCTCTGACAATTGCTAAGTCTGAGTTTTCCCAGGGATGTCACATGGAGTTGGAATTTCAGGATGCTTTCAAGCAACGTGATGGGGGGTGCAGTTCTTGGGGAGTTTGTTGTAGCAGGCAGTTCCCTGGCACTCGGACTGGAGTGAGAGGAGAAGCTGTGGTCAGACAGGGGCTGACAGCAAGCTCAGAACTCACCCTTCCTGGAGATGCGAAGAAGGCACAGCAGAACCAAGCCGAGCTCTCTCATGCTGGTTGATGTTCTCTCCTGAGGGGCATCAGCAAACCAGAACCATCTCCTTACATCTGAGCTGCTGGTCTTGCAGTCACAAAAGGTTTTTCCAGGGGGAGAAGAAGTTGTGGTTTTCTTCTCCTTGGAGGGAATGAGTTGTTCAGCTGAACCAGCTGTGGGTTCAGATATTAATAGTTCTGTGGTCGGTCATATGAAAATTACACCAGAAGGAATCACAGTATTAACCATTTTCCAGCTAAAGGGAGGGGATTGCAGATTGGGGCTGCAAACACCCATGCCATGTGTGTGATGGGGCAAGAGGGGATGGCCTTGCAGTTCTACCAATTCACCAGTCTGGAGGAAATCCTTGGAATCTGCCCGAGGGTGTGACAAGCAAGACTCTTGCTGGCCGGGCTTGAGGCAGTTCCTCCTCCTGAGCCTGGAGCCTGCAAACCAGCTGTGCTTTACTCCTTGTGCTCACTGGTTGTTTTCATCCCTAGGTACAGAAAAAAACCTCAAACCACCCTTCTTTTGAAGTCACTTGTGCCAAGGTTCACTGGTGGATGGGTGGTTTGGTGTCCCCTGGCACCCTGCTCTGTCCACACTCACATGGCCCCGATGAGCCGTTCCCTCCTTTGAGATGAGCTGAATTCCAGCTTTTTGCCCAGCATCCTTGTGCAAATGCTCGCTGCTTTCCTTCTGGGTTTAGCTTTAGCAAATTTACCGTGCAGTTTGCTCGTCTGCAGAGCTCGGGGCCTGTGGGGAGCTGACCATGCTTTCCCCCTCGTCATCTCCCTTATGGTGATCCCGTGGCTAAGTTTATCCCTGGGGCGTGAATTCCCTGTCTGGGTTTAGCTTGAGGTTTGCTGCCTTTGCCTCGGGCCAGAGGGAGGGAGGCAGGGATGGTGTGTCCTGACTAATCTCACCTATGGTGTGTCCTGACTAATCTCACCTCTGGGATGCTGCTGTGGGGCCCCACTGCCTCCCTCCTGGATGGGGACGGAGACAGCAGCAGGATTCACAGCCAGCTTGGACAGGGCTTGGAGCAACCTGGGATAGTGGAAGGTGGAACGGGACGGGCTTGCAGATGCCTCGCATCCCGAGCCGTTCCGTGACTCCCGCTGCCGGACGCCGCTGGAGGGCTCCCGGAGCCAGGATAAGATGCTGCTGAGTCGCTGCTGCCGCTTCCTCTGCGCCAGCGCCCACCGCCAGCAGGAGCGACAGGGCTCCCCTCGGCGCTTCACCCCTGTTCCTGGGACTCGCCACCTCTGTTCCCTTCTCAGCTTGAGGAAAACCTCCTAGAAGAGGGACCTTGAGATGTGAGAGTGTGAAGTACGTTCGGTGCTTTTTGATCCCTCTCTTTCTTCCGTTTGTAGTGTTCGTGAAGAGAGAGATTTCTGTTTTCCCCAGGCTTTGTGGAGGAGGCTCTGAGAGTATCCAGCTCTTACTTATGGTTGTTTGGACCTGTTGCTACTCGGCCCAGGGCGTTATTATTTCAAATACCGACTTAGATCCCTGCCCAGTCCCTATGCATGTTATCCTTGAGCAGGAGCATCAGGACCCAGTGGTCTAATCACTTTGCAAACTGTCCTTAGTAGCTGTAAAACATCATTCCTGCCACCAGCAGCTGAGAAACCTGAGGGCAAGGGTGGTGGAAGCAAGAGACCTGTAATCCCTATCACACCTGAGATATGTGCCTTTTCTGTGTACCTCCCCCTCTTCCTCTATGTGCAGTTTGATTTTATCTATTTGTGATGTAAAGTTTTTGGTGGTGTGACTCTTTTTAAGCATTTCACCACTCATGGTGCAGTGGGACTCAGTGGATTGAAGTAAAAGATTAAAGTGAAATCCATGTTAAAAACATCTTGTTACAGTGCAGCATAAATGATTCATGTAAAGGATAGCTGCAGTTAACACCAGTATGATCCTCTTCCTCTTTAATGTTTTACTGCAGCATCCCCTAGAAAAATATCTGGTAAATCAGAGCAGAACAGCAAACCCTGCGAGTTTTATCTGTGGACTGATTTTCTTTTTGGACCATGACTACTGGAATGAGGAATTTTAGTGTTTAAAACACAGAGTTGATAATTGTATAGCTGAAAAGATTTACAACTATTTGAATCAGCCAAAAAATTTTGTAAACAAAATTATCCATTGATTGCTATGTGATCCACAGACTCTGTGACCTTTTTTCCCTGGTCTGTGCTTAAATAATATGTGAGATTTCAGTATGGAAGCCTGCTTCTGGTCCAACACCAAAACCAGGATGCTATCCATATTTATCAAATACTTGTTTTAGTACTGGTAAATTTAAAGGCTGCAAATAATGACATTTTTCCTGCCTCCCTAAAAAATTCCTGCAGTGTTTTGTGATGAATGATCAAAGGATTGCCCCAGGGGATGTTTAGATTGGATATTAGGGACAATTTCTTCACCAAAGGGTTGTGAAGCCCTGGCACAGCTGCCCAAGGCAAGGGTGGAGTCCCCATCCCTGGAGGGATGTAAAAGCCATGTGGATGTGGCACTTGGGGACATGGGTCGGTGGTGGCCTTGGCAGTGCTGGGGAATGGTTGGACTGGATGGTTTCAGAGGGCTTCTCAGCCTAAATTATTCCGTGACTCTGTGGCTGGGGGGTGATGATCTGCGCCCAGGTTGCAACGTGTGGCTGGAGATGAGCACGGCAGAGCTCGTCCCTCCTGGTCCCAGGTTTGTCGCTGAGGACTGAAGCAAGGAGTCATTTTTGTAGCTGTACCTGTGCTGACAATGCATCCACTAATTCAGGGACCAGAGCGAAGGCAGGTGCTCCCCCTCCCTCCCTTTTAGGTCTTGGTTTCAGCTGCAAGGTTTTCTACTTCAATTACTTCAGCATCTTGTGCGTTCCCAGTCCTCTGAGAGTGCCAACCTGCACATACTCGAAGCAAAAGCCTCGTGTTTTGTCACATCTGGCTCTCTTCCCTGAAGGGATTGGCTCTGTGAAGTACTGGGAAGCGAATCTGGGAGGCCAGAGGGACTTTCCCTCTGTCTAGTCCCTGTCAGCAGCAGAAAATGGAGCCACGCTCCCCTTTTTGAGAAGCTGCTGTGGGCTGTCCGTCTTCCCTTTGCATCCACTTCATTTTCACCAAGCTAGAGGCAGGAAAAAAATTGTGGGTAACCCTACAGAGCAGGGACAGAAAGGGATGGAGGGTGTCAAGTGCAGGCACCAGTACTGTTGGCCACACTGATCCTGCTTCCTGGATTTGAGTGCTGCTGCAGAACACTGTCACCACTGCCTCAAGCTCCTGATGAGCCAGTCTGAATGTCTGCAGGTTCAGTCATTTGCCTGTGGTGTTCGCTCAGCCCCTCACCAAAGCTCCTGACCTGGGAAGTTCTCCTGCCTGCCGTCCCATTGCTCCAAGGTCTGGGGCTGTTCCATCACCAAAGCTGTGTTTGCAGGCTGATGGAGCTGGAACAGGGGTGCTGGTGAGCCCTTGTTGCCTCTGGTGAGCACCAGCTAAAGCAAATTAAGTGTATAATTGGGTAATTTGCACCTAGTGGGCAATTACTGCATGGAAAACAGCTTGTGTTATGGACACAGCCTGGCGGGTGGAAGGAGACAAGAGAAGTGTCTTTCTCTAAGTTGTTTGTTGACTCTTCAGGCACATCCATTGAGGTGGATGAACAGCTCTGATCTCCCAAACTGGTGCATTTCTGTCCCTGCTGCTGCCTGTTGACATCCTCTGCCCTGCTCTGACCATGGAGCACCTGCAGACAGGCAGTGAGGTGATGGTCTCTGCTTTGCCCATACCAAGGCAGGTCAGAGCCATTAAGGGGATGATCCTGGGGCCAGGTTGGTGCTGGTGCTCACCTCCTCCAGACAGGTCCTGGTCCCCAGCCCAGCCAGCAGTGTGGATACACCTGCTCTAACCACTGCTTCATGCTGACAAGCCTGAGGTGGCCACTCATTACAGCAGAGAGACCTTTGACTCACAAGGGGTCTGCACCAACTTGCTTAATGACAGCTGTGGAACGTTTTAGGACTGCTAGCCACTGAGTGTCCTCTCCTGGCCTGGCCATTCTGTCACCCAAACAAGCACTGAGGTTCTGGCCTGGTCTCTGTGTGATGCTGGGATTAGCCTGAGCCAGGGGCTGAGCAAGCTGGCAGGACAGAGGCACTGTACGTCCCTCTAGACTAATCCAAATGACGTGTCTGATTAAAGGCACTTGAAATGCCACCGGGACAGAAGTCCCTGCCCACCCTTCCTGCTGAAAGTGAGCCTTTGGAGATTTTTGTGCTCTGTCTTTCCCTGCTGAATGGGCACAGCTGGTGATTTAAGAGATTTATGCTCCTCTGGCTGCAGATTCCACAGCCCTTCTCTGGGATGAGAGCTGCTCTCCTTTGGGAAGGAGTGTGGGCTGGTTTTATCCACCAGGCCACACAATGTCTGAAGCACATCCTGAACTTTCCTTTGACAGGACACTCCTGGCCAGAGGAGAGGTGGGTCTGGTGCATGGTCTGAGCTTTGATCACCTGTGTACTGCCCCGCTTCACAGGCTCTAAACAGGTTCAAAAGCACTTAGAATGAGATCCGTAGTGATGAATGTGGGCACCTCTCTAGGATGTGCCTCTGGAGAATTTTACACCTCTTGCTGTCACTCACTCACTCAGACCCCGCCTTGCCTGAGATCCTATGCCCTTTAGAGTGACATTTATTGTGGCATCTTCTCTGAGAAATGTTCCATCATCTTGTCCTTTGTCCTTCCTGATCTGTGGTAGCCTGTAGTGTTTTCACTGATTTAAAGGAAAAATTTAACCAGAATGCTGTCACGGTTTTTGGTTGCTTGTTGTTTGTTAGTTTGTGGGATTTTTTGTTGGGTTTAGTTTTTTTTTGGAACCTTGGTGGTTAAACCTGGACTGTTCAGGCATTTCCCCTTGCTGGTGAACTTCAGCTGAATTTCTCCACTTGGCATTACCTGTTGCTGTGTGGCTCCAGGAGTGCTTTGACTTCTCCTAAGCATCTCTAAGCATCATCCACAGGTTTCCCACCTTGCAAGGCTACCTCACCATCATCTCTGCTCTTAAATATGGCCCAGCATGTGTTTGAAACTGATAAAGGCCAGAGGACACCACTGCATCCGCTAATCTGTTCTGCTGTGTAATTTCTAGCATAGCAGAGTTTTCATCTGTTTTCTCCTGAACTGAGTTGCAAACCTTGGATCAGACCTGGGTGCTGAGTTGCCACGTGTGGTAGGAAGGAGTGAGGGAAGGCACAGCCCCTGCACCGGGCAGGTGTGGGAGGAAAGCTGCAGACCTGAAGCCAAGCTGTTGAGATAACAAATGAGGCAAGGCTGAGTGACCGCTCTTCCCCGTGAGCTGTGTCCAGAGGCAATATTCATTGACAGCCTTGGCCTCATTGTCCCGGGATTGTCTATGCTGCTGTTAAATCTGCAGCTGAGTTATAGGCAAGAGTATTTTAATGGCATTGTAGAGACTTGTGCCTTTAAGGAGACCACTACAAATAATTTTTTGTGGGTAGCACATGACCTGGGGGAAGAGTAAGCAGTGTTCTGAACTACTATTGAAACAGGAGACCTTGACTGGAATTCTTGGCAGAGCCTGTCAGTGCAAGATCAGCTCCTTTCTAGCTGGGACGGGAATTAGATGAGAGAGATGCAGGCAGCAACTTCCCTTGCCCTGGTGGAGTGTTCTGCCTCTGGCAGAGCCAAGAGAAGGAGTAATTTTTGCCCTGTGGCAGGGGTTCCCCAGAAAGCAGTTTGATGATGGGATTTTGTCGCAGTTTAACTTTCCTTGGGGTTGTTCTTAGAGTTTGGTTTGCTCAGTGGGTGTGATTTTCTGGCTGCTGCAGGCAGCAGGGCTACAGAGGACACACTAAATCAAAATCACAGAAATATGGATTCACAGAATCAGGGCTACTTCTAGTGTGTTTACTCTTTACCTTAACCTCAGCAAACATTTCTGGTAGAAAATGGAAAATTTAGAGGGAATAGATGGCAAAATGTGGGTAAGTGTCCAAAACCAGCTGTTTCTGTGTTGCTGGTACTGGTATCTGCTGGATCAGGATGTCCCAGAAATTGAAGTGACATGTGAATTGTAGCATGTAAATGCATTTATAGACTCAGAAAATGGGTTGGGTTAGGTTAGAAGAGATCCTAAACATCACCTAGTTCCAACCTGCCCGCCATGTATGGGGATACCTTCTACTATTAGACCAGATTGCTCCAAGCCCCATCCAAACTGGCCTTGAACCCTTCCAGGGATGGGGCAGCCACGGCTTCTCTGGGCACCCTGTGTCAATCAGTACCTCACCACCCTCATAGAGAAGAATTTTTTCGTAATAGCTAATCTAAACCTACTCTTTTTCAGTTTGAAGACAACTTTCCATTTTTGCTTTTGCTTCCTCTGCTCCCTTATGGCACAGAAGTGTTCCCAAAAAGCCGGTGCTAACCCTTTCAGGCCAGTGTAACCTTTACTTAATTGCACGACTGACACAACCTCATGTGGCTCTTGAGATAGAGAGTGAGATAAGGCCCCTGCCTAGGGGAGCTCGCTCTCATTAACAGTGATGGATGATGGCATTGACTCCTGGGATTAAGATCAGAGGCTGATAAGGTGGAGGGGAAGTGCTGTGGGGAGTGCATTGTTCATATCAGCTCTCACCTCATGCGGGTTGGAGCAAACAATAGATAATTTACGTTCCTCAGTACTCCCTGCTCACAACCGCGTGGGCACGTGGCTGTTGGCTCACTGGCAGGACCTCGCTGGAAGCCCAGCGTTCCTGCCCGGGCAGGATTGGAAAGGGAAGCTTCACCAGAGGAGGGAAGACGCTTGACACGGAGGTGGCAAAGTGAGGGAAGCTGAGGAAGCGCGGTGGGAAAGTGGGGTGAAGGAGAGGTGCAGCCTGGGGTTGGAGGTGATGCTGCAGTGTCAGGGAACAGCAGAGCCTGGGAGCTGAGGGCAGGATGGACCCTTGCATGAGGATGCTTCAGAGAATATCCTGAGCTGAGAGGGATCCACCAGGATCATTGAGTCCAGTCCTGCACAGGCACCCCAGCAATCCCCCCTGTGCAACCCTGGCAGCGCTGTCCAAATGCTCCTGGAGCTCTGACAGCCTTGGGGCTGTGCCCATTCCTGGGGAGCGTGTTCTTCCCTCTGGGGGAAGAACCTTTCCCTGACATCCAAACTAACCCTCCCCTGGCACAGCTCCAGCCATTCCCTGTGTGCTGTCCCTGCCCACAGACAGCAGAGGTCAGTGCCTGCCATTTCCATTTTCCATTTTCCTGCAGTCCTTTCTCTGCTCTCTGGCCCTGAGCCCCCTTTATGGATTGTGACCTTTGTGAAGAGACTGCCTTAAAGCACAGGAGGATGGAGCCAGGGCACCAGCACGATGAAATCTGGTCACGCTGCAGGGTAGGTGAAATACTGGAAGTCTGAAGCTGGGGTCAGGTAAAGCAGGTGGTGAAGGGACTGTGCTGGTTAAGAGTGGACGTGATGGATGGAAAGAGCAGTTAATGGCACTTCTTGGCAGACAGGGCAGGCGGGTTTCTCACAGAGCTCTGCTTCTCATGTGACATCCTCAGAGACCTTGGTGCAGTTAACCAGAGAGGCTCTGCAGTCCCTGGAGGAAAACTCTTCCTGGGGTTTCCACAATCCAGTGGGTTGGGTGTGGGCTTACCTTGGGGAGCTGGAAAATTGCTCTGCTGTGTTGCAGCATGTCCTTAAGCATGCAAAGGGTTAAAAACATGTGACCCTGGATTGCCCGTGTTGCATTTCCCACCACGTGAGATGGGAAAGGAGGTTTCTCTTTCCACTGGGGAGCTGGGTGACGAAGGCCATCCACAGGCAGGATTTTAAGGAGTAGAATGCAGGTCATGGCATCATAGAGTAGTTTGGGTTGGAAAGAACCTTTAAAGCTCATCCCTGCTGTGGACAGGACATCTTCCACTATCCCAGGTTGCTCCAAGCCCCGTCCAAGCTGGCCTTGGACACTTCCAGGGATGGGGCAGCCACAGCTCCTCTGGGCAACCCATGCCAGTATTGTCATAGAGAGAAATTTTGATTAAGCCTGTGTTGATTAAACAGAGCCAAATTCTTGTAGAAGAAGGGCATTGCTTTGTAACAGATAATCATACTGTGGAAAGATTAGCCCATGATTTAGCAAGGAGAGGAAGAGCAGACATGTACATGCTCTGAGGAGCAATCACTCATTTGTCTGTCAGGTTCAGTTATTTTGAATAGTCAGGGCTTTTGCCCTTTTTCTCTGAGTATATAAACAATTCTGAGTTATCTTTTGAATGCCTTTGGATAAGTTCCCAGGAGAACTTAAATCTTGGATGGATTTGTAACATGCCTGTAGGCAGCTGTCTTCTCCTGTACTCAGGTTTGTGGTTACCCCTCCTGTGACCAGTGGAAAATTTGGTTATGTGTACATGGGGAGCACAGGAGCAGCCCCATGTGTCTGAAGTCAGACTGTTTGGGTGCTTTTCTTTTGTTACTTCCTCACAGCTCCATCTAAAAGCACATATTTCTGCAAGACTTACAAATAACCATCACTCTTTGGAAGGAGAATGGAACGAAGGAATGTGCAAAAATTGCTGGCATGATTATCAGTCACATCACAAATGGGGCTTCTGTTCCTTCCTTAGATTTATTACATAAACCTGCATACAAGTCAGCAGGCTCCTCTGGGAGAAGCATTGTTGCATGGACAATGTGACTTTCCTGCACAGAGTTCTTGTGGACATTCCTCCCCAGCTATTTGGGCTTCAAAATTCCCTGGCCTGCCACATGCTCTAGCTTGAAGGGTGGCACTGGTTTTGCCTGGATGGTGTATGTGAGCCTGGTGGATTCCGTGCAGAATTCCCACCCTGGGAGGAAGTGACATGCTTACAGCTGAGCTTTCCAGCACTGTGAAGGACCTGATGGATGGTTTGATTTGCTGTGAAGGACCATCCCACAGAGTATCAGCAGAGTTTAGGCTGGAGCTGTGCAGATTGCATCCCTCATGTGTAATTCCTCCTTTGACACTTGCTGATGCTGAAGATGAGAGACAACTCCTGCTTTCAGGAGGTTTGAGTCAGGGGGAAAATGTTCTTCTGAAATTTTCACTGAAGGCAAAATATGAAACAATGAACACTTCTGTAACAAAAATCAAAAAGCCTTTGATAGCCAGTGGGGAAAGCCTGGATGTCTCAGTCTCACTCAGCCTGTGTCCCTAGCACTTTAGATGTAACTCATTCCTGTGACATCCCCTTCGCTGCTTCTCAGCACATCTGCAAGCACCTCAGGGACAAGCACACATCTCCTTTTCTGCTCTGTTCCTGCTATTCTGATCTTATTCCCCAGCAGGACTTTCAGCTCACAACCTAAAATCATAGAATCATTAAGGTTGGAAAAGAACTCTGAGATCACAGAGTTCAACCCTTAACCTGAATTAGCACTGAGTTCACCTCTAAACCATGTCCCCAAGTGCCTTTTGAACACTCCCAGGGTTGGAGATTCCACCACTGCCCTGAGTAGCCTGTTCCAGTGCCTGACAATCCTTTCTGTGAAGAAAACTTTTGCAGTATCCAGGCTAAACCTCCCCTGGCACAACTTGAGGCCATGCCAAACATCTCTCATTTGGTTTATTAGGGGCATTTGCCCTTTCAAAACTATTCTATCTCCTCTCTCTGGCTTGAATCAGCATTCACCTTTGTCTGAGTAAAATAAAAAACTGTAACATGGCAAATTCATTCCAAAGCTGTATCACTCATGTTTTGGCTGTATGTAGTCTTGTGCTTTCTTGTTTAAAACCCCGCTATGTTTTGGTCTTTTATTACACTGCTGTGTGGATCCTTTCTTTCTTGGATCCATTTTTTGGGTATTCTCCGGTTAAATGAGAGTAATCTAAAAGTGTCTTCTGAATCATGAGATTGAAAGGTGGTCAGATGACATGTAATCTGCCCTTTCTGAAAGCCTCAGTGATACTTTTGTTGATTTCCCAGATCTTTGGGGAATGCTGATCCTGCACCTGGGTGGAGCAAGCCGCTGGTGCTGTGGAGCCTTCTGCCAGGTTACGTGTTTTTCATCATTCTCCATCCCACAGAGATGTAGTTCTGTGCCTCTAGGTGTTTCAGGAGAGAAATGAATGGTATGTGCTTTCCAACAAGATGCCGAGGGCAGCTGGGGTGGAGTGAACTCCAGTGAGGGTCCTGCTCATGGATGCCTGCGGATGGACAATGCCATGGCAGGGACATGGGTGCAAGGAGACACTCAATAAGCTCTGGTCCCAGTTGGAGGGTGTTGTGGCTAGAGAATGTCAAGGATTAGTGAGTTTGAAATGTTTAGTGGTTCTGGAGAAGATAGAATGCTTTCCCAGAGGAGTTGGTGGCCATGTCCACCACCAGCAACGCAGTGCAAGCAAACCAGGACTGGGGAAATGGAAAAGGGAATGATGGCTCCAAGAGCCATTCATGATGGGATAGCCAAAAAGAGGAGGTATTTTTTGGGGCAAAGAACAGAAATTCAACGTCCCCCAGGGGGTTTGTTTGTTCTGTGGATAAAACTCTGGTTTATTCACGTAGCAAGCTTGCTCACTGCTCAAAGTGCCTGGCAGCAAAGCTACACAGAGGTGCCTCTTGTTGCTAAGCCACCACCGCAGGACGCCTGCTGTTGAGTGGGATTTCTCCCTGCGGGGAGGGAGAGTTTGTGTTTTAAGGTATTTTGTGTGTGGGCAGGGCTGAGCCACCCACACAGTTTAGATAGGGGTGAGCTGAAGATAAGGGAGGTGTTGGGTTATGCTGAAGTGAATCGGAGAGGTGTGCCAGGGGAGTTATCACCCTGGGTCCTCACATCCAAAGCTGCTGCTTTGTGTACAGGGAGGGGCTGTATCTTCCTCTGGCCGAGAGGAAAGCCAGGACATTTCAGACAGTGGGACGTGGCCAAGCGTCCTGCGTTTGCTGCCACTTGCTGTAGGTGTTCTCTGTCACAGGTGTAGAGGAAAACAACAAAGAGCAACGGGAAGATGTGGATGACCTGGGAATGTGTAGTGAAAAATATGTATCACAATTCCAGGTACAGGAAGCGTTCTTATTTTCTTATTCTGCAGACAAAAGAAGGTTCGTGGGGACACAGATGTAACACCAGCCACTACTTATGTGGCCTCTTTGCCATTACTAACAGAACCTCATCTATCCTTTTTACCCACACAGAAGGTGATCAACATCAGGATGTCTGATGAGGTGAATAACCAGTTCATGAGGGCTGCCAGATGAGCTGAAAGCATTTCTATAGAGCAGCAGTGAAAAGGCCTTACACAGATACCTCTTGGCTGCTTGCTGAGAGTCCTGTTTGGTTTTTAGCATCTCAACACAAACAAGTCAGTCCCAGAATGGTTTGGGTTGGATTAGATCTTAAAGTTCATCTTGTTCAACCCCATGCCATGGGCAGGGACACGTTCCCCTATCTCAGCTTGCTCCAAGCCCCATCCAGCCTGGCCTTGGACACTGCCAGGGATCCAGGGGCAGCCACAGCTGCTCTGGGCACCCTGTGCCAGGGCCTCCCCACCCTCACAGCCAGGAATTCCTTCCCAATATCCCATCTGTCCCTGCCCTCTGGCACTGGGAAGCCATTCCCTGTGTCCTGTCCCTCCAGCCCTTGTCCCCAGTCCCTCTGCAGCTCTCCTGGAGCCCCTTTAGGCCCTGCCAGGGGCTCTGAGCTCTCCCTGGAGCCTTCTCTTGTGCAGGTGAACAGCCCCAGCTGTCCCAGGCTGGCTCCAGAGCAGAGGGGCTCCAGCCCTGGGAGCATCTCCGTGGCCTCCTCTGGACTTACACTTTCCTACAGAGTGTCACACCCTCCCCCACCAAAACTATACAGTACAGTTTTGTAGCTGCTTTGTGACTGGGGCACCAGGAGTGTTTGCTGGAAAATTCCACTTGGGAAAAGTCTTTCTTTTCCTACCATCCCAGGGGCACACTTTTCCTAGAATTATTTCTCTAAGTGTTCTAATTAGCAAATCTGATCCTTAACCTCCCACTGATCTCAGCCTTATCCGATTAAACTGATGACCAATCCAAGAATGTTTAAACTAAAGTGAGGGGATTTGTAGTTAGTCAGTTTCCTAAGCCCATGGCTCCTATCCATTTTCTTCCAATCTATATATTTTCATGACAGGCAAAAGGAAAAAAAAATACAGACTCCCTAAAAAAGTGTTTGCATTTGAGCTCCCATTTTTGCAACTGTGCGTACGTAGTTTTATTTTACTCAAAAAATTACTGCTGATGATATCACTGGCCCTAAAACTAGAAGCAATTGCTCCAGTGTTCCAAGTACAACCGAGCTGTATTTTCCCTCACAGGTGCTTCTGTTTGCTCACAGGATTGATTTTGTTGCTCCCTTCTAAGAGTTTGAATTTGTTGTGGGAAATCCTCATGCCAATGGTCTTATGGGTATATTCCAACCTAAATGGTGAACGCTATGAAGCTGAGGGTTTTTTTTTAATTTTGTTTTGAGGAAACAGCCTCAAGATATTCCAGGGGGGCTTTAAGTTGGATATTAAGGGAAAATTTCTTCACAGAAAGGGTTGTCCAGCCCTGGTACAGCTGCCCAGGGCAGTGTTGGAGTCCCCATCCCTGGAGGGATTTAAAAGCCGTGTGGATGTGGCACTTGGGGATATGAGTCAGTGGTGGCCTTGGCTGTGCTGGGGGGAACTTGGTGATATTTTCAAACCTAAACCATTCTGTGATTTTATTCTATGATTCTGCTATGCGCTGGAGTGGTCTCAGCCTCAAGGTAAGCAATTTAACCTTCTCAGCCCCTTTGCAAGTAAAGCACCTTTGGGGACTTAAAATGATCCTTCTGACTCACATCCCTGAAGTATTAAGGCTTCCAACTCCTGTTTAAACAGTTTCTGTTTCAGTACATGTGAACTTAATTGCCATGGTCTATCTGTGCCTCTGAGAACAAGGAGAGTGAGGGCCTTAAGTCACTGAGGTGTATTTGCTTTGAGAGTTATGCTGTTTCCTCGTCTCATTCCAAATCTGGAAAAAGCTCAACTGCTGGTAACAAACTAGGCCTTGCCACCTGAAGGCAGTTTTCCACGGCAAGACAAAGAGAAAAGATTCAGAAAGGTGTTAACTTGTGCCTAACAATGCACTTGTCACGGAGTCCTTGCACTCTGAGGGAGAGGGAAACAATCGAGCAATAATCGAGCAATAATCTTTTCAATGCACAGCCCTGTTTCCTCATGGGTAGCATCTTTCTTGGCGGGTGAATTATTCCCAGCTATGGCCAAATTCTGTGTCAGTTCCTTCACACCAAGTGTCAAGATGCAAAAGATTAGATAATTATCAGCACCAGCATTCTTTATACTGTTTATATTTCGTGTGCAACACGGTAAAACCAAACAGAACCTGCAGCAGTCCTGGAGGATCAGATAAGGGACATTGCATTGTTGCATTCCCTCAGATTTGAGCTCTTGACATGAAACTGGGACTCTTGGGGAGAATTATGCACCTCAGACACCATCAATGAGAGTGGTTCAGGAAGTGGCAGTCGGGCAGTTCATTTGAGTTAGAATTTTGGATAAAATGTGACTCCAAGCAGATGTTTCCAGGTGGTTAGGGCTTGGGGGTTTTTTTATCTGTTTGGTTTTTTCTTAAATTTTACTTTTTTATTTATGTTTTTGTTTATTTGTTTCTATTAATTTTTTCTGGTGAATTATTTTTAATAGTATTTACTTATTTTATGTATATGAATATGTCTTTCTTGTCAGAATTGTAAGCACAGCTACATCTCTTTGCTGGCACTGGGAAGGAGGTAATCCAGGAAAATACCCTAAAATTTCTGCCCAGTATAAGTGTTTTCTTGCGAGTCTGGCATCACACGTGTATCAGAAACAAGAGTGAAAAAAGAGAAAAAAAATAGGTGATCTGAATAGCATTTATTTGATGTAAAGACCAAAAAAAAAAAAAAAAGAACAGTTTCAGTAATGAGATAAATTAGTTCTGTTAGCAAAGACAGTGTTTTGAACGATAATGGGAAAAAGCATAATATGCATGTTCTGACTGACTTACATGTCAAATTTCCAAATAGCTGTTATTTTCTGAGGGGTGATGGGAGGAATAAATTCTCCAGATAGTGTAAAATGTAGAATTAATTCTGAACGATGTGCAAAATCTTTCTAAATGGCTGGGACACGGCCTTCATCTTTTGTTGTTTTTCAGTTCTGTGCATATGATTTCTTTATGGTACTGCCAAAATGTCCCTGTTGCTCAGCAACAGCAGGCTGGAATAGCACCAGTCAGAGGAAATCTGCTGATTTACACTGGACATAAATTATGTTCTCTTATTCGGGTGCCTATTTTGACATAAGAGTGAAAGCAGCCTTTGTAGATCTGCCTCTCCGGGCATGGTCCTGGGTGGGAGATCTCAGTTCAGACATTAAAATACCATTTTACATTACATTTTGATAAAGCATAGAACCAGAGAATGGTTTGCGTTGTGCTGGACACCTAAAGGTTGTCAGTCCAACCCCCTGCAATGAGCAGGGACATCTTCCACCACACCAAGGGGCCCAGAGACCTGTCCAACTGGACCTTGACTTTTTCCAGGGATGGGGCATCCACCATATCTCTGGGAAACCTGTGCCAGTGCCTCACCACCCTACCCATAAAAAGTTTCTTCTTTCTATCTGGTCAGAATTGATCCTCTTTTAGTTTAAAACCATTGCCCCTTTTCCCATCTCAGCAGGCCCTGATAAGAAGTTTGTCCACATCTTTCTTAAAGAGATCTTTAAGTGCTGAGAGGCCACAACAAGATCTCCCTGGAGCCTTCTCTTGTGCAGGTGAACACCCCCAGCTCTCCCAGGCTGGCTCCAGAGCGGAGGGACTCCAGACCCCAGGGCATCTCTGTGGCCCTCTGGGCCTGCTCCAGGTATGTTCTAGACAGAACACGACCTCGTGTAACCCCAGTCTGGGGGCCTGTCCAGCATCTCCCCTAGGAATGAATCACTGCCTGGTCTGGAGGAGGTTTTTGTAGCTCTGCCTACAGCTCTGTTGGCCCAGTGCTGTGCCTTGGGCTGACCGTGCCTCCTGTGCAGAGCTTGCCCCTTGTTTCGGAAGGTTTGATGCAGCAGAATGCCAAAGCACCGAGAGAGCTGGGGGTGTTCATCCTGGAGGAGAGAAGGCTCCGAGGAGACCTTAGAGCCCCTGGAAGTGCCTAAATGGGCTCCAAGAGAGCTGAAGGACGATTTTGCCTAAGCCTCAAATGTCAGGACAGGGGGAATGGCTTTACACTGCCAGAAGGCAGGGATAGATGAGATATTGGGAAGGAATTCTCTGTGAGGGTGGGGAGGCCCTGGCACAGGGTGCCCAGAGAAGCTGTGGCTGCCCCGTCCCTGGAAGTGTCCAAGGCCAGGTTGGGAGAGGGCCTGGAGCAACCTGGGATAGCAAGAGGTGTCCCTGCCCATGGCACAGGGGGTGTATCAAGGACCCTTTCAACCCAAACAATTTTGTGATTCTGTGATAAGCACAAAGAGCAGAATTTAAAAGTTTCCTATGTATCCCACACACACTGATTTAAAAATTTTATTTTCCAATGTCTTCTACACTACTTGTTTAAGAGGTTATCTTTGTTATCTATCTTTGGTTAGAACTTAATGATAATAAATAGAGAGAAACTTATACCAAACTCAAAAAAGTATGAATGTTTGTTTTAGAAATTAACCCCACAGAGTATTATGGAGGTATTTATTAAGTAAATCATGGAAATGCTACATTTTACAAGTGAGTGTCAGTCATGCAGAAATACTGTTGAACATCTGAAAACCTAAAACTTCATCAGAAGATACTGCCAACAGTTCGTCACAAATATTTTACACTCAGTTCTTTGTGATGTTTGCAAAAATACATGGTCTGGGGGCTTTTTTCCCTTCCCAAACTCAAAAATCATGTTAGATTTTATTTCATCTGCCACAAGAAAAAAAGGTTTCGATTTGCTTTTCCTGGAGTGAAGTCACTGCATGTAGGGCTCCTGTCAGCTGAACGACCTGAGCATGTGTAATATTTTTGGTGAAGGTGTCAGCTTCAACATGAGACCGAGTATGTCAGTGAGCCAGGCAGAAAGGTGGCACAGTTAGTGCCTGTTGAGGTGATCAGCCCTGCTGGGTGCAAGGCCAGCTTCCCTCTTCCCTACCTGCATACCCCGGGAGCCTGGACGGAGGTGGCACATGGCTGGTGTCCTGCAGAGCTCTGCTGGAGTGGTCCTCATACATCCCCTTCCCTCTGTGGGGCAGAGAGCAATGGCAGAGCAGCAGCTTCACAGAGTCACAGAATTGCTGCCAAGGCCACCACTAACCCATGTCCCCAAGTGCCACATCCACAAGGCCTTTAAAACCCTCCGGGGATGGGACTCCACCGCTGCCCCAAGCAGCCTGTTTCTAGGCTTGATAACAATTTCTATGAAGATATTATCCCTAATATCCAATTTAAACCTCCCCTGGCACAGCTTGAGGCCGTTTCCTCTCATCCCTGGGAGCAGAGCCCGACCCCCCTGGCCGCCCCCTCCTGCCCAGGCGTTGTGGAGAGCCAGAAGGTCCCCCCTGAGCCTCCTGAGCCTTAGCAGCAGGCTGGGACAGTGTAGAGTTTTGCTGTTTGATATTTGTGGGCTGAGAGGGGCAGTGTAGGGAGAGAAGAAGATCAGCTCGAATTAGTTCTATTTGTGCATTGACTGAGCAGACCAATTTTATTTCATAGGAAAGGGACAGCAGTGACTTTCTTGCTGTCCCCTCCTTTGCTAACCCATCACCAAGTTCAAGTATTAAGAGAAATCATGAGATTAAGACAAAAAATCACAAAAATCATGTCCATCTTATGTTTGATGGTTGCTAATGAACATCTCTCTCCACGGGGTTTGAGAGGCCCTCCAGGTAGAATCCTTAGCAATCTGTTTTCTACTTGCAAAGGGTGCTCTTTATTCCATTTCTCTGCTACGATGAAACTCTCTAAGACGCCTCCGTTTGCTGTCATAAGCTGGTTTTAGCCATTAATTTGAAGTCCCCTCAGATGCTGAAAGATGCTCTTTATTTCTTTATGTCTGATTGCTGTGTCTTCAATTTCACAGAGATTTTTCTTCTCCGCTTATAAGTAATTTTCCCCCTGCTTATAATTCAAGTGTCTTTTCAGACATATGTGCTTTAAAATCATTACAGATTGATCTTGGGAAAGATCCTTCCAGCAAAGCACAGTCCTACCTAATAGAAATCTTCTTAATAGAACAAACAGATGTGGTGGAAAAAGTCTCTCCACTCGGGAGGTGGTGTTGGACTTTGTAGCACACAAATCACAGTCTGTTGGGGAAACACCTTGTGCTCTTGCCTTAAAATCCACCGAGTATCTCTCTTCTTGGGTCTCTATGCCTCACAGCAAGACCTCTCATGTTTCTTCATCATCAGGTAATAAGCTCGATTGGCTTCTGGGTAGGTGACTTTGGAGAGTGGCAGCTTGTGGATCGCAGAGTGGTTTGTGGTCATTAGCAGGAAGGTCAGCGCAGACAAGCAAAAGGGCCAGGTTCCTGATGGCACCCCAAACTGCAAAGAAAAATAACAAGCCACCTATTTACTATGTGTCTTTCTTTTATTTGAGTAACACTCAGAGCCAGCCACCTTGGAACAGGGCTTCTGAAGCAAGTCCAGATTCGGTTTTGCATTGAGTCTTTCCTTAGGGAGGCTGGGTTTCTTTATGAGGTCTCGACATTGTGCTCGAGCCTGTAACATTTACCAGCTCTGGTGAGAGGGCTGCCTGCCCTTCGTGCATCTGCCATGGTCTTGGGTGGACGTGAGGTAGGAATGGGTGGAGATGAGACAGGAGAGTGGATACTGGAAACATTCAGCTTTTCCCTGGGCTTTTATACTGACTGACTTTTGGCAATTGAGAGAAGAAGTTAACCCAAATTTAATGTTTCTTTGCACATGTGCAGGGCCCTTTTTTCCAATTGCTTCAGGCACAAAGTAAATCTCTGAAAGAGGGGAGATGTTGTAGCAGCCTCCTGGTGCCTAAAGCGGGTCCAGGAGAGCGGGAGAGGGACTTTGGGCAAGGGACTGGGCAAGAGGGAATGGCTTTCCTCTGCCAGACGGCAGGGTTAGATGGGATTTGGGGGAGAAATTCCTGTCTGTGAGGGTGTTGAGGCCCTGGCACAGGTTTCCCAGAGAAGCTGTGGCTGCTCCATCCCTGGAAGTGTTCAAGGATAGATGAGGCTTGGAAAAACCTGGTCTAGAGGAAGGTGTCCTGCCCATGGCAGGGGGTGGAACTGGATGAGCTTTAAGGTGCCTTTCAACCCAAACTATTCCATGATTCTGTGACCTCATAAGTGTCTAGAGCTGAGCTGTGGAAGTTCGTGCAAACTCCAAGGATGGAAAGCGGTACGTGATGATTCCAAGTGGCCTGTTCCAGTGGGAATCACACCAACCCGCTGGGCAGGTAGTAACCCCTCTCCCAGACTGTTTCTACCTTTGCCTGAATTTTTCTCCACGTCTTAGTGTTTTGTCTGACAAGCCAGGGAAAAATTCAGCGTTGGAAACCAGCCCTTAGCTGATACACTACTTACCACAGACAACATGTGGGTCACTGCTGCTCCCAGGTAGGCACTGAAGAGTGCTGTGAAAAAGAAAGGTAGTTCCTGGTGAGTTCAGTTGCTCATGGAGTAGAACAGCAAGGACAAACATCTCTCATTTTGCCTTGGGTAGCTCAACCAATGATTATGACCCCTGTCTGGACAGTACCCTGCTAAACCCTTTCCTTAACACTGTGTCCCCTCCAACCTGGAGCTTATGGAAAGGGCAAAACAAACAAACAAGCAAACAGAAAGAACTGGAGTGATGACAAATGTGCTATGGTATCACAGGCTTTTGAAAAATGCACTGACATGGAAAATATGTAGCTTGATGGATAGGGTTAAATAGGAAAATAACCCTTCCACCCTCATCTGTCCTGCCTCCAGGGCTTGAAGGTAGGTCAATGACATACAGAGCTAAATCTTTCTTATATGAGCACTGAATGAGCAATAGCTTCACTCCCAGCTTGCTCTGATATTGAAATTTCGTATGGAATTGCCTTATAAATAATTCTTCAGTCCTGCTGTGTTGCCCAGCTCATGCCTTTGATCCATTTCAAGAGAATGGGGAATGTGTACTGTCTAACTACAGCTGTGGACAGATCTCGAGCTCCACTCATCTCAAAGATTAGGCATGTCCTTCTTCAAAGAAGGAATTCGAGCTGGTATCTATGGCTGGAAAAAAACAACGTGATTCATCCAGCAATGAATGAACAAACACAATTAATGACTCAAAACAAAGCATCTGGTTACAAAGACCTTAGTTAACATGTGTCCACTGATCACAGCTCTTGCTTCAAACACAGCCCTTGGCCGAAAATGAAAGCACAGGGTATGTTAAAGCCATGGCTTCAGCATCCAGCTCCACCACTCGTCAGCCTCACCTGCATCCATCTGCCTGCCTGGAGGTGCCCGTCTGGCTCCAGCCCATCTCTGCTGCAAAGGCATCCTGTCTCATTTCAAGGGGAGATGAAAACCTGCCGGGTACCTACCGCAAGCCATGGCCAGGAGGTGTGTCTGCCAGGTGAGGGCCAAGAACATGCCCCCAATGGCAGCGCAGGACAGGCAGCTGTTGTAGCCCCACAGCCCAGAGTAGATTTGGTTAAACGGTGTTGCTAAGCTCAGCCCTGGAAAATAAAACCAGAGATGTGTCATTCCTCAGCCAGAGAGATAGAAGTGATGGACAAGTGGCATGAATGCAGATTTTCAGGGGTTCTAGCCATCACTTGTAGGTGGAGTTGCTGTTTGTAGTCATGTTGCTCCAGTCTAAGGGCAAAGTCATTTTAATCTAGCGGAGTCGTGGCAGAATTTCCCTGTTGCTCCTGTGCTGAATTCAGTGATGACTTCAACAAAACATACATGGGCCTGTGTGTGAATCTTAAGGCCCTGAGGCCTGCACATTCAGGCCGATGGCTATGACTTTCATTGATCTGCCCCTAAACCCACCAGGATACACTCAGAAATTAAGTATTTCATGGTAAAAATTCATCTCAGCACAAAAGACACTTCTTTGTTCTGAAGGTTTCTGACATCATAAAGCAAGGTAAGAGAATGGGGAAGTCAATCAAAAGAATTCTTAAAACAGAAGCCTGAGTATATTTTGTTTTCAAGCAGCCATTCTCCAATGGGTGAAATACTTGTGATTTTAAGTGCTCCACTTATTGTAGCTCCTGTTTTACTCTCCATGCTTTTATACAAATCTGTGACACAAGCCAGATCATTACCTGCCATCATCCCCACTGCTGAGCCGATCACTGCATGGACACAAATGAGTGGAGAGGAGATAAATAAACTAATCAGGAACATTCCCCCAGTCCAAGGATTGTCACAACCATAAACCTGACCCACGCCGACTGGAATGGATTGCAGGAGCTGCAGAAATTAAAAAACCAAACCAAACAAGACAATTTGTTATCAGCTTTGCAACCTTTTTTTTTTTTAACCTGTTTTTCTTGGCCAGGCTCATACTTGGCGCTTGTTGGGTGCAGTTTTTCTTTCTAAGTGGAACATTTGGGCACGTCTTGGGAGACAGCACGGCATTTCCACTGGGTTTCCCCTTCAATGAAAATGAGTCATGGCTTGTTCCCTAGCCCTGAGCTCCTCTGCCAGGTTTTTGCTCTAAGGCCAAGAGTAAATATTTTGTGAAAGGGTTTAATCATCCTCATTACATGTGCTGCTGACTTGACCATTTTTACGTATCCATATGAACTTTGACAGGGAATCTAGGGGATGGTTCCCTTGGGATTCACTAGGAATATGAGCAGGAGTTGCTGGGCTGGTGGGACAGAGCCCAGCTTGGTCACAGCTTAGAGATGGTTTTGAGGCACTTTTCCATATATAGTCCCCACAAAATTATGCACCATGGCAAATGTTCTTTGAGAAATGTCACTTGTGGGTTTCCATTTAGTGTCAATTAACTTCCTTTTCTTAATCACTTCCTGAGAACCCCATAAAATAGTCAGCTGAGCCCTAGGAGAAAATAGTTACTCTGGTGTCTGTATTGTTTATGGTGTAATGCAGGAGAATAAAATGTTTCTTTGGAAAGGTCCCACTTGATATAAATTTAAAATATGTGAATGTGTACTTGCACCCAAGTTTGTAACCATTCTACAACAGTAATATCTTCTTGCTCATATCTAATCAGAAAGATGCAATTTTATAAACAGCCTGTATCTGAAAAATTAAAATTACCCTGTGAGTTAACTGGAATTCTCAGCACAACCTCAGCTATGGGGAGATGATCAGTATATGCATAGAAATAGAAATGGGTAATTAGATTCAAGAGAATGTTTGAATATTATGATATATACACTTAGATCCAACAGCAAATGAAAATATTCTCATTTTCAAGCTATCAAAAGTGTTCATTCCTAGAGTAAAATTCCTATTTTGGATAATAGCCATCTTCTAAATCAAATTTTGTATTGCCAGGCCATAATGCAGTAACAAGGGAGGTGGACTTATTGGAGTGAGTCCAGAGGAGGGTGACAAAGATGCTCCCAGGGCTGGAGCCCCTCTGCTCTGCAGCCAGCCTGGGACAGCTGGGGCTGTTCACCTGCACAAGAGAAGGCTCCAGGGAGAGCTCAGAGCCCCTGGCAGGGCCTAAAGGGGCTCCAGGAGAGCTGCAGAGGGACTGGGGACAAGGGCTGGAGGGACAGGACACAGGGAATGGCTTCCCAGTGCCAGAGGGCAGGCACAGATGGGATATTGGGAAGGAACTCCTGGTTGTGAGAGTGGTGAGGCCCCGTCACAGGTTTTCCAGAGAAGCTGTGGCTGCCCCTGGATCCCTGGGAGTGCCCAAGACCAGGCTGGACAGGGCTTGGAACAACATGGGATAGTGGAAGGTGTCCCTGCTCAGGGCAGGGGGTGGGACTGGATGGTCATTTAAGGTCCCATCCATCCCAAGCCGCAGGAATTGATAAAGGCAGATAATACATTTCTAGAGTGTTTTAATTGTAAGTGAAGGAGACTGTTATCCTGAAGACATCCTACCAATGTGATTTCAGCTTCTGCCCAGGTGATATTCGGTGCTGCCGTGGCAGGATGAATGACAGTTGTAGGGAAGAAGAGGTTGTGTGGTCCTGAAGCAGCCAGATAGAGGGTCAAGGCCAAGTTGAAAGGCAAGGTGAGAACAGGCAGGTCCCACTTAGAGAAAACTGCACTTAAAGCGCTGGTGAAAACAGGGCTGAAAGAAGAACAAAATGGTCTCACTAGAAGCTTGTCAGATAGGCAAAAATCACACCAGAACCACATCAACCATAAACTCACCTCCAGAAAATTTGGTCTATTTATTTAAAATAAACAAAAAATACCCCTCCCCTCCTCATAAATGTTTAATTTTCTCAGTGTGTCTGATCAAATCAGAGACTTGAAAGGGTCACTCCATAAATTTCCTACCCCCTCTAAAGGCAGTTATCAATGTACAGATTCCTGTCATGTTATGTCAAGATATATGGTGAATTTGGTGAGCATGAAGGAGACAGGATCCAGCACTTTAATGAAGTTATTCCCCCACTCAGTCTCAGTGTTTACCTTTTTTTTTTTAGCACCTGAAGTGGACTGAGACTAGGACACCCATGCTGGGTCTGAGTGAGCTGTGAATGTGGCTGTGTGCCCCTGTTCAAGCTTGTGGATCAGCAGTAAAAGCTGACATCAAAGGGACTGTAACACCACATGAACTTCAGGCAGACAAATTACATGTGTGGTTCTAGCAATCTGCAGCTAGACATTTTGGGGTCAAAGACCAGGTTTCAACGTTTTTTGCTGTCCAAATACCTAGCAGATTATGGTGTCATATATATGAGTAAAATATTATTAGTTGTTTGTTTTGATTAGCGTCAACCATCATGTCTTGGGACCACTGAACTGCTTCTGTGCCTGGAGAAGTAAATTTTCATGACATTTTTACATGGTGACTTAAATAGATGAAACACTTGTGGTTGATGATGGTAGGAGATGGTGAAAATAATGTTCCTCTTGAAACAGAAATGAATTGATGCATCACAGCAATATGACTCACATTTAGAATATTGAATTACACATGATCAGCCACTGATTTTTGTTTTTCCCACTGGATTATTTGTGATTATGTGGGTATTTTTATTTGTTTCTAGATTACATCTGAGTTTAAAAGGGTAAATAACGATGCAGATTTAGCAGCACATATGTGTTAGTTTGGTTCCCTTTCCATTGCCGCCCGCATAGAAATGCAACAGCTCAGCCTCACGTGTGGCGACTCTGGGGCTGGAAGGAGAAGCACAGGACACATCTGACTCACCAGGTCATGGACACCAGTGCCACTGGCAGGAGGAGCCACCAGTTGTAGTCTCCATCAGCAGAGAAGACGGCCATCAGCAATCCCACCAAGACCCCGTTGTACCCATACAGGCCCGCTGCTATGGCTGATCTGTGTGGAGGGAACAGCTGTCTTGAAATCTTCTCCCCTGAGGATGCTGTGCTCACACCAGCCCTCCCTCCCCGCCCAGCTGTGGCTCTCTGTGGGGATGACCTGCTGGGGCGTTTGATTTTGCACACTTGGTTTAGCACTTACCCCTTCTGCAGGTTTATGCAGTGTCCCTCTGCACCAGGTGTGGCTGCTGGGAGGATCTGTCTGGTCCTACCAGACCAGGTACGTGGCCAGTGAAGGCTGGATCACACAATCATAGAAGATTTGGGCTGGAAAGGACCTTAAAGACCACCTTGTTCCAACCCTCTGCTGTGGGCAGAGACACCTTCCACTAAATTCATGCTTTTCATCCACATCACACATCTAACACATAAATCAGCACTGAAGCGGCCACCCGAGGTGGAAAAGGATGGACTTACCTGTCCTGACCCAGAATAAGTGCTGTTAAAGTTGAGACAACTGTTCCCACGCATCCTGTGAGTGTCCACCACGGGTTCTGCAGCAGGAGGCCAGCAAGGATGACCAGCCCACTGAGGGGGTTGTTGACAAACATCACCTGGGATATCCCACGCAGCACCCAGTCAAGGAGCTGGACCATGAGAGGTTTGTCTGCAAAAGATCGAATTAAGTAATAAAACAAGCCCCCTAAATTCTGCAGATGGTACTGATTTGGGATGTATTTTTGAAACTCAGGAAGAGTTTTGGCGGTGGGACTTGGCACCACGACTGAAGCAATGAATCAACAAGACTGTAAAACCTGACAGGGATTTATTATGGTCTACACTGAAGTCTTACAGCTGGAAAACTGAGATGAACAGCGAGGTTGCCAGAACCCTGTGTTATAAAGTACCCTGGACCAGATTCATATGAACCAGCTAATTTATGATGTCTGTGGCTCAGATGGCAAATCGTGTGTGTATCCCACTGCTGATTTATTACAGGGACCAAACACACCTACCTATGTGTAATTTAACTTCACAGTGGCATTAGGCTTGACAGAAACTGCTCAGCTGAAAGGACGTGGAGTGTTATGAAGGATGGCAGAGCACAGAACAACCATCCAGGGCTGTGTTCTGTGGGACTAAACTTGCTTTGTACATGGCACGTTGGGAGGTAAATGTCATCTCAGACATCCCCAAGATTTAAGCAGTATGTGGATCTCTGCACACAGCTGATTTCTTCCCCTACAAAATGGACATAAATCAGGGTAGAGGTAGTTTCTGTACTACTCTAACTTGAATCACATTGCTGAGAAGTTATTACTCCTTTCATGTACTTTTTATTTGGAATCTGCTGTCATTAGTCATGATGAGGTAGGTTTACCTTTTAGCCAGGTTCCAAAATCCTTCATGTCTCCAGTGAGGTAACCCACAGCTCTGCAGAAACTCTTCCCACCTTTGCTCAGTGGATTCTGCTTCATTGGCATTCTTTCCCCCTTGGTTTCTATCTTGACATCAACACAGTTTTCCATGTTGATCTTCTGAACCTTTGGTAAAATTCAAGAGAAAAAAAAAAAAAAAGAAAGTTCATCACAGTGTCTCTCTGATCTGATCTTTACCACATAACTGCTCACCGTGTGTTACTTTGGAGCCAGAAAGAGGAAAAATCCTTACTCTGAACACCTGATTCTTATGTCTCCATGAGCACATTCCCTCTTCATGTGCTCTGTCCTCCCAGACTTCCATGCAGGTATAAGAAGATGTTTCATTTATTAAGTTTCTCTGCTGCTTAACCTCTATTTCCAGTTTGAACTTATCCATCAGCCACCAATAATAGGCACCTAAATTCAGTTTCATAATCACCTATTGGGACCAGTTCAACCTTTCTCAGGAGCGTGGGCTTAGCCTGGGGTTGTCCACGGTGCCTTATTCCGTTACTCACATGCATTCATATATTTCTTTTTCTCATTTGAACCGTACTTTTAGCTGCCCAGTCTTTAGAAGTACCCAGCACTGATTCAAGGGTTTAATGCCCAAATTCACAGTTCTTGCTTTCCATTCTGCCTTAGTCATGTTGCCTTCTTCTCGGCAGGCACAAGATAGGGGACCACATGTTGGAAGGTGTAGTAAGAAACCCTCATGGACTAATGAAAGTGCACTTATTAAATTTATCAGGTGGTATAAAAAGTTTAAATCAGGTAGGGGACTGTTATAGGCCCAGCAAAGGTGTTTAGGCCTAGATAAGGTGTTTGGGGTGCTGGGCTGGGAGATGGGGTCCCCTTTGGGACACACACCCTTTGGATAAGGAGCTGCCAGGATAACCTTTGGCATCTCATACAGCCTAGAAAGGATTATTCAGGCACATGGATCCGAGGTTGCCACCTGACAGTAAAAAACCAGTGTCTACAGCCAAATCACTGTTTGTCTAAGAGCCAATTCTCAATATGAAGTCAGCAAATGAATAAAAAACCCTGTTCCTGGAACATACTCTGTTTCCTGAACTAATTCTTGGTAATTACCAAGCAAACACCAGACAAAGTGTGTTGTTGTGTGAATACAGAACCAGAGGTGCTTCAGGTCTCACTGGTGAGTACCAGCTTGTGCAAGAAGTAATGAATTTAGGTTGGGAGCTGATAGTCTAAATAGGGTGATACAGACACGGAGGAGAGGGGAGGAGAGGGGAGGGGAGGGGGAGAGGTTCGGTTCGGAGAAGAGGAAGAGAAGAGAAGAGAAGAGAAGAGAAGAGAAGAGAAGAGAAGAGAAGAGAAGAGAAGAGAAGAGAAGAGAAGAGAAGAGAAGAGAAGAGAAGAGAAGAGAAGAGAAGAGAAGAGAAGAGAAGAGAAGAGAAGAGAAGAGAAGAGAAGAGAAGAGAAGAGAAGAGAAGAGAAGAGAAGAGAAGAGAAGAGAAGAGAAGAGAAGAGAAGAGAAGAGAAGAGAAGAGAAGAGAAGAGAAGAGAAGAGCATTGCTGGGGATGGTGTCTTGATGCAGGAAGGCTTTTTTTGTCTCTGTTATAATTCATTACCTTAATCCATTAACCTTCACTTTTTTCATACTTTATTCTAGAATAAGCGAGTTGAATGTACTTTCGGTTAAATCAAAATTTCCAGCCAAGATAAATGCTCTCCATTTGGTGAAAGTGCATTTACATTTTCCTTTTAAAGGATCTCCCTCTGTGTATGTAACTTGGGCTTTCCCTGTTGCTAACACGTAAAATGAAGTGCTGCTGCACAGCAGAGCGATGCTGTGTGACCCATACTGGCGTGCCCTGGGTGTTTCCCTGCATGCTGAGTGAGGAGCTGTTTGCACTCAAGAGTCTGTAGAATGGGGTGTAATGTGCACTTGAAGTGTTGGAGTCACAGTCCAGTCCACCTGCACAGTGGAGGAAAAAAATTGACGAAGCTGAGGGCCTGAACTCACCGAAACTTGATGTATTGCTTTGCCATATACAGGCAGTTAAGTGCATGCTTAGGGCAGTGATGCAAGTGTGAGCCGGTCATGCTCCTCTGCTCTGGGTTTCCATGGGCAGAAATGGAGTCAGCTCACCGCACTTGGCAGGGCAAGAAGACCAGGTGACCTGGTGAGTCACTTGCACTAACCTATCTCAAACCCAGTCCTCAATGAATGCCCCATGCCCCGCAGTATTCAGAGTCACAGGGGCTGCGAGGTGATCGTGGTTACCTTCTGTCCAGAAGTGCTGCTCGAACTCGTGCTCATTATGTCATAGAATCATAGAATACTTTGTGCTGGAAGGCACCATTAAAGCCCATCCAGTCCAACCCCCCAGGCAGTCCCATTTGATCTAGGGGTGTGTCTCTCCAGAGAGGAACCACAGAAACTTCATCCGTTCGGTAGTGCATGTAGTGAGTGACAGGACGAGGGGCAATGGCTTCAAACTGACAGAGGGCACGGTTAGCTTAGGTATTAGGAAGAAATTTTTCCCTGTCAGGGTGGTGAAGCCCTGTCAGAGATTGCCCAGAGAAGCTGTGGTTGAACCGTCCCTGGAAGTGTTCACGGCCAGGTTGGATGGGGTTTGGAACCACCTGGGGTAGTGGAAGGTGTCCCTGTCCATGGCAGGGGCTTGGAACTGGATGAGCTTTAAAGATCCCTTCCAACCCAAACCATTCTGTGATTATTTATGCTACGGGAGAATGAAATCAGTATTGAACAACCTCCTCACCTGCAGAGCAGCCGGGTGGGAAATGGGTGTAGGCCAAGAGAACCTTTGGTTTTGGATGAGGTCTTCACGACACAGTAAAGACCCAGATCCAGCCCCACTGGTTTCACGGCCTCCCTGAATCCCATCCCAGGCACCGTGAGGGGGCTACATCTCGTGTGAGGGGGCTTTGTTGTCACCACAGCCCTGAGGTTGTCCCACCTGTTCAGAAACACAAAGTATGAAGGACTTGCACTACTGCTGCTGAGATGTCCAATGAGAGTGTAAAGAAGTAGTGAAGCACTTGGAAACTGGCACCAGCATAAGATTTTTCAGGCATTTTTAGTGATTTTACAAAGCAGTACCTACCATTTGTATGCTCAGATTAATGATTTGTTAACACATTACATTGTTTCAGGGCATAGGTGGTAGCAGGTATTTAAGAAAGGAGAGAATACAAAAGGTGTCCTATCTCAGAACTGTGGAGATGCTCTGAGAATTTTAACACAGTTATGTCTGAATATTAATGCAGACTGAATTGTACATGTTCTGATGGGGATTCCTTGTGTGCTGGGCTGCAGCAGGTCTTTTGAAGACCTGCTATTAAAGTTATGCAAACACATAATTTTCACTGAAAGTGTTATTTTTTCTTAGTGCACAAAGGACGGAAATGGAAATAATTGCAAAAGGAGTGTTCTGCTGGAACAGACTGCTTGGCTTCTGCAGGGGGGCAGGTTTGGTAAGTTTTTTTTTCATTCCTGATTTCTTCTAGTCTGGAAAAAAGTTTTTTTTAGGGAGTAAGTCCTGTTCTGAGACAGACAGCTTGGAGCACACTGCCTCATCTACGTAAGCTCTGGAGAGGTGCTCCAGTCTTGTAGTGCAAGCTCTCAGTGATGGTTGGTGTGTAACTGGTGAGATACAGGAGCAGCAGCAGAACCCAGGCAGAGCCAGTCTGAATGCACTTTTCATCTCAGTGGTGCAAGTGCAAGTGATTTGTAGTGTGCTGTAAGTGCAAGGAAACTGTTTAAAACTGTTTTCATGGGAAGTGAGAGCTTCCCGTGAAACAAAACAGAAAACATAAAAGATGTTTCTCTTTTACGAAGAAGAAACCATCACAGGGCCGAGATGTTAATCTATCCTGTTTTTTAATCATCTTTTCAGAGTTAATAAATGTCCTGTAGCAAAGTACTGACGTTATGCAACCCCATGTCTCCCTAAATCAATTTTCCTTCCACTTGTGTGCACTTCCTCCCTGTCACGCCATACCCACGGCATCCCAGCCATGCCTTGTTAAAGCTGCCATGGAGCAGGCTCCATGCTGGGGCTGCTCTCCTGCAACTTCTGGCCCTGCAAATACTCCTTTATTCACCTGCTGAAGAGGAGGCAAGCCTGGCCACACCTTCGTTTTGTGTTGTGCGTGGTAAGAGCAGTGTTGTGCTTGCAGCTGGGAGAGGGGCAGTGTCTTTTAATTTGGCTAATTAGTACTCCCAGGTAATGGGTGCTTCCAAGCTGGACACTGGGCTTTTACCTGTGAAAATGCAGCAAAGTTGTCTAGTGCTTTCTCTTCTTTCTGGAATTTTCCTCTCTCCCTGCCAAAATTCAGGTTTCTCTGAGGGTTTAATTTATGGTGAGGTATTTGTTTGTCCAAGGACCCGAGGACCTGCTACCGCACAACTGCAGCCATTGTCTCTTGCATTCTCTGAATTGTTGCTGTGAAGTCTGCGGGCAGCCAAGCTCTGTGTGCAGCCTGTTTTTAGAGGAATTCCTGCATCCAAGCACAATAGCAGGAAAGGGCCAGACTCTCAGCAGCTCTAATCCCAGCATAGCCCGTGTAATGTTACCAGGGGCGTAGTAAAGCTGGATTAATATTGTGTTAGGCGTAGGAACACAAGTATGCACAAGCACAATCCTCAAAACAGGTTAAAATGCACTTGACCCCCACTGGAAAAAAAGAGTTCAGGTTCTCCCACAGAAGATATATTTCAAAGTATTAGTTCAAAAGAAAGCTTACCCCTCAGATTTAAATATTCAATTCAGTTTTCAGAGATCTGTCTCCCAGGGACAGAGAAATACAGAGACACTATCACATCAACTGTGTATTATTACTCTCCGGGCATTTTCATTTGGCAGAATGGAAAGGCAGTAAAAGGAAATGTTAAAGAGTTCTGGTATTTCTTTTTTTCTTTTTCTTTTCTCTTTTTCCTCCAAGGTTCAGCTGCCTGGGCTAAGCAGTACTATTAAATCCTCACCCTGCTAGAAGCTTCTTGATAACTGATATTCTTGTGCCCCTCCTGAGCCTCAGATGTTCTCCTTCAGCAGGATTGCTCAAATGCTGCTTGCCAGGTGTTTTGAGGGAGAGGATAGACCCAGGTAAGTCAGTAACAGCATGTATTAGAAGGAAAGAACAGAGTGCCCTTACCTCTCTGATGAGCTCAGGAGTAGCTGTAGGTTTGCTGGTTAGGACAGAAGTAGGGAAAAAGAAAATGTTACACCAGCTTATATAGGCTAGCATGGCTCCTGTCCTGATATTACTGATTTGTTTCTCCTCCCACTTGGTGAGCTCCAAGTGAATGTTAAGAAGGTTCCCCTTTGAATTCTCCACCTTTCCTCTTGCTCTGTCCTGGGTCTCTTGCCAACAGTCTACCCAAATGTCCTCTTCCCTGCTGTGTTTTTTTAAAAATTGTTTTATTTTATTTTTTATTAATTCTCCTTTAACTCTGTCCTTTCTCCTCCTCTACCACTTAAAAGGACTGAGGACTTTAAAATGGGCTCTCAGCGTACCTGAGCTTGACCTCTCCAGCGTTATCCTCCTTATCCAACACAACTTAGCAGCCTTCCCTATCAAAATTCTGACCTGGGAATATGCAACACAGCATTTTGTGTTCAGCAGCCTGTCAAGTTTTCCTGTTTCTGGGTAGTTTTCAGAAGAACTATTCTGTTAATGAAATGCAGTGAAAGACCTAGTGATCTTCAATTGTTTAATTGATTTTTATCAATTAGTTGAGAAATTCAAGGAGTATTTTTCTTTCTTTTCCTTTTAAAATTTTTTTTAACCTATCCTGCCTACCCTACTGGAGGAATCTGAAATATTAGAAGTGTTTGGCGTATTTCAGAGGTTTGTAAGGCTGTGGAAGTGCTGCAAAAGGCAGAGAAGAGGCTGGGGAGGGAAGTCTTGAAGAGTAACATAGGAGAAAGGACAGAGAAGGAGCTGGTGAACTTAAGAGACCTTTTAGGCTAATTTAAGCCATGGTATAATTCACTTTAGGACTCCTTCCCAGTGATGGCTGAGAGAAGCAACCTTGCAAATTGAGCTGGGTGCTGGAGAGAATGGTTTATTGTTGAACCAGAACCCATCTAAGCTTTATGGCTTTGCCTCCTCCAGCCCTGTGGAAACAGCCTCAGCATGCACATGAGCTGGAGTGATTTTATTCTCACGTGCTCATTCCCAGGGTGCATCTCTTTTGATGGAGATGTTTTTAACAGCAGACTGGATTTTTGTTTCTCCCCTAAGAGGAGGGTATCTGATACAAGCTGTCAGCTCAGCATTGCTGCAAGAGCCAGTCTGATCAAATAGGCAGCAGCCCTTGTGAGTGAGCCAGACACTGCCATCCCATGCCTGTGCACCCAGTAGAACACGAAATTTTGCAGGGGAAGCTGCTTCACTCTAGTGCAGTTCATGTATTTCCCTTTACCATTGGTTTCTCCTTGGGCTGCCTTTGCTTTCTTACCGGTGAAATGAACTCTTGCATGTCCGAAGAAGGGAAATGCATTGGGTGATTCGGGTGGGAGAGCCTCACAGGGGGTCTGTTCAGACTGAGTTTTAAGCTTCACACCTCTCACGTTTCAGGGATGCCCAGGCCCGGCTTCAAGTTGTTTAAAGCAACATCTTTTCAGCTCTCCCTCGAGGAAGTGCACCACAGAGTGCAGGCAGGGCTCACTCCCGGGCCGTGCTGCTTCCACGTGTGGAGCTGTGGGGTATTTCTTTCCTCCAGGGAATCACAGATTCACAGAATATTCTGAGTTGGAAGGGACCCACAAGGATCATTGAGTCCAGCTCTTAAGTAAATGGAATACAGGGAATGAACCCACAATCTTGGTGATACTAGCACCATGATCTGACCAACTGAGCTAATGTCAGGGTCACAGAATCCCAGCATGGTTTGGGGTGGAAGAGACCTTAAAGCTCATAAGATTCCACCTCCTGCCATGGGCAGGGACACCTTCCACTATCCCAACTTACTCCAAGCCCTGTCCCTCCTGGCCTGGAATACTGCCGGGGATGGGGCAGCCACAGGCAGGGCCTGTGCCAGGGCCTCCCCACCCTCACAGGGAACAATTTCTTCATAAAATCTAATCTCAACTGCTTTCTGTCAGCATGAAGCCACTCCCACCTGTCCTGTCACCACATGTCCTGGTACAGAGGAACCAGATTCAGGACCTCTCTGTCTGATTCTGGTGCCTTAATGGGGTATTTGACAGGTTGGAGTGACACACAAGAAAGGCAGTGGCTGGCAGGTCAGTGATGGATATCTTGGAGAGGTGCATTGTTTAGATTATCAGGGCTGGTTAATAAGTAACAGGATCACAGTCTGCTGATGCCTGCGTGGGAACGAGGTCCCTGGCAGCAGCCTGCTCTGGGCTAGAGGCAGAGCAGGGAAGATCTCCAGTGCCATGTGACAGAATCACCGGATCCCAGGTGCAGCCAGCTCCTGGAGGGGTGGATGCAGGAATGCCTGCCTGCAGCTGTGTGCCCTAGGCAAAGCACTCCTGGTTGCCTGAGGGCTGAGATTCCCTCTGCACAGGATTGGTGTGGAAAGGTGGGAATGATAGAAAACCTCCCAGGTGTAACTCAGTGCCAATTCCGGTGCCCATTGCTAACGTCCAGTGCTGGCCACTCAAGGATGTGGGTATCCTTTGGGGTTCAAGGTGGGAAGACTGAAACAGCAGTGGCCATTCCTAGGCGAAAGGACTGAGATGTGCCATGTGCTTGTCACGTAGCTGTCACCTATCATCTGCCTGGGAGTGGGCCACCAGCTCTGGGTGACCGTGTGAATGTGTGCAAATTGAGCATGCAGGTAACGCAGGGGACTAGAGAGCTGCCTCTTGATTTTAGGCATGTGTGAAGACCGCTTGGTGCTGACGACAAGGCAGCTGGTGTTGGTGTCTGGCAGCTAAGCTCTGTGTGATTTAGGAGGTCTAAATCTGTGGCTTACCTCATCAGCTCTCTGCTGGCGAAGTTGGTGGATGTTTCTTCTTCTGTGCTGTGAGGAAGGTGTCTCTGAGAACATCCCTTGGACCGAGCCCAGTGCTTGACATGGTCAGAACAGGGGCTGGTCATTGGATCTCAACCAGACGCAGCACCAGAAAAATGCTGAATGATCCCTGGCTGGTTTAGCTCGCCAGGCAGGAGCTGTCTGGCTGCATTAGCTGGGTACAAAGCTTGAACTGGTCAGCTGTGCCAGGAAAGATTCTAATGGCCCTAATTCAGCTTCACACACTTTGGCTTCACTCCTTTCTCAAGGCTCAGTGGCCTTGAAGAATTAAAATCCCTTGGTAGCAGATTGCTTTTTACTGCTGTTTTTGGCTGTGTTCCTTGACTCAGGTTTTACCAATGGGAATAGGTCTGCTCAGGGAGCTACATCAGCTCTTGGACTCCAATAAGTGCTTTAAAATGGTGTAAATCCATGTGTGGAGCTTTGCAGGTTGCTAAACCCCGAGTCCTGGTCTGCCTTTGCTAGACTGGGGTGTGAGTATGTGATATGTGACCAGAGTTGTGAGTGAAAGGGAGAGATCCCCTCCCTGGAAATGCTGACAACATTCCTCCTAATGCAGCCCAGGGAGATATTGGCTATCTTGCTCCAAGGACACCTTGCTGGACTGTGGTCACCTTGGTGACCACCAGGACCCTCCAGGCCTCTTCTGCCATGCTGCTTTCCAGCTGGATGGTCACCAGCATGTATGGGTGGAATTTCCCCCCCCCCAGATGTAGGGCTCTGGACTTCTTGTGGAACTTCAAGGGGCTCTTGTCAGCCCATTTTTTTCCAGCCTGCTGAGGACTCTCTGGATGCCAACACAACCCTCTAGTATACCCAACAGTACTCCCAGATTTGTGCCTCCCCCAAGTTTTCTGAGGGTGCACCCTGCTCCAACATCCTGGTCATTAATTAGGAGGTTAAACTTACTGTGCCTGGGTTACACCAATAATGACTGGCCTCTACTTGTAATTTGTGCCACTGATTATAACCCTTTGAGCCCAACCATTCAGCCAATTTTCAGTCCAACTTGCTGCCCACTTATCTAGCCCACGCTTCGTTAACTTGTCTGTGAGGATGTTATGGGAGAGAATGCCAAAGTGAGGCGGTGCTCCAAATTTGCTACAGTGAGGTAAGGGGCCTTTTCAGCTCATCTGGGCTGAATATGACCAAACCTAATGTTTTACTTCCAGAATTATTTCCAGTCTGTGGTTCCTCTGGAGGTGTGTGGAGAGCTGGCAGTGGTAATGGAAGCATGGCAGGAGTGGGAGAGATCCACATGGTGCATTGAGGGATAGTGGTGCTGAGCCCATGTCCTGGCTGGGGACACAGCTCCTCTGTCCAGCCATGGACTGACCTGTCCCACAGGCAGGGCACCTGGAGGAGCAAGTCTGCCCCCATCAGCGTCCGTGGCCACACTGCTTTTCATCATCTTGTTTCTAGGAGTGAGTGAAGAGTGGAAAAATCTGTTTCAGCACAGAGCACCACGGGGTCTGTCACAGTCTCGCACTTGTTTGCTGAGGGGAATAGTTTTGGGTGTATACAGGGTGGCCCAGCAGCCAAGTTGGTACGGGCAGCTTCTACCCCTGCCTGTATCCCTTTTGGCCTGTACAATTCTCTAGAGAAAGCTGCTGTTTGGCATTCCTCTGTGTGGCAGTGGGACGGGGTTGGGTAAGTGGCTGGAGCAGGGCACTGGCTTCTCCGGTGTCCGTCTCCCTCTCGTGGTGTGACTCCAGCACAGCCACACGTGCAGCTGAGGAAATCGCAGCGAATACTCAGATCTCCAGTTTCAGAGGGCACACAAACAGCAGTTCCCTGGCCCTGGCACAGCCCAAACTCCTTGTGCTCTGAGCCTATCTGCTCTTGGTGATGTACGCTCCCAAAATTACCAGTTCTCCTAATGCACTCACATCACTTCTCTCTTCTGCCCGCTTTCTCCGGAGACCCACTGTCCTTTCTGTCCACCTTGACACGCTCTCATGACTCACCTCCTCAGTCCATGCAGCTCCAAGAGTGCATAAGTGATATCTGGAAACCACCTTATTGATTAAGAGCAACAGTCTCTGTATCCTGGGATAGGAGTGGGGCAGGAATGTGTGAAGAGTGGGTTGTATTTGTCTTACAGCTAGGGTAGTGTGTAAAAAAACTGCTCTGCGATGGCAAGTAGGTACCAACTTTAGGCAGAGGTGCAGACTGTCTTCCTGCAGGCTGATGCTCTGAGTGCTGAGGTAGAAAACGACTCCTCTGTTTCAGCTGCAAGTTTCTTAAGGTATTTGTTCAAAATGTTGCTGCTAGTGGGAGTGGGGAATTGTTTGGAAAGGCACTAGTTAGCCAAGGCCAACACATGCCAAGGACTGCACTGGTGGTTCATCAGCTTGGAGATGAGGACCTGAGTCCTGGAACCACCCCATTCACCAAGGTAGAGGTTTCTGTGGTGTCCAGCTCAGGAAATGTGTCTGAGGCTCCAGGAAAACCAGGCAGTCATGTGTGTCATGAAACCCACTGAAATATGGGTCAAAGAAAAGCCCAGTGCATTGCTCTGGCTGGTTCCCCTTGTTTGGTTTTGTGTCCCCTTCCCTTTTTCCAGTCAGCTGGATCATTTTTTCCCACCAGCCATGGACATTTCTCTAGGCTGGCCTGGATGCCTGTGGAGATGAGATTGAGTTGCAAGCCCTGGGACTCAGGGGCTGAGAGGGAGAAAAGCTCCCTGGTTCCTGCATGAGCCTGAAACCTGGGGCTGCTTGTTTTTCTGGTCATCTCCAGCGTGGCAGACTGAATCATCCATATTAGAATCACAGCATTATGGAATAGTTGTTCAGAGAAGACCTTTGAGATGATTGAGTCCAGCCATTGTATTGAAACAATCTGAAATACTGGAGGGGTTTGGAAGCCCAAGGTTGACTGTATTGCTGTATTTCAGTAAAGATGGGAAACTGAAACTCAGATAATTCTAAGTTTCAACTTCAAACCCCTCTCCTGTTCTCCTGGCTCCAAGAAAAAGCCCAAATTCAAAGAGGCTCCTTTTCCAAACCTACCTCAAGGCAGCAGGATCCTGTTAGAAATGACAAAGCTGGTCAGGCTTGCCTCTTTTTTATGACACAAGGCAAGGTGTTTTTCTGCTTCTTCATTCACTTTTGCAGTTTCAGAGTCGATTCACTTAACTTCCCTGCATCTACTCTCAGCTTAACAAACTTCCCTGCCCTTTCTGCTTCCCTTGCCCTCGTGGTAGGGCTGTGAGTCTCACCCAGGGCATGGCTGCTTCCAAGGAAATAATCCATTCTCACAAACCTGTATGTTGTAGGACATGAATGTGTTAGGCCTTAACACAGAGCAGAATATTATAATTGTTCCAATGAGAAACTCTTTCAGCCTGTAAATCCCAGTGATTGCTACTTTCTTGCCAAGTATTCCTTAACAGAAGTGGAAGATGCTGTATGTAGCATGGGTTGCTGATCAACAAGAGAAAGAGGACTGGTAGCATCCAGAAATGAAGCACCAGATGGTAGAAACAACTGGAAATTAACAGTCAGTGCAGTGGATAGAGGGAGAGTTACTCTGGCTGTGTATGGTTATGGGATTTTGCAGGCAGTACGGTGGAGCTACATTTTCAAGCACAAGCACAAACAGGTATAAATCCCTTTGCAGTAGAGATGCACATTTAAGGGTAGGCAAAAGAAAAAAAAAGTCATATCTATTGGATAGCTCAGTTTCTGCCAAGGGAAAATGCCCTAAACATGATTTAATTTGCACAAGTGAATTAAGCTCGCTTGGCTGCAGTAAGAAACCATCACTGGCTGACAGCTTGTCATCACCTCTGACTTTTTTGTTTTCTCCAAAGACAGGAAGTCTCTACCTGATTTCTGGCTGAGTAGTTCTGCAGAGCAGAGATTTTTGGATGATAGAGCAAGAGAGGTGTCAGCACTTGGATGAAATGAGGGAAGTGGGGAAAAGCAGTGTGAGGTACAGGATGGGGTGTGCAGGGGGAAAAAAGACTCCAGACCGTCCTAAGCTGCACAGGTCAAGGATGCTTCTGTCTCTCTGCTTTTGCCTTTTGCAATTCAGTGTACAGCACAGTTTAATTTGCAGGTGCTGGCATGTGCTGAACAGCCCCAGCACCTGTGCATTTTGGGTAGTGGCGCAGTTGGATGTTTTTGGAAGGGCTTCTGCACACACTTGGTGCTTCAACCCTGCTGTGCTGTGTGAAGGTGCACATTTTGGGAGCAGGGATTTGGGTCTGCCTCAACTGTCTGTGCAAAAAGCTGCCCCTGGCGATGTATGTGAGGATGCAGTTCCATGAGACCTTAAGCTATTAAATACCTCGAGGTGACTGAGTGCACTCAGCAGCTGCTGAGTGAGAAGCTGGAGATACCCAAACTCGTTGCCAGGCAAAATGTGGCGGAGGAAACCTTTGCTTCCCACAGAGCCATCCCAGGTCTTTTTATCCCACCACTGGGATGTGTCAGTTCCAGCTGTGGCAACAGGTGTAGGAGTTTGTAAAAGACCCCCTGAGAACTGTAAAATCAACTGCAATCAAGGGCTTGTTTCCTGCTTGAACTCCTTCCTTCTCCCAAATTAAACCTGATGTGGAGGAAGAGGGAGTGAGGAAACAGCATTCAGCAAACAGGTCTCCCCCTCAGAGCAGTGATATTTCTGTGACCCTGGCAAATGTGATCTACAAAGAACCTAAATCATTCTGCAGTGTTGGGCAATGTGTCTGTCATTGCAGACTGGAGATGTCTGGCATGGACAGAGCACAGGGCAACTCCCCAGCAGCTGGATATCTTAATGAATTATCTTATTTGGACAAGTTTGAGAGTTTTGGGTTTTTCAGCATGTAGGGAGGCCCTGTGTTGCTGGAGTGCCCCTCTGGAACACAGAGCCCTTCCTGGTATTATCTGGTGCCTGCTGGGATGCTGGCTGGCTCCCTGTGCCAGCAGCCTAGGGGCTGGGATGGGATACACACTCTCCCTGTGCCAGTAGCCTAGGGGCTGGGATGGGATACACACTCTCCCTGTGTCTGATGATTGCAGGCTCCTACCTGCACTGGATGCTAGCAGGTATGGGAAGAAGAGATGTTGCATTGCAGAAAAAATGGCAATATTTATTTAAAGCTAACAGCAGTGTTGAATGGAGCGGGAAGTAGAGCCCAGGCTCTGCTGCAAGCAGAGCTCGCCCAGGCCCAGGTCTGGTTGCTTGAGAGTAGATATGAGCAAGGAAATGTGTTCATCATGCTTTAACCCACCATGCTTTGCCTGGCCTGTGAGTCCTGTGCAATGCTGCAGCCACTTCTCCCCATCACTGTTTGGAGGCACAGCACTGGGTTTTCCAGGTCTGCAGCTTTGGGTGTCCTCCTTGGTGTCACCACCTCCTCTTGTGGTCTCCTTCTGTGCTGCTCTTCCTGTCTGCTCTTCATCCCTGTGGTAGGTGAGGAGGTGGTTGTGTCTCAAAAAAGATCAGATGATGGAAACCAATTTAGACTGGCTATCAGGAAAAATTTCATTGTGGAAAGGGCTGTGAACACTGACAGGCTGCCTGAGGCAGCGATGGAGCCCCTGTTCGTGGAAGGATTTAGAATCCATGTGGATGTGGCCCATGGGGACACGGGTTAGTGGTAGGTTCAGCAGTGCTGGGGGAATGGTTGGCCTCGAGGGTCTTAGAGGGCTTTTCCAGTCTAAAGGACTCTGTGATTCTGTGAATCAGGAGGGAAAGTTCACGCTCCAGCAACCAGGATGCCCCAGTGCAGGTGGCAGTATGGCTCTGACCTGCTACAAATAATGTCCATGGAGAAAGAAAATCCCTTCCCTCCGTGTTCCCTCCGTGCAGCTTCGCTAATTATTCATGAGAAGTCACTAACAGGTAAGTCATCCTGGAACCACCAATACCCAAGCCAGGACATCCAAAGGACTTGCCCCAGCCTCTTTTGTATGAGTTCTGTGACTGATCTTATCAACAGAAGCACCGATGTCTACGGCAGAAGAGTTGAGAACCTCCTCTCAAAGAGCAAAGATGCATTTTTTTTTTTTTTCTTTTACGGGGTATGAATCAAACACAAGAGTAAGAAAAATTATATTTGGAGCAATAAAGTAAGCATTTTTCTTGGAAGCACATAGAGTATATACTATTTTTTTAGACTGGGCACCAGTTATAACAGAATTGTCTTTGTTCACTGGGGAGCTCTCTTGCAGTTCCATCACTTTGCTTAGTCTGTTCTGCTTTTTAATTTTTGAAGGCAAATTTTTAGGAGGTTAGTTCTTTCATGTGCTGTGGCTAGGCCAGGTGTTGGTTTGTACAGGAGCATTTATTTAATGTTATTTAAGGTGGAGGTGAGCTGGGTTGAGTGATGGCTCTAACTATAGAAGAGGCTTCTTTTTTTCCTCCTTTAGTGGTCGTATTTGTTTTATGTTAGATCTCTGGGAGCTGTCTCAAAATTATTAGTCCCACTGAAAACTGCACATTTTATCTCTCTTAATGAAAATTTTTATAGAACTCTACAGGTATCAGGCTGCTGGGCTACCACTGATAGTTTCAGTTAGTGCTTTTATTGTCTGCTGCTCCCTTGCAGGAGACACTTGATTTGTCTTGCCTGTTTTCAAGAATTATTAGTAGTGGCTATAGTTACTCAAATCTTTTGATTAGCTAGAGACTTGAAAAAGCTGTTTATACTCTATTTTTTATGGAAGGCTTCAACTCTAGAAATTGCTTTACTAATTGACTTCAGGATGGATTTTCTTGTGGCTGAGGAATTAATGGCTGCAGTGGCACTTACATGACAAATCCTTTCCAGTAGCCATATTGTGCCTGGGCTTCACTCTTATTTTTAGGAAAACAAATAATATGTTGGGCATAACTAACTGCAGTTGGGGTTTTTCTTCACATATATGGTTCTAGCATTATATTGCAGTATTTTTTGCAGTAACTTTCTATTGCTGCTATTCAAATATTTCTCTAACGCTGGGCTGTGCATGAGCTAAATTAAACTGTGCAGGAATAGGCTCTCCTAGTTTCTATGGGCTTCATATTTCTTTGACTGCTGTAGAGGGAAGGTCTCCAGGCAGTTGTGTGTCACCTCTTGTGTTGTTCTGCCTTTCTTTGCCTCTCTACAGCAGCAGCAACAGGGGATTGTCCCTGATCTTGCAGTTTGTAGTGACCATGGGAGCCTGTTTCGCTTGCTAGCATTGGTTTGCTAAAATCGTGGCTCAAAGGGTGTCTTGGCAGAGAGGGGAGGAAGTAGGACATAAATTTTTCCGGAGTTCCTGGAATGGCCTCACCTGTTTAAAAAAAACCAATCTGAGCATAAACAGCACTGTGTTTTTGTCTCCCAGGATGAGTTCAGTCTTGGGTTTTGTTCCTAGGGGACATTTAGGGGAGCAGGCAGATGCTGGTGCTGCTGGATTTTTGGGGATAAAGGCACAAATAGTTCCACGAGCAGCACACAGGCTCACCTTTTAAAAAAAGTGGGGTTTGGAGCTGGGATCCCACCTGCTCAAAAATGCTCGCATGGATCTGCAAAACGGCCCTACATGAGGAGGCAGAGAGGACAATGTCTGATCTGAGTGTTTGTGGTTGCAGAGTCCCTTTGGATTTTAAATCTTCACATCCTTTGGGTCTGTGATTTCAAACTGACTTCACAAAACAACTTTAGAATGAGGAAGCCTTTCTGTTAGGCTTCCTTCGCAGAGGCTTTGGAAAAGGTTCCTGAGGAAATGCTCCTTAGGGCAGTTGGAACTTCCCTGTTGTAATGACTTGGAGGAGGCATAAAATGGCAGTGGGAACCTTTCACTCATTAATTTCTCATGGTCTAATGGAAAGGATCTACTCCTCTAGGGAAGGGAGAGAAAGAACTGCCACCAGCAGTAAACATTTATCCCATTCTTTACATGAAGTTTTCCTTTTTCCCACTGGATGTGTGTAGGGATTCAGACTTGCTATCCTGCAATCAGCAGGAGAGAGAGATCTTCTATTTGTAAGACAGGAAATTATTCAAGGAAAAGAAGAATGTTTGATCACTGCTAGCTAGTCACTCTTCTAGTCTGATTAAAGCATACGTATTCATTGCCTTGGCACTTAATGAGGAGCCAGGAGATGGCACCGAAAGTGCTACAGGATGTGCTCTGTAAGAGTATTTACCTGTGTGTGTTGTAGCTGTAAAGAGGTATTAAAAGGGTTAGACATTGATGGCACACAAGAAAGGAAGAGAACAGTCTGTTTATTTCACTTTCAAATATACATGTTCTTAATTTGAAGTGCAGCTCTTGACCTAGTTCTTACATTATTTATTATTATTAGACACCAATGCCTTCTCAGCATATTTATTTTGTTAAATTACACCTCTGAAATTAAATGCAGCCTCTCATCAGCTTTAATGTTCTTCTGCCTATTCTTATAATTATCATTGATAAGAGGTGACTTTCAAGTTAACAGCCAGTGGATTGATAAGGCAGCTGTTATTATGTTACCTGAGTGCTTTTTGGAAAGCTTAGCTCAAGGGCAAACCGTGATTTCTCCAGTGTGGAATGCTGAATCCCCAGCCTGCAGACTGCTGGCAAAAGTGGTGTTTGTGGCTGTGCTGTGCCTAGGTAACGTTTGAAAAGCTGCCCCCAAACTGCACACTTTTGTGTGTACCCGAAATCAGTGAGCGTGGCGGCCCTTGGGGGTGCACAGGGGGGTGCCCCAGGTGCTTATTTTTGAGCTGTCAGAGGGTTTCTGCTCCTTCCGCTTCTGCTCTTCCCTCCTGCTCTCCGAGGCCCTTCTCTTCATCCTCAGGTAGTAGATCCGGTTGGCTTCTGGGTGGGTGACTTCGCAGAGGGGCATTTTGTAGATGGCCGGGTTTCCTGAGTTTATCAGCAGGAAGAGGAGCGTGGAGAGGCAGAAAGGCCAGGTGCAGACCGGCAGCCCGAGCTGCAGGGGACAGAACAGGCACAGGGGTCTACTTGGGTACCGCTTTTTGGTCCCTTTGCTTGTGTCTGCCTGTGGCTAAGTTCTTGTGTTTGGGAAGCCCGGGAGGGTCTGTGTTCTCCCTGAAGGCACAGTGGCTACCACATGTGGGTTCAGCTGCCCACACAAGAGGTCTGTGGTTCACCCGGGGTGTGTGGGGCTGCACAAAGCGTCTGACACTGCAGACCTCAGTCCTGTCAGAGGTGAAGCTTCAGTTTTGGTGCTGAATGGAACCTGACACCAATCCTGAAGCAACTGAGTCAGGCTTCAGAGCTCTGATGACTGCAGTGAAAGCCAAGACACCCAGCTCACATGTAGACTCCTGAATTCTCTAATAAAAGAGCCAAATTCTACCCTCTCTGCTCTGTAAAATGTCGTGTGTTGAGGGTATTATTCATGCATATTCACTCTGCCCAATGACTATATGTCACTGGCATCAGCCCTCTCTGTTCCCCCACCTCTTGACATGAATTGAAGTCTGCCAAAAGCAAGATCACAGGGATAAAAAGGGGATGTCCTTCTTCCTGGTGCCTCCCAAAAGCAGGTGGGCTTAAAGCAGCCCATATGCAGAGACCTACACAGTACTGAGAGGGTCAGATGAAAACATTTAGTGCACGGAGCTGCTAGTTCTAATCTTTTTCTTCTTTTAAGTTAGTAAATCAATTTAATTAAAATATGGTTTTGCTTTAATCTCTCAGATCTTAAAGAAGAAACAAAGCCTGGCATTTCTGTCTTCACTCCTTTCTTGATTTGTCTAAATATAATAACTTTGTACTTAAGAGAACAGTCTCCCTGCCATTTTAGTTCTCATATCCAGTTGAAACTTCAATAATATCTGTGGGCAGGGTTGGAGAAAGACTTTGAAAGAAGAAAATTAATATTTAGATCATTTGGAATTGCTGAAAGATAATGTTCAACTAAGTATTTAATCTCAAACCATATGCTGTTGCTGTAACTCACATATACATGCACAACCCTGTCGTGGATAACATGCTCCAAATGTCTTTGAAATCTTGTTATCAGATATGAAGTCTTGAGGGGCACCATTCAGCTGACACAGAGTTTGTACAAGACCTGCCAGATGGCTGCAGCACTCTCATTTCAGTGTTGTCAAAGACGACATGGAGAATTTTGAGGCATTTCCTTAACATTATATCTGAACAAATCAAAATGCAGTTAAAACAACTAAACAAAAAAAACCCAAGTAAAACACAAAACCCCACACTTACCACAGAAAGGGCATTAGCAAGAGCTGCTCCGGAGTAGGCACAAAATAAGGCTGAGAAGAGAAGACCACAGAGAGCTCAGGATGAGGAAAATGTTACTCAATTCTCCAAAGAAAATATAAAAATTTGCAACACTGTACAAATGCACAACAAAATATCCTCCCAGCTACCTGGTGTGAGGGTCACTGCTAGAATTCAACAATTAGCTGAAATATCCCAAGAGAAAATGGCCTCAAGATGCACCAGGGGAGGTTTAGGTTGGATACTAGGAAAAAATTTCTTCACACAAAGGGTTGTCCAGCCCTGGCTGGACATGCCCAGGGCAGTGGTGGAGTTCCCATCTCTGGAGGGATTAGCAGCTGTGTGGACATGGCACCTGGGGACATGGGTCAGTGGTGGCCTTGGCAGGGCTGGAGGCTGGGTCGAACTTGATGATTTTAGAGGTATTTTCCAACCCAAATGATTCTGTGGCTACATTTCCGCCTGTCTGTTCTATAGAGATGGGTGGGGAATGAAGAGCATGGTTTTGTCAAGAGCAAGTGATGGTGGCATTTCTCTTATCTTTAATTTCTTTTTATTTGGCATGACCTGACCCACATGCAGTGGGAACTGCAGAAATTCTCCAGCAGTGCTGGACTTCAGAAGTTCTTTGTCCTGTGGCTTCACACCACAGCCAGTTAGCAAGGGGACTCCTTGCCCCAGGATGCCAGGGATGGTGGAACAGGAGGCAAGGTCAGGTACTCAAAGACTATGTCAGGGAAGGAAAAGCTACTGAGAAATCCAGAAACTGTGGTCAGGACACTGAGATAGATAATTGGAGCCTGGGTAAATCTTCACAGGAATGTCTTAAATGGCAAATTTCTTGTCTTAAACTCTTCCCATAGTGCCTGGTTTGGGCTGCAGTTGGAGGTGGGGTCTTTGGATGGGTGGATTTTAAACTGGCCTGATGCAACAGCTCCCTTCTTATGACACACTTCCTCCAGTGATACATATAATTATGAAAAGGCTGCTTCTGTGAAGCTGTTGAGTTGCTAATTTGTTAAACACGCTCATGGATTAGCTTGTGCTCATTTCACAAACAGCACTCCCACCCTTTCTAGATGTTCCCACGTTATCAGGGTCTAACGCTCTTCTCTCTGTACTCGCACAGTCAAGCCCAACGCTGCTGCCACCACAGAAACAGCTCTTGCACAGTACCTGCTTTTGGGACAGACAGAGTGATGGTTGACTCTAAACCTGTGCTCCTCATAAGCTTCTTGGCTGCACAAATTTTTGCCTTCCCTCTACGTAAGGGATACTCACCACAGGCAAGTGACAGCAAATGGGTCTGCCAGGTCAGGGCATAGAACATGCCCCCGACGGCGATGCAGGCCAGGGCACAGTTATAGTTGTGTAAGCCAAGGTAGATGCTGTCAAACGGGGATGCAATGCTCAGGGCTGCGAGACAAAGGGCAAGGCTGTGAGGTCAGGTATGAGAGGTACCTGCAGGAGCAATCTGTCGTCTCTTCCTCATAACATCAAGATGGGTTTATCTGTGCTCACACGTGCACATGCAGAAAAACGAGGAGGCCAAAGGAGGCTCATTATTTTGGAGCTCTGATAATGTCCCTGCGGTGGCATTTGGCCCAGTCTCAAAGGTTTAATTCAGACAAAACTTTCTGTGTATTCACCGAGTGTGATGTATCCACACACACAGGTGGAGGATCCACCCAGGATCCAGCCAGGACCTGGGTGTCCTCCTTGCAGAAAGCCGTGCTTACACACTCTGTTTAAACCTCATACATACCCTGATTTTGAATCTCAGAGGCACAGATGCATGTCTTTGTGGAAGCAAGCAGAGTTTTCCATCTCTTCCTAGTGACCTCTGTGAGATACAGTCTAGTTACTGGAGGTGGTCACTTCATCTGTGCTCTGGAAATTCTCCACGGGGATGGGGGCTGAGGGTCTGCTTCAAATCTGACCTGTCAGAGACTTCTGCAGGATTTCTCATGGGCTTCAGGAGTAACAGTGAAAAGGAGAGCTCAACATGTAGTGCACAGGCCACCCTCCTGACACTTTTTTTTGTTTTTTCTGTTTCTGTTTTTCTGTTTCTGTTTTTTGTTTGTTTCTTTTTTTTGGTTTTTTCTGTTCTGGCTGGGTGCAGGGACAGGAGAGGGGGAGGGGTGGGCCCCATTGCCTGGCCCGCGGGGCTGGGGACGGGCGCCCCTGCCCCCTGCCTCTCTGCCTCCTGCCCCTTTTCCCAACGCTGCAGCACGGACTATGGATTGTGGAGAGGGGAACTATTCCCTGAGCCGCGGGTGGCTATGGCTGGCCACAGGGCTGAGGCCATCCGACACGGTATCCTGAGGAAGAGGGAGCCGGCGGAGCCTCCAGTGCAGCCAGCACCTTTCGCGATGAACAGAGGAAGACACCCCTTTTCCACACTGTGCACCTGGCAGCACAGAGGGAGCAAGGGGAGGCTCTCTCTCCACCATGGAGCCTGGTAACACCCTACAACATGGCGACTTTCAGAGCCAGAGGGAAAGAGAAAGCGAGATCACGTGGGACGAAGCTACAAGGGCGGCGCTGCGCGGTCCCGCGCGGAGCTTAAAAATCTCCTTTCCTCGCCGTGGTATAAACTATAATATTGCAAACTGTTTGTCTCTTTAATCCATGTTAAAGTACATGGGGGGATGGACATTCTTTTTTCGAGTGGCTTGTAAAAAGGTTGAAGAGTGCCGATGCCAGGCTATATATATAAAGCAGGAAGAGGCTTTTAAAAACCTGGTGGCGAAGAAAAAGCCTTATGTTCAAGCCAAAAAAAAAAAAAAGATTCATCCTTAAACAAGGAATAACCCCATGTGAGGGCCTGTGTTTTACAGTTGAAAGAGCTGTGAGAAAGCTCATGAAAAAGAGATGTTACACCTTAACAAAGATTGTTTAATTCTAAGCAAATCTGCAAATGGTAGCAGTTTGTAAAACACATGAGGCAAGAGGGAAAAACCCTTTTTTTCTTCCCTCTCCTAGAACTGTAATACTGATTGGGAGAGGAGAAAAGTGGGAGAGAAAAAGAGTTCTGAAAGTTTGTTATGTTGTTGCCTTCTTCACTTTATCTAAGTCTGTTAATAAACCTCTTGATATTCCGTCAAGTTTTGTGCCTGCTTTTCTTTTCTCCTAATGCCTATCTCACAGAAAAGACATCAGGAGAGTAATGTATAATTTAGCTTAAAAACCACTACACTAAATTGGTGTCTCGGCCCGGTTCGAACTGAACCCGCTACAGTAAGATTAACCCATTTCCTGCTATATTGTCCCCATCTGTCCTCTGTTTTATCACCATGCTTGTCCTCAGAGACTTTCCCCTGACCTTTCCCTTCTAGATTGAATGTCACACCTGTACAAGACCTGCCATGTACTCTTAGCCATACAAATTGTGGACAGTTTTGTTTTAAAACACAAATATAAGACAGCTCACATCTTGTAAAGAGTGCTTCAGAGCACAGAGCACTTGTTGGATCACTGCCTTTTCCAAGGAATCAGACTACACTTATTCCATCATCTGTTTTTATTAAAATCGGCCACTTAAGTGGCATTAGTGTTGTCTAACCTCTAGGGTCTGCTTCATGTCTCTTAATATTGTTTCTCTCTGGTTAGTGGAGAAACAGGACATTTTTAGTGGCATTCATTTAGGTATTTTGACAAATCCACAGCAGGATTGAGCAAACTGCATTCCAGAAAAGTCCTTCTTTTCCTTGGCTGATTAGGTCTGAGGCAGACCTTTGCTTGTGGTGGTAATTTAAAGCAATTGTGGTGGCAAGAGATCAATTCTGAAACTCTTTCTCCACGTTTTCTTGTGATCTCTATGGGATTCATCACACCCAGCGGCTGAAGGGTTAAGCAAAGTGAAACAAGCCACTTGCTTGAGTTACAAATCTAATAACAAATGCAAAGTTTAAAGAAAACCTGCTTCTGTTCTTGCCTTCACTGTGTTGAGTGACCTTTAGCAAGAGCTTTCAAATTTAGAGACAGCTTGAAAAATGACAGTGTTGTCCCAACTACTGCCAAGCCGACACAACTGTAAAGTCTGGGCAGGATCTGGCTTGGATCAAGATACCTTGGTTGCAAAAATTATTTGGTCAGTATTTCTTACCTGCAAACATCCCCACGGCTGATCCAATTGCAGCATGTAAACAAATCAGTGGGGAGGAGATGAGAAGAGCCACAAGGAAAATGCCTCCAGTCCAGGGGTTTCCACAGCCATACACTTGACCAACACCAACCGGGATGGATTGTAAGAGCTGCAGCAGGTGGCAGAAAAGGACTTGTTATTGTCTGTCTGTGCCCTGAGGGACACAGCAGATATTTTGTCCAAGCTATTGGCTGAAAAGGGAAGGAAGGAACCCTGGCTCTGAGTTGGACTCTGAGTAAATCGTAGAGTCATAGAATGGTTTGGGTTGGAAGGGACCTTAGAGATCATCTCATTCCACCCCGTGCCATGGGCAGGTATGCCTTCCACTAGACCAGGTGCCTCCAAGCTCCATCAGGCTGGCTTTGGACACTTCCATGGACGGAGCAACCACAGCTTCCCTGGGAAACCTGTGCCAGGGCCTCACCACCCTCAGAGGGAAGAGTTTTTTTCCTAATATCTAATCTAAACCTACTCTCTTTCAAATTGAAGCCAATTCTCCTTGGGGCGAATGGCTTCAAATGTCCCTCTGGGCTCTTGTAAATAGTCTCCCTCCATCTTTCCTATGCAATCTCTCCTGGTATTGGAAGACATTAGTTAGGTCACCCCAAAGCCTTCTCTTTTTCCAGGCAGAATAAACCCAGTTCTCTCAGCCTTTCCTGGTACAAGATGTGCTCCATCCCTCTGATCACCTTGGTGCCTCCTCTGGACTGGCTGCAGCAGCTCCAGGTCCTTGTGCTGTTGGAGCCCAGGGCTGGGGCAGCTCTGCAGGTGGGGTCTCACCTGATGCCCACGCTGGGGATCAGCCCAGGGCAGGGGGGTTCAGGGCTGGGGCAGGTCCAGCTCTCACCCCCAGCACCCCCAGGTCCTTCTCCCAGCGCTGCTCCCTCTGCTCATCCCAGCCTGGATTGATCCCGGGGGTCACCTTGGCCCAGGTGCAGCTCCAGCACTTGGCCCTGTTAAACCTCAGAGGTTCCCATGGGCCACTTCTCCAGCCTGTCCAGGTCCCTCTGGATGTCATCTCATCCTCCAGGTGTGTCAACTGCACCTCTCAGCCTGGTGTCATCTGCAAATTTGCTGAGGGTGCCCTTGATCCCTTTGTGTCATCAATGAAGATATTCAATGACACTGGTGCCCATATGGAGCCCTGAGGGACACCACCTCTCCCTGATGTCCACTGGGACTCTGAGCCATTGACCACCACCCTCTGGATCAGTTACCCTTGTTCTCTTTTGGGAAGGTGACCCTCCAGACCTGGAGCTAGACATGAGGGGACTGGGTATAAATGAGTTTCTGTCACTTTGAGACCCTGATTTTTCCTCTGAATTTTCATATTGCCACTGACTGTGCTGCTACTGATTTTTTAACCATATCTGGGCAGCAGGAGGGCATATCCAGATGTGTGCTGGATGTATACTCAAGACTTGTTTTGGGATAATCCAAGTTTGATTGGAATGAGAGGCTCAGGTTTTCTGTTCCCTAAGGCTCCACCAACCTTTCTGCTGGATCAACAGGGACTGTCCCTGGGGATTCTGTGGCACTGCTCTCTTTGCACAGAACCAAGCCATGTATTTCTGTGAGTTGCTCCTGACTCCTTCTGACCCACGTGAAAGTGTCATCCAGAGGTGAACGCCTTCCTGCTCACCTTTTCAGTGAAAAACCATAAACTTTTAGGTGTGAAGCTTACCAGTGGCACGTTGATGGCAGACCAGGTGATATTGGGCACTGCAGCTACAGGCTTGATGAGGGTCGTGGGGAAGAAGGGGTTGTAGTGTCCTGTGGCTGCCAGGTACAGGGTCACCGCGATGTTGAAGGGCAGAGTGAGAACAGGAAGGTCCCATTTGCTGAAGATGGATCCCAAAGCACTGGACAGGACTGGGCTGAGAACAGGAGAAGAAATAAAATTATAATTACTTCATCACAATTTATAGTGGTGAAACATGGTCACAAAGTGGCAATTGTGGCAATTAAAAGCCAATACAGTTCCTTGTAGCAATTCCAGGTGGTGAATCCCTTAATATGCATCAAACAAAGCATTATAGAAAGCTGTTAATCTTTCTGAAAAAAATACTCTCACATCCATGCATGCATCCAATGCAGCATTTGGGCATGGACAGAGACAGGCAATCTGACTTCCTATTCAGCTGAAAATTTGAACAAGAAACAGAAAGGAGATTTTGGGAATGTCACGTGAAGAACTGTGGAGAACTTTAGATTGTCTAAAAAGCTGCTGTCTTGAGCAGGCAAGAGGGAGTTGGAAATTACCCAATTTGCCTTTTGTTTGTTTTGCTTTTGTTTAAACAGTTTGAAAGGTATCAGGAGATGGCTCTGGAAGAGAAATAAAGCAGAAGAGGTGATCAAATGGGATGGAAAATCTTCCATCAAGAAGGGTGGAAATATTTACTATGTTAGACACTATTTTTGGGGACTATGAGGCCCAACAGTGTAAGATGGAGCCACCACTGCAGCAGAGCTGGGAAAGGTGTTGGTACCAAACTTCACTCAGACCTTGACTGATGTCATTTTGTGCTGCCCAGGTACCATCCAAAATCATACAGCATTTCCTGAAAACAGAGACTTGTTTTTAAAAAGCTTGATTGAATATTTTTAGCATGTAAAGTATTTGGAGTGAGACTCAACATAGAGTCAGAACACAAAAAACATGTAAACCTTGAAATACCATGACCTTTCCCAAAGTTCTTGTCTATAGAACCTGGGATATAAACTTTGCCTGATCTTCTTTCCTCAGGACATTTCCACACTGCCTTATTTCCACTTGAAGTGTGTGTCCTACCTGAAGGACTTTATGGGACCATATTGGCAAGGTAATACCTGATTTTCGTGGGGCCCAGAAAGCTCAAGGAAGAGAAGAAATGGCCAATCCTTGGTGGAAATGGCCCGTGTTCTCCTTCCAGCTGAGCTCTTCTGAAAGAGGTGAGCTGAATAGCTCTTATGGTCAGCTCCAAGTAGCAGTGAACATTGCAGTTTATAAAATATCAATTTAAAGACTTTAATTTTTAAAGGAGCTGCATGTGAGCCCTAGAAGGTCATTAAGCTGGTTATAATAAAGAACGACCCCACCCAAATTATTTGACATTTCAAAAGCAACATCTTGTGTCCTGCTGTATAGATACTATTGGGAAAAATGCTTTGTTCTCCCTGTGTAATCTCAGATGAAGCCTATTCTTTTTTTGACAAGTTTGGTTCCCAAAGGAGTTTACAGATTTCCTTGCTTGCAGCTGCAGGGAAAAAAAAAAATCAGTACTTCAGTGAAAATGGTGTCCTAATTTCTGTGCTGAAATACAAAGCTTCTGTCACTTACACATCTTGTCAGGAAAAAAGGAAACAGTTAAATAAATGCTGACTTCTAAAGCTGAAATTCAAAGTATCAGTTAAAAAAATCACTGAAGTGTCTGGTTTTAAAATATTTCAGCTCTACCCTCAAGTCTTCTGAACTAAACAATGAAGAAAATTTTGAACAAAAGGCCTCAAGGAATTCTGGCAGATAAGACAAACTAAACATTCTTGCAACATGTCATGGGTTTTGAGAGATTGTTATAAGATGACCTTTGTTGCGAATGACTAAAGAAATGAAATATAAAACAAATCTGATCTTAAAAGCAGTGAAAATCCAATAATGGCTTGCATCTTACTGCTTACAGTGATTAAAATGTGACTATTAAATTAATTTCAGTTAAGGCTGTTAAATAGATTCTGCAGTGCTGTTCAGATCCATATTTAAAAATGGCAAAATTTAATCCTGGAAGGACACAGCCTGTCCTTTGGAGCTACTTGGAGGAATTAATTTTGCTCATGACTGGTTGCATATCTGAGAAGGGGAATATTGAATTCAGGATGAGCACAGGGTTGATTCAGGGCCTGGATGAGGAAGAAGCGTTTTGGTGTTGGGTTCAATGACCTCCGACCCGCGTGTGTCCTGCTGCTGAGGGCCATTTTCAGAGGGCTGGGGTGGGGCTGTTTTGCCTGCGTGCTATAATCAGTGTTTCTGTGCCCTCAGCTCCTACCACATCCCCCATGAGCTCTGTGTGCCGACGAACACAACTCTCCAGTGCCATCAAGCCCGGAGTTACTGATGTAGGGCCGAGTGGCTCTCAGTGTGCCTGAGCTGTTTGCAGCCAGACCCATCCCTTTAGAACTGTCCCTAGGAGGAGCGGTGGCACTTACCAGGCCATTGATATCACTGCCACGGGGGGGAGAAGCCACCAGTAGTAATCCCCTTTGTCAGAGTAGATGGCCATGAGCAGCCCCACCAGGATCCCGTTGTAGCTGTGCAGCCCGGCTGCGATGGATGGCCTGTGATGGAAACAACTGCGAGGCAGAAAGCTGTGCTGAGGGCGGCCCATCACTGGGGCGCACTGAAATGCAATTTTAAGTGTCCTGCCCCTGGTGAAGGGATGAAAAAACAGTGAGATTACGGATGTACTGCCTTGCAGTGGTGTGTGGAAGGGGAAAGATTGGGGACTGCTGGATGATGGTGGTCTAGGGAGGTCCTTGTGGCTCAAAGGACCTGCACAGTTGTGACAATGGCTACCAGGGAGAGAGAACTGTCTGTTTTCAGGAAGACAGACAGACACGGGGACAGGCCAGCTCTTCTTGGGCCACAGCTCTGTCTTCACCTGCATCTTCCGTCTCTAACAAGGGGTAGTGACCCATCAGTGGGCTCCAGATACCACAACCATCAATTTTTGTTGAGTGCGCGAGGACACGAGGTGCCACCTTACCTGTCCTGACTGAGGGCCAGCGCAGTTAAGGTGGACATGGTGGTTCCAGTGCAGCCTGTGAGCATCCACCAGGGGCTCTGGACGAACAGCCCCACTAAAATGATCAGCCCACTGAAAGGGTTGTTGACAAACATCACCTGAGAGGTCCCTCGCAAGATCCAGTCCACCAGCTGAACCATCAAGGGCTTGTCTGGAGGACATCAAAGGAAAACACCGTCAAAAAGGCATCACTTTAGCAAAGCACAATCTCTGCAGCCCCTTTCTGGGCCCAGAACAGAGGTGATGTGTTAACAGCTCTGTAAAACAAGTCTCTGATTAGTTGTTGTCTCGTATTTTGTATCTGGCACTTGAGAACTAATAGGGATGGACTGGGCACTGCTGTAAAATTCATGGAGGGACAGACAAACAAGCGATTTATTTGTGGTGATCAGAGAACAGTCAAAGGATTACTTCCCTGGTAGACCACTTTAGGTTCTGCCACAGATTTAATAAGGAGACAGACTCTTTTTGGTGTATAATTCAAATGCAGAGAGGAACTCTGAAATTACTTGGTACGTATATAGGAAAATAAGAAAAGGAAGAAATTTTGCTGTTTTAGGAAGAAAATCAGCAACCCTGAACATGGAAGTATGGTGGATACAGGAGATGGGGTCAAAGTGTCTAAGAAGTATTTTGAGAGCTAAAGAACCTAAATTAGAAAACAGTATTTATGGCTTGGACTGTACTCAGGGCAAAGAGGCATTTCCAGAGGACAAAGAGTTATTGCTCTTTAGAGAAGGTTATTGAACCTGGGCAGAGCAGACACCAAGCACAGATACCTCAAGTGAGTGCAGGGGGAAGATGGGATGAGGGCACTGCAATAACTTTTTGGTGTTGGTTCTCCTACTGCAAATTGACTTGAATTTTTCTTCTGCCTCTCTTCTGGGAAAACTGCAACCATTTCTGAACTGCTGTCTATTATTAAAGGATGGTGCAAGGAGAATGGACAGAAAGGGGAGCTGCTTGCATGTGCAAGATATTCAGATGTTCATGCAATGTGCACATGCAACTTTTATCTTCTTCTACATTTGAAATTAATTGTGTTAATTAGATTGTTCATTAGATGCAGCATAAGGTGCTGCCAGGGTTCTTTCTGAATATGGGCAATGACTTATTCCTAAGAACTCCTTCCAGGCAGGGTTAAGGAGGAGGAATGAGAAGGAGGAGAACGAGGAAGGGGTTCCTTAGAGAAAAATTACCAGGTTTGTCTGAATTAATTTTAATTAGTATTAGGTATTGACCTATGCAACAGGCATCAGCAATACACTTAGTTTCAAACACAAGTATTAGCTGCAAAAATTCAAATGTAGCCAGAGGATTGTGGCCAAAGCTTTCCAGAACATTGAGTAAGAAAGGCTGTCTACAAAGCGTGGATGACTGGAGTAAAGAGAAAGGAGGAGGAGATCTTCTCCTGTGTCTGGGGATCAGACCCTGGCCTGGCTGTAAATGGCTGTCTCCTATTTCTCTCCCATTCCTGGAGCTGTACTGCTAACAACCCCAGCCTTGACAGAGGGCCCGCAGTCTTACACAGCCTCTCAAACCCTCATTCCCAGTAACTATGGGTAACTTGGACTGTCTGCTCATGCATTGTTCCTGTCTGGACAGTGAACCTTTGAGATCAGTCTTGGCTTCTATTTTATGGCATTGTAACACCCGCAGTGCTTATTACTCCCCCAAGGCTGGGAACTCAAGAGCCTCTGCCTCTATCAGGAGGCAATTCCCCATCATCAGCCCATGTGTGGACGAGAGGCAGTGGCTGATCCAAGGCAGTTACAGACGAGATTCATCCCCCAGCCCTGACGTGTGATTCTGGGCGCCACTACGTGAGATGTGATAATAATGACATGTAACTGATTAAGTGTGAAAGACATCCTAGGACTGTGCCAAATTTTGCATGCAGCCATGGTGACGGCCAGAGGATGCAGTGAGATGTTCTTCTTGAGAGTGAGATAATTAAAAGGCCAGAGTTTGCAATGAGCTTGGACCATGCTCTGCCTCAAGGGGGTGAAACACACTTTACTGGGAATACAGTTGGAAATAAGGATATCCCCAACCAGAGACCTCCAAACACATCCTTCTGCTTACTTTTCATCCACTCTCCATATTCCTTCATTTCTCCTGTGAGATACCCAAAACCATGGTGGATCCAATTTCCACCTCTCCGCAGCAGGTCCTGGGCTCTCGGCATCTCCTTCTCGTAGAGCTCCCTCTCGCTGGGATGTTCAGTCACAACGATCTCGCCGAGGTCCATCTTCTTTTGAGTGATGGCAAAGGATGACTGCAAGTCACAGAGACAAAGTCTTAGCAAAACCTTTTGGGTTGGGGCCTGACAACCTCGTGAACCCAGTGCTATGTTTTACCAAAGATGGGATGTTTATGGAGAAGGGATCTGATGGATGCACAGCTGGGAGGGGTGTGTGCTGCAGTGGTGTCTCCTCTTGGTGATGGGGACCAGTGCCCTGCTGCTGTCATGGAGCTGCAGGGGGAAAGAGGGATGTGGATAGGTGCCTTGCAGTGTCCCACCCTCACTTCAGCTCCTGATGCAGCCTGTGACAAGCTGCTGGTTGGACAAGGGACCTGACATCTGCCAAAAAAACTGAGCAGTACCTGTGTGATGACCGTGCTCGGCTGAGTGCACCTACTGTGGCAGGTGCTGAGAAGGGAGCCTGCTGATATTTGTCCAGCAGTGAGCTGGAGGGAAGCAATGCAAGTTGCCAGGACAGCAGCAGAGAGTAGGGGACAAGAAATTACAAGAGGAGAGGCTGAATTGTGCGTCCTTTTTAATGTTCTGAATTGGTGCTTTTGTGTATCACCGGAATCTATGATGCTCCTCATTCCACATCTGCCTTTGACAGACCATCAAGAGCAATCTGGGGCAGCATCAAAGCATTGCACAGAAATCAGCATCCACATGTGGCTTTTGACAAAGGTAAGAACACTGGCTCAGGGCTGCGTGCTCCTTAGTTAGAAGGTGAATATTCAGCAGGAGTAGGGGTTTATTAATCTTCCAATTACACGTGCTGGGCCTTGCTCGTTAAAAAGTCTATTAACATATAGACCCTGAAGAGAAAACACACAAATACACTGCACTGAAGCCTGGTGAGATGCACTGCAGGTCACACCCTCAAAATCTCATCCCCTCTGCCTGAGGGAGCCTGGCATCCGCTGTGCGTTTTGCTCTGGTGATTTTGATATAGCGTGGCTGGGTTTCTTCTAGGTGTTGCCCCGAAGTGGACTGTGCTGTGAAGGGCTCGCCCCCTGTTTGGTGGAATATGGGCACCATCTTCTGGTGGGAGCCTGTTTTTGGGGAGCTCAGACAGGCTGGCTGTCAGCGTTGGAGCCTGCAGCAGCCGCAGGAAGGGATGCTTGGCTGCAGGAAAGGCTGCTTTGCAGAGAGGAACGCTGACAGGCAGATGGCAAAAGTACCGGTGGCTCTGAATGCTCTCAGAAGAAGGTCATGGAGCACCAAAAGCTGCTTTCCCTCCGCCCCTGGCAGCACGATGCTGAGTGCAGCCCTGCACACGCCTTGCGCCGCGCCTGTTCCCCGGTGCTCTGGCTCTCTCTGCCGGCAGCTCGTCCCCACGGCAGCGAGAGCCTTTGGGATGTCCTTCGGCATCGACACGTCAGCCCGAGGAGGGCTGCACCGGCGAGAGAGGCTGTTGTGTGAAACTGTATTAACAAAACCCAAGCGCCACTCAATTTGTTTGAGCCTAAGGGAGGAGGATTATAGAAGGTAATAAATGGTCTAAAACAAACAAAAAAAAATTGTGGTTATGCAAGGAATAGACACCTGCAAACCTTGAATCAGATAGTCAGGGAATGGTTTGGGTTGGAAGGAACCTAAAAGCCCATCTCATTCCATCCCCTGCCATGGGCAGGGACACCTTCCACTATCCCAGGTTGCCCCAAGTCCCATCCAACCTGGCCTTGGACACTTCCAGGGATGGGGCAGCCACAGCTTCTCTGGGCAACCTGTGTCACAGTCCCACAGCCAGGACCTACTTTGTCATATCTAACCTAAATCTCCCATGTTTTAGTTTAAAATCATTCCCCCTTGTCCTGTCCCTCCATGCCTTGTCCCCAGTCCCTCTGCAGCTCTCCTGGAGCCCCTTTAGGCCCTGCCAGGGGCTCTGAAGTCTCCCTGGAGCCTTCTCTTCTCCAGGCTGAACAACCCCCATCTCTCCCAGGCTGGCTCCAGAGCAGAGGGACTCCAGCCCTTGCCCAGGGGTGTTTCATGGGGTTGTAAACAGGGAGATTTTGAGGTTTTGAAAAGCTGTGCTCAGTGCAGGAACAAGCAAGGAGCAAAAGAAGAGAGAGGGAGTGGTTTTATTATCCCTCTTTTTTCTTTTGATCTGTTATCTGATTCTGTCCAGAAGCTGAGTCCAGTCCCTGCTTTCAGTTTAAGGCAGCCTTGGTAACAGCCATTTTTGGCTATTCCTTGTGGCTAACCAGGAAGACCTTGGTGTAGGGAACACTGAGTTGGAGTTCCTCTTCTCCTCCCATGTGTACTCTAGGCTGAGGGAATTCACAGTGGTTAAATATTGGGAACTTGCATCCCCCTGAGGTAGGAAGTGTCCAGGTCCTACTAGAAAACCAGATATTTGTGCCTGGATGTATCTCATGAGCACTGGAGCTTTGTAAGATGCATAATTTCCTTGGGTGTAGCTCTGGGCACCTTCAGGTGGAAGTCAGGCCATCTCAGCCCACAGCTGCCAACAGAAAGCTCCTGTTATTCCCATGGACAACCTGGGTGCTCTAGTGAGGGCACCCAATAATTTTTGGGAGGGGCATGGGGTCTGAAATCAAGAGCAGAAGCAGAGAAGAGACTCTAGAGCAATGCCAGACCAGCACCTGGAGGGTGCTTTCTCTCCAGAGGTTAATGGTCATATTTAGCAATTGATCTGGTAACAGGGATAACTCTCTGGTGAGCGCTGGGACAGGCTGCCCTGGGCAGTGCTGGAATCACCATCCCTAGAAGTGATCAAAAGCTGTGTGAATGTGGCACTTGGGCACATGGGTTGGTGGTGGCCTTGGCAGTGCTGGGATATTGGTGGACTTGGTGGTCTTAGAGGGTTTTTCCAGCCTAAACAAGTCTACGATTCTGTGATTCTATTCCATTTTGTCTGCTTTGTTTATTTGCTCATGTTCTCCCTAAAGTGTTTCCAAAGGATTTCAAGGGGTGAGGTGGGCTCAGAGAGCTGCACTGGATCCATGTCAGGGAAACTGGAACATCTCTTGCCATCTTGAAGTGTTAGGGATGCCTCAATAAAGAAAGGTGAGTGGTCCCTTTGCTGTGAACAGCAACCACCACGAGCTGTGCAGTACAGCTGTTAGCAGCAGGGAGAATAAATGCCAAGGGGTTGTGTCTAAGTCATCACAGCACATGAAAAGCTTATGCTCTTTTTAAACCCCACCAGGAAAAATTACTTGTGGGTTTTACGAAGCAGAAACATGACTTCAGAGCTTCTAAACCCTGTACTTACAAGGCTGCACAGCTCAATTCCCTCTGAAACTGAGATGTGGGACCTGTGTATTTTTAAAATTCTTGTCTTGCTCACATCATTTAACTGTCAGGGGTTAAGGGCAATGTTGTCATGTTAGACCCCTTTGCAGTCAATTCCCCTCTGTAGAGAGAAACTAGTCTCTCCAGAGAGTGATTGGTATATCTTTTTCCTAATATACCTAGCTGAGCTGTGAAAAAGAAAGGAAAAAAAAGGGTGTTCTGCCTCTCTTTTTCCACTGGCTGCAGAGGGAGCCTGGTGGCTGAGCTTTTAGAGGCCTGTTTGCAGCCTAAGAAATTTTGCCAAGGTCAACCTTGAAGCTTTTGGAAGTGGGATCTGTAGTCCCAGGCTAGTGCTTTTAGATCACTGAGCCATCTGTAACAGGCCTGTAATCTACATTGAAGTTCTGGGACTAGGAAAAAAAACAAAACAGCTAGACCCTTTTTATGATTCCTGTTTGCTTTCTCCTAATGGACTGGAAGGGAACTAACTCTTGTCTTGAATGGAGCACACTCACCCTCCTCAGAAAGGAAGGCAACTTGGGACATGGCTGGAGGAGAAGGCTGAAGAATTACCAAATCTGGGGGGAAAGAAGTAGTGCAAAAAAAAAAAAAAAGAAAAGAGATTTGGGGATGCTGAAAGCTTTTGTGGTGAATAGTGGGGCTTTACATAAGAACTGCCCGAGGGGCTGTGACAGCTGGGTAAGATCCTGGAGGGCTGTGATGGGCACAGTGATCCCTGCAGGATCATTTCGCCCTGGAAAAACACCATTTCTTTGCAGAGAGCACCTGTCAGTCTCTCCATGGGCTGGTGCTCAATCGTACAGGCTGCATGGATAATAGAGAAATCATTTGAACAATTATCTAATTAAGGCTAATGAGAGCCTGAATCACTTACGGCACACCTAGAGCTGATGAGGAATTCCTTGAGAAAGGGCCTTTTGTTAGCAAACACCGATTCATCAGTGTGGTAATGAGCAGTCCTGCTTGTTAACAACATTTTCCAGACTGCAGGGTAGTGCCAGGTGGTTAGGACTCACCTCCAGACCTACCTGTGCCTGCTCATCCCCCAGCAGACAGCGGCTGCAGCCTGCTTTTGAGGCGCAGGGTGCTGACAGCACAGAGATGTGCATTTTTTAAGCCTCCCAGATCAAGCTCTGGGTTTCTCTTTGGCTTGTGCTGCTAAAGAAAACGTTCCCAGCATAGCACCATCACACAACTTACAGTGCTCTGGTGGCCTCATGCAAGGAATAAAACCACCAATTTTTTTGGTCAGAACAGTGAGATGGTGCAGGACCAGCGTGATGGGTGATGAGTAACACTTGAGCCAACTTTTGTACAGGGCCGCTGTTTGTGTTGGGAGCTTGGCCTTGTGCTAAGGTACCTGAAGCCAAGCCTGGATAATTTATCTTTCCCCTTCTGTGCTGAAAGCACAGTCATCAGAAACGCACTGACTTCAAGGGATGTGGCCTCACCAGGGCCTTGAAAAGAAACAGTTCTCAAAAGCACATTTCTCTCGTAAGAAGCCATAAAGGAATAGAGAAGAAATACCACGTACAGCTAGAGGGAAAAACTTTGGGATGGTGACAGAACGCTTGGCTGAGTCGCAATGACTTTACCAAGTGAGGCTCTACAAGGGATCAACCTGTGATGTTGAAAGCAAATGAATAAAGCAGGGCATTTCAGAACAGTCGCTGAGGATGAATGCAGCACAGTTTCTGAGAGTAGGTACAAAACCCTCAGCCACAGACCTTTAAAATAGGAAAAAATCCAAAAAACACCAAACAACCAAACAAAAAAACACCCAAAAAGAAAAAAAGGTGCTCAAGTGACCTTGTTTCCTATCACAGGCATTAGATGAAGTCACATCCCAGAGCAGTTCTGCCATATCTGTACAAGCACAACTACAACATTTAGCAATTGGGATAGTTTAATGGGGCTAAATATGATTCTTACATCCTTATTTAGATAATTGGCTTTTACAATGTGGTCTTGGAGTCTTTCTGTGTCTTTCTTTCCCAATCTCTGTACTATGTAATGCAATACTTTGCTCCAGGGCAAAAGTTTACTGCTTCTTCTTTCCCCCTCTGCTGCAGCAGTGTCTCCCACTCTGCCAGTGGAGGCACAGAATTTATTTAATGGATTTTACTCGTGTCTGTGGTAGAAGCTGTGCTGGCACCATTTGTATTTGGGTTGTGTGGACACCTACAGTCACACACACACACACGCACTGTGTGTGTAACTGCGAAGGAGGAGGCTTTGGCTTCCTTACCACGGGTCTCCTGAATGGTGTTGTTAGAAAGGGATTCGTGGACTCATAAAATTGAACGGGATGTTAAAGCCCATCCTGTCCCACCCTCTGCCATAGGCAGGGACACCTTCCAGGACTTTGACCCTTCCGGGGATGGGGCAGCCACAGCTCCTCTGGGCAACCTGTGCCAGGGCCTCACCACCCACACAGGGAAGAATTTCTTTTTAATACATTATCTAACTCTGGTTCTGTTCCTCTTAACTCCCTCTAACCATTTAAAGGCTTATAGCTATGTCACCTCTCCGTGGCTGGCATGGAATCATCTCCAGGCAGATCACCCAGGTGTGTGGGACATCATCATTGGGATGGGATGGATTTACTTCCAGAAGTGTCTACCTCCTCCTTTTAGTGACACAGAGAGACTGAGATGGGTCCTACGAGGGCTGGTATGTGCAGTGTGAATGTCTGTACCTTAGCATCTTGACTTCCAGTGACGAGCTGGTCAATGTATGCATCTAGAGCATGATTCATCCTTTCCCATCCCACACAGATGAATCATGTCCCAAATTCTGTCACATTTTCTGTCTATAATGGGAAAGACAGACAGCTCAGATGCACACAGCTGCACCATGTGTATGCAGGGAGAGGGGTGATGAGTCTCAGCTAGATGACTGTCCTAAGGTTATTCAGGAAATCTGTAGCTCATTGGGATATCAAACAAGGACACCTTCGTGTTTGAACCAAGTGCCTCATACGTGAAGAATTTTCAAAATGCTATCTGTTTTTTAATAATAAAAATAGTCAGGTCAGGTAGATATTTTAAGACACAAAAATTCTGTTTTCCTGCATATGGTTTCAGTTATAAAACCAGAGGGGAAAACAAATAGAGAAAATATGAAATATAAAACCCGTAGCTTCTAAACAGAATGTTTTTCAAAGGTTTCCATGAGGTGTTGGCTGTTCGGCAAAGCAGACTGTAAAACAATTTTACAAGCCACATTTATTCTAAGAGCTCCACTTATTGAAGTACAATTCAAACTCTTGTTCTGCCGGCCAAGTTCCATAAATTAAACACTTGTCCAATAACACATACCTCTCCACTGTTTCTTTTTGGCTTTTTGTGTTTGTCCGTCCCTCTCACTCCTTTTTTTTTTTTTATCCTTTGCAAATGGAAACAAAAAAGGTTTGCTTGTTTTAGGAATGGATTTAAGAAGCAGAGCAGTAAAAGTAAAAATAAGGTGAGGAAAAAGAAAACAGGTCAACAGACTAAAATGAGACTTTTGTTCCATTATTTTGCATCCTGCTGACACTGATTTACAGCTAGGGCTGAATCCGTGGTGTGAAGCCGCGTGATGTCAAACAGGCAACTCAAGTTGTGCCTCTGGATATTATGAGAAACCAGCCAGGTGTCCTGACAGCTAGGAAAGGAGGATGGGTGTGTGTTCTGCCTTCAGAGAGAGCCCAATATCCCTCCTTTCCCTAGAGTGTTACGGCCTTAGAGATGCGACCATCACCAGGACCAGCCTTTTCTTACAAGAGAAGGGACAGGGAAGGCGTGAGATATCCTGTCTGATCTGGAGCAGGAATGGGCCTGCAGATATGTCAAGGAAAAGCCCTGCCAGTAGTGCTTCCGGGCTCACTGTGCCTTCCCTTTCCCACCTTTTTTCCCATTTCTCTCTGCTGTCACATACCTTCAGCTCTCGCTGCTCTTTCAGTTTGGTCTAGAGCCTCATGTCCAGGCTGTGTCTAAATCTTGCAGATTCTTTCATTGAGTCATAAAGGCTGGAAAAAACTTCCAAGGTCATTGAGTTCAAACTTTGACCGATCCCCACCTTGTCACCCAGACCAGAGCTCTGAGTGCCACGTCCAGTTGCTCCTCGGACTCCTCCAGGAGTGGGACTCCAATGTTCAGCAACCCTTTCCGTGAAGAGTTGCTGTGTCCTCTTGTCCTGTTGAATCACTTCTCCTTCAGCACAGGACCTGTCCTGGTGGTCACACCTGCCCTATTGTGTCAGCATCTTCCTGAGTTTCACTTTGGTGTGACCCTCTGTCTTTCTCCTCCACACTGACCATGAGCTGCATGTCTTCATTTTCAGAACCAGCCACTGTTCTGTCTCATCAGGAGGGAAAAATTAACTCCTACATCCCATAACACTGCCTCTACTTGCCAGAAGTATTTCTAAAGATCCTCTCCTGTGGTGCAAAGCTTAGACATCCTAACACGAGCTCCATGAAATTAATGAAATTAATGCCTTCTTTAATCCAGAGAGTAGTGAGGTGGGAATAATACACCAAGAAACTGGACAATATCTCTGCTTTCTTATTAATTCACAGTGGAAACTTGGGTAAGTCAGCTACTGAATGTGTCTCATCAATTCGGAAGTGACCTCTTAAATGAGAATAAATCCTTTTCACTCACTATAGTGATTCAGGGTCTTACTCTGTAAGGCTTGAGTGTGATGATCATGGGCAGCCAAATGTGAATCAGTTTGGAGCTGCCAAAGAAATTGCTGCTCTTTGTTGAGAGCTACCTTCTGGCAGGCTGAGATACTATAACTGATGGGTGTGAAAGAGAGGACAGGGAAGGAAATGTGCCTTAGGACATTTTAGTGTGGAAGAAGGCAGATTTAATTTAGCTTCTGCTGAAGGTGATTTTAGGCAGCCTGTTCACGTTGCAGTAAGGTTGGAGGCAGTCTTGTGGTCAGTCTCAAAGACTGGGGACTGAACAGAAGATGGCAGGGACATCAGCTCCTTCGAAGGGTCAGTGGTTAAGGGTGATGATTCCTGCTTCAGCTGCCCACCCAACCTGCAAGAGCTCAAAGAGGGCTTTGAACAAGGAAGCTTTTCTGGTTTTCTGTGTGGCTGCTTTGGTGGTCCCATGTGGTTTTCTCACATCAGGGCGAGGCAGGGTTGGAGCATCCATGACTCCATCACTGCTCTGCAGGGACAGGTGATTGGTGATCTGCAACACCTGTGCTCCAAGACCAAACGACTGATGTTAACTGAGAAACCTAGTTTGTTCTATGCAGTTTCCTTGTTTCTAAACATGTAAGCTCTTCATCTGGGGTTGGATATCCTGTACAAGCCTTGGGGAGTTGGCAAAACCCCTTCATTTCGGTGTGAAATGCCCTGCTGTTTTTTTGCAGCCTATCTTAGCAAAGATTTGCCTGTAAATATTTTAACTGCAAGTACAATCACATGGTGTCTGCTGTTCCTGGGCTGATCCAGCTGAATACCAGGCTGTCTTTAGCAATGCATGGTAAACCACAGGCTGTAAAATGCTCGGTGCTGTTCACAGTGAATTAAAATGTCAGAGCTTGGCCATTATTTGGTTAATCTTGAGACAAAGCACTCAGCATTTTAATATGGTAACCGTAAAGGCATTTCTCCATATAGTTCACATTGCTTGCTCTTTAATAGAAAGTTAATGGGGATTTTCTTTTTTAGATAGCAACAATTTATCATGTGTTTCCCTGGTAACTACAACATCGTGAACCTTCCTTGAAAACTCCATTGGGATTCCTGCAATGTTTGTGAGCATAATGAATGGTAAGTGTAAGGCAAACCCATTGAATCACTTTATTTTAAATTCTGGCAGAGACATAATTTCCCGCAGTTCATAAACATTTACAAAAAAGGAGTTTACATGAAGAAAAACAGTTGTTTTTATCACTCAGATCAAAGAATACGTTTATCTGGATGTATGGATGCGTTTTCTGCCAGCTTTTGATAAACTCAGGTGACAATCTTTAAGAGGCTTCACAGACTAATGCGGAGCCTTTGAAGTCTGCAGCTTTGCTCACCTGAAAACACAGGCATCACTTCTGCTCTTTGTTCCGCGTGAGTCTGAAGTTTGCACTTCAAAGATTGTAAATGACAGGACAAATTTCCAGAGCTGCCGACTCCAGACTTACTGGAACAAAATGGGACAGTGTGGCATGTTGGAGGATGCTCAGGAGCAGGTTGGATGGGGCTTGGAGCAAGCTGGTCTAGTGGAAGTTTGTCCCTGTCCATGTCAGGGGGCTTGAAACTAAAAGACATTTAAGGTCGCTTCCAAATCAAACTGTTCAAGGATTCTCTAATTTGGGGTGCTGTCTTCACACCCCTGTGGCAGCTTAGCTACTCCTGTGCCATGGGATTGGCATTTATGCACTGGACAAATGGCCTTACGTCTTTTAGAAATGCAGTGCAAGGGATTCCCGTAATGTTAATGGTCTTTTCATCAGACCTAAGATGGGAGAGATGGAGAAGAATGAGGGCTGCAGATAAAAACTTATGTGATGGAGTCTGGCTGTCATCTCAGGTTTTATTCCTCCGCAGTTAATACAACATCACTTATATAAATGAAAGAAGGGTCATATCCATCAGTTTCAGTGGAACTGCTCTGGATTCTCGTTGTTGTACATAAAAAAATGTTTCTGGTGCTGTTTGCAAATGGGGGCTTGTTTACTGCAGAATGGAGCAAGGTTTCTCTTGCTTTTCCTTTTGTGAAAGATTTTGAAGGGGTGTTGCAGAACAACCCTGTTCCTTTACAGAAACTTCTAACACGAAAAAAATTTAAATGGATATATTTTTTTTTAAATTTACATATTTCAAAATGTTTAATTTTGCTTATTATTTTTTTTAAAAATAATATTATTTTTCTACAATATCACGCATAAGTGTGCCCTGTGGCTGTGAGGCCAGTGGGGACACTGCTGGCTCGTTCTGAGGCTGCCTGGAGTTGTGTCAAGTGTTGTCTAAGGTTCAGCCTTAACCATGGATGCAGGTGGTGCTATCCCCTCTTTCCAAACATGCTCCTGGTCCAGGACTTGAACTAAGACCAGAATCTGCCTTCTATCTTTTGGAGGCTGACTGAGTTATGGATTTAGTAACAGTCTCTCAAATCTTAACAGGGTTAAGATTTGTGAAATTCAGCACAGCACATCCCAGTGTATTGATTTATTTTCTTTCGTACAGAGGGCATTTTTCACCTGTTTCACTTGGCCGTGGTGGCAGCTGGGGCCAAGGGATGCCCGGTCCATAGCTGATGTTGGGAATGGGGTTAGTACCCATTGTACGGGGGAAAAATGAGACCAAAATCTATGTAATCGTGTATTTTAGGTGAAACATCCTCATTTGTGAGGAAAGGGAAGACAGACAAAAAAGAAAGAGCGTTTTGCCAGATCTCCTTCTGTGTATCACTTGCAAGTGTGAGTGCTGTGAATTCCCCAGACAAGGCTTGGAGATATGTTGAGTTTGAGCTTCCAGAGAAACAGGTCTGGAGATCCAGGGGGAGGTCAATGTTTGGCTCGTCCAGAGGAGAGGAAAGGAGGGAGTTGGATATAGGGACCTGATTAGAGTCTGTGAATCAGGGAAGTGGAGACAAAGTCATAGCCAATTTCTGCAATTAACACCTGGTTCTTCAAGTGGAAAAGAGGTGGAAATGTGGTATTGGTGTCTCTGAGTAAGGTACTCCCAATTTCACCCCATGTGTGTGAATAACACTGGGTTCACTCTCATAGCTGGGTGGATGAACCAGTTTGGGGATCACCTTTAGGCTGAGCAGAGCTCACTGCCTGAGGCTGGGAGTTAGTTGCAGGTGCAGAAGTGATTTGGAAGAACATGGAGGCAGGTATTTGGAATTTAAAATTTAAATTTATTCATTGAAGATTATTTTAAATTAAAAAAAAAATCAGTTGTAGAATTGGTTCATGATTTGCACAGTTTGGGCTTTTTTAAAAATGTTGTGTTTTTGTTTAGCTGTAGGAGCATGTAAGAAGATAGTGTTCAGGTGGGGTTATGAATATGAAATGAGTTACTGCAGAATGATGGTTAGGGTTGAATTTTGTTCATCTCATAGAGAAAAGCTGTGTGCTGCTCTCAGTAGATTTGGCTGCCTTATTCTGAGTTTTTTCTTGGTATGTACTGCTGCCCTTAGATCAGGGATAGCCTCTATGAAACTGGTGGCTACAGAGCCACAGTTATTTTCAAATTTGCAAGTCCTGTGATGGAGAATATTGATATAACTTTGTTTGACTACTTTAAGCTCTAGCTTCTTGTTCTGCTTTATGCCTTTTTCATTCTCGGTATTATTAGTACAAGTTATTTTTACAGGATTTGAAGGATGCATTGCAGAACCTTACTGCTGAACTTTGGCATGCTGGTGAAGGAAAATACAGATTTTGCATCAGCTTGTTTTACTCACAGTAAATTTTCACCCCAAGGAATATGCCTTATCTGCAGCCAAGGTTAGGTTTAGTGCTGGGTTCTATTGTAATGCTCAAAATGCAACGTTTTGTTTCAGTGAAGGCTTCCAGCTATGTGGAGGAAATATCTAACTAGTGCAAGTTATTTAAATGCCACACTCTTAGGCTTGTGTGACCCTGAGTGCTTTTTGCACAGCCAGTTCTTGGGTAATATAGGATTTATGAGACTGAGGGAGGCTTAATGAGGCTTACAATATAAATTTGCCAGTTGTACTGAGTCCAGTGCAAAGGTTGGGATTAGTTTGGAGGTCATGAAAAGTTGATTTGGAAAGCCACGGGTTTGGCTGAAGCTCGCCTGATGTGAAGGGAAGAGCCAAGGGCTGCTTCCACTTGCTTTGAATCCCTTAGTCTGAACCTCATTTGAGGTGGGGTTGGACTTGGGGTGCACCCCAGGGTCCTTGCTGTGGACCAAAATACCTCTCCACAAGGCTGCTTCGGGATTTCCTGTGTTTCCAGGAAGAACTGAAATGCTATGGTGACATAGACAGTGAAGAAACACACTTTAAATAATGTTGCCCTTGACATTAGATATGTCACCTCTGTGCCATGGTTATGTTTTCCATGGCTACAGCACAAGTCAAATCCCATGGCTGACTCCCATGCCCCACCATGAGCAAATACTTAGTTTTGCACTATGAGAGAGGAAAAGGTTAGATCTCTTTCTCTCTTTGGATACAAAAGAATAATCTTAGAGAGAAAGATGCCTTTTATTGCTAAAAAAGCAGTTCCAGGTCACTCCACATCCAGAAGTAACAGCTGCATTTAGCAGAGTACTTTGTCAGAAGAAAATAAAAAAAGATCAAATGCAGAAAAGGGAAATAAAAGAGTTACAGTCTGCATGTTTTAAAGCCTAGTTTAGCTAAATTCAGTGATAATTTTTCAAAGGAGAAAAGTACTGCAATAAAACATTTATTGTGTTTTTGTGCTTGTTTTCATTCCTTTGAGAAAAATGAAACAGTTTTAAGACTCATTCTGTACTAATTTTTTTCTTAGTTTTTCAGTTCAAGCATTAAACTACAACAACAACAAGAAAATCAGTTATTCACACAGTTCTCATTAGAGATTTTACTAGAGGAAAAAGTTGTAGCCTTCTGGATGGCTCGACCCACTCAAGAAGGCATCATTTTGTTTAAATGGACATTGGCAAGGTCCTTAATAAGGATATGAATCATTAAAGAAAATCAGATATTTGGAATTGAAATGAGGAAAAAAATAAAAAGATCTGAGTATAAAAAACCCTAAAATACATGTGCTAGGAATAACTCATCCACATGACTTGTGCTCAGACCCATTTGGTGGAGAATTTTTGAGGCCTGGGGCACAAAAAAGGATGTTTGGGCAGCAGAAGCCAACTTGGAGGCTGTAAAGTGATTTGTTTCTATTTCCATGTATCAATTTAAACAGTCAAATCAGCTTTACAACTCTGAAATAAACACAGTTGGGAGTTTATGTGAGGTCAGGATGGTGTAACTGTGTGTTTTGGACATGGTAGGGAAAGGAGAAGAAACATTTGCATCCAATTTGCCAACATGTTCTTCAACTGACATATCAACAAGCTGGTTGAGGTAATGGGAGAGGTAAGTATTTTAAGTTACAACAGTGCAAGAAGCTGAGAACCTGGAAAAGGGAATTAGTTTTGAAGTTCAGCAGTCATTCATAGCCAGATGCAGGGGATGGTGTGAGGGGACCTTGGGCACTGCTGTTCCTGCCTTTTTCCTTGACTCACGCTGGAGGTGGCTGCTCCTGAGACAGTCCTCCAGCAGTGACTTGGTGCGAGGGATTTTTGACTCGTGGGAGAACGGACATGCACGAGGCAGAGGACAAGTGACCTGTGGGTTGCCTTCAGCCCGCCAAAATATCATCCAGCCTGGCAGCTGCTTCTCCCTGACTCCTGTCCCAGACACAAAGAGCTGATCCACCTCTGCTGGCAGCTGGTTCCTGGCTGCTCCTGTTCTGGGATGAGACTTGATCAGAAAATACTTCTCTTAATTTTCCAGCCAAACATGGAAGAATGTCTTGCTTGTTGACTGAGCTGAAAATGAGGGCGGCTGAAGGGGACATCATGATGTTATCAGACCTGTATTAAGTTCTTGCTTTTCTGCAGTAATGTGAGTGCCTGGATTCTCTGGTCCCAACGGAGTTGGTTGAAGATCAGGATCTGTCCAAAGCTCCTGCATTCGTGACTCAAAGACATGAAGTCCCTGCTCAAGCCCCGCTGAAGTGAGGGGACACATGGATTGCTCTGTTGTCCTCTCTGGATCAGGCACTGGAACAGGCCACCTACTGAGCTGAAGCTTTTGGCTTTTCATCAGTTTTAAAACTAATTGATATGAATCGTGATAATGACTGGTTTGTAAATCTCGCCTTTGGCTATCGACAAAGCTGCTTAGAGAATTGCAAACTTTATATGACTGTGGATATCTCAGCCGTGTCGCTGAACTTGAGGGCAGCAAAACCTTCAGGGATTTACTAGTACAGAGAAACTCTTCCTGCTTCTGAAAGCCTCCTAAAATATTTTATGCCGCATATACTTACTTATCCCTGGACTTTCTGAGCATGGTTCTTCCATTGCCTAAGGCCTCAGTCAGCTTCAGAAACAACCCCACCCTAGCTTCTGAAAAGTGCATGAAGTGCCTTGTTTCGTGATTTACAGGTGGGGAGCCTAAGAGTAGGATCATTAAAGTCTGACATGTTTGCTTGTGATTATGGAAATATCTGTAATCAAACATTTTAACAGTCAGTGCTATTTTCTAATCTGTGTGTGTGCAGTCTGATGTCTTTTGAAGGCAGCAGGAGGCAGGAAGGCCTCACAACAGGGAAAATTAAGCCAATTATCTCTGAGTAGATGTAAGGACTAAATGCCCCAATTTTAACCTACCCACTTCAATACCTCTATGATTCAGCCTTTCCCTCTGCAGTGAAATGGGAACCACACTGCTGGCAGCTTGGGGCTGGACCTCAGGAAGGGAAGTGAGGGTTTAAAGAGCTTTTCAGCTCTTCACCTCTGTTCTGGCAACCCCTTCCAGCACCATGGGAGGTGTCTTGATGTCCCATGGATGGTATGGTGACGATTTGCCACCCCAAGCAGGCCTTAGTTCTGATCACAGGATCACACAATGGTTTGGGCTGAAATGGACCTTGAAGACCATCTCGTTTCCACCTCCTGCCATGGGCAGGGACACCTTCCACTATGTCAGGTTACTCCAAGCCCCATCCAACCGGGCCCTGGACACTTCCAGAGGTGGGGTTGGGCTTGTGGTGTGAGCTGCTATGGCTAAACCCTCTGCTATGGGTGGTCCTCCCAGCGGTATGCTGATGAGTGTCAGTCCTTTCCTGCTGCCTGTTCAGACTGGGACCCAAGATCCTCTCCATTGTTAATGACAGCATATTTTGGCCATAAGACCTGTCCCTCCTGCAAGACTGCTGCTGTGTGTAAAGTTTATTTCTGTATCATGGCTGAAGTACCTGATAAAATTTATAGAGGTCAGCAGAGATAAGTATCCCACAAAAGCCCTGTCATAGAAGTTTAAGTGGGTTTAAATATCCAAGCAATCTCGTGTGGAAAACTGAGTTTCAGGGATTTTGGTATTGCCATTGGTTAAATAGTTTTCAGGTCTTTATTATGCTATTGAAATACTTGAATCACCTCTTGAACTAAATGAAAGCTTACTGTGTGTGCATATAATTGTTTTTCTTTCTACCTATTACTTGATTGGGGTTGAGTAAGGTTAGCAAAAGCATTAAATTAATTTTCTTGTCAAGTTATGCATTATGAAGTAAGAGGTATAAAAGTTACATTATACATGGCAAATGTCTTGGGGGTTTGGTTTATAGACTTGTTTATATTTTTATTTTAATGATTATTGCTTTCTTCGTGTCATTTCCACTTTTGAATCTCCATACTCATTACATTTTTATTATCTCTTTTATAAAATAAATGGCAGCAAACCAGACAATTTCATTCTTGAAATAAATAGAACCAAATATATCTCTAGATAAATTAAATGTTGTGGCTGCAAGAGGGACTTTTGGGAAGTCACTAAGCTGAAGGCAAAGCCAATTAATAGCTGGCCTTTCATTTTTATGGACCACGGCATGCAGCACATCCATCTGACTTGGCAGATTTGAAATTTTCCAAGAGATAGCTGAACTACATTTAAAGATATGTCAGTAAAATTAGTGCTCGTGGAAGGCTACAGATCAACAGCCCCAGAGATCAAATCCTCGTGAGCTACGTGCAAACCCCACTGAAATAATTTTGAACATTTTCTCTTGACTTCAGTGGGTTCTGTGTGAAGGTCTCTGCCACCACAGCCTTTCCAAGGGCTAAGCAAATTTTGGCCAGTGATTATCACTGTGGATCTCAACAGATGCGTATTCCCAAACATGTTGTGAGACCTGTAGGTGTAGGTTGTTATTATTTGGAATCTCTCAAAGCACCAAACAGAAGTGTGTCTATTGCAGAATCACAGAATCACAGGATGGTTTGGGTTGGAAGGGACCTTAAAGATCATCTCATTCCACCCTGTGCCATGGGCAGGGACACCTCCCACTAGACCAGTTTGCTCCAAGCCCTGTCCAACCTGGCCCTGAACATTCCCGGGGGTTTGAGATAGAAAATAGGAGTTTAATTTGTATATCTGCAGTACAAGTGCAATTACTCTTCATAATCTTGTGGGTGAAGGGTCTAGAAAACCTGCCAGCAGCTGAGGGAGCTGCAGGTGTTTGGTCTGGAGAAGAGGAGGCTCAGGGGGCACCTTCTCACTCTCTACAGCCCCCTGACAGGAGGGTGGAGTGAGGTAGGGGTCAGTCTTGGCTGCCATGTCTGAAGTGGAAGGATGAGAGGAAATGGTTTTAAGTTCTGCCAGAGGAAGTTCAGATAGATATTAGAAAAAAAAAAAATTACGGCAGGAGTGGTCAGGCATGGGAGTAAGTTACCCAGGGAGGTGGTGGAGTCACCATCTCTGGAACTGTTCAAGAGGCATATGGATTTTAGGGTGATTGTGGTGGTGTTGGTTGATGGTGGGACTATGTGGTCTTGAATGTCTCTTCCAACCTCTGTGATGAGTCTGTGATAAAATTAACCTTTTTATACGTGGCCTCTGTTCTCTGTAAAAAAATTTGGTTTTGTGTATAGATTCTGTTTTTAACAGCCTTTATTTTTTTCATATAATTTTGTTGTTCTGAAGCGTATCTCTATGCAATTGTTTCCTTTGGGTCTAAAGCTACAGTCCCCACTATATATACACAACAAGTCCTGGGCTACCAAGTCCTCCTCCTGGTTGCCACCCATAAATCCAATTTATAACCCCATAGATAAACCCTTTCTGCATCTAAGAACTAGCCAGGTTTCTCCCTGGGTATTTCCATGTAAAATCTGTTCTAGATCTTTGTCAGATTTGATGTTAATCAGTTCCTTCCAATTTTCTCTTGCTCTCCCAGTCTTCTCCAGGCTCACTGGGAAAATTGAGCCGTGGTGGTAGTGAGACTAATTGCATTGCTAGGAACAACTGAACTGACTGAAATCATCCCAGTGGTGTGAGCAGTAACATTTGGTAGCAGTCAGGCTCTGGTGTGTTGAGCTCGTGCCCGCTCAGCTGACCAGGTTTGCCCTGTATTGTGCTCATATTTTTACACATTTGTCTGTACCAAACTTTTCCTTTGTTCCATGTTTCTATCCCAAACTATCTTGGAGCAGAGCCATCTTTTTGGACTGAGTATGCAGAACATGTGGCCTAGTGGGATTTATTATTAAGGCTTCCAAAAGGAGCCCGATATGAGTAGTAAGAATAATGTGAATAATACTGAAGAATATAAGCTTGTTAGAGCAACTAACATAAATCCTATATGTAAAAATAGAACACTAGCAAGAGAGTTCAAATTAATTTAAAGTAGGGTGTTTTGGGTTTTTTTAGGTCACTGGGATTTGCAAATGAATGGGGAATCATATTTCAAAACCTAGCATTTTCCCTTATAAATTTTCTAAACGGGAATTTTAGGAAATAACTGTTGAACTGTGCCATCCCTGTTACTCCATGGCAAACACCCCTCCAATGCATAGCAAGCAGGTTGCCAGTAATGATATTGTTGTTTTGAACTCTCTTGTTGGAGTTCTGCCTTGGGCAGCAGAGTAGGATTTGGGATCTGGTGCCTTGTGTGGTGGACAAAGCATTTCATGGCATTTAAGCAATAAGCAAAATGTTTCTTTTTACACAATCTTACTGTTGTTGGAGAGGGGGAAGAGAGATTGCGATCCAAAAGCCTCTTAAATGGGATTTGAAGAGATGAATAGCTGTGGTTACAGAAGCGAGAATTTATGGAGCCATTGGCTATTGCTGCCAATCCTAATGATAGTGTTCCATCAGGTAGTGTTGTTTGCATGGTGGTAAAAGTTCCAGTGCTCATCATGGAGCTGGGTGGACTGTACACTGCAGGAATGCACAACCAAGAGATAACCTTTCCAGAAGTAAGTAGGATCCTGGTTCCACAAAGAGACTTTGATCCGAATTGAAACCATGAAGTGAAGAGAGAGCTTAGGTGCGGAAGTGTGTGTAATCCATTCTTTTTTGGGGGGCTTTCTGTTTATTTTAGAATCATGGAGTCACAGACTGGTTTGGGTTGGGAGGGGCCTTAGAGACCATGCAGTTCCACCCCTTGCCATGGGCAGGGACACCTTCCACTAGACCAGGTTACTCAGGATCCCATCCAGCCTGACCTTGAACACCTCCAGAAAAAGGCAGTCTACAAACTCTTTGTCGTGTCAGTCCAGGCCCTTGTCCCACCTTCCTCCCCAGCTCTCCTGGAGCCCCTTTAGGTACTGGCAGAGTCTCTGAAGTCTCCCTGGAGCCTTCTCTTGTCCAGGTGAACTTCCCCCCCTCTCCTGGCTTGGCTCCAGAGCACAGGGGCTCCAGCCCTTGCAGCATCTCTGTAGCCTCCTCCAACAGGCCCATGACCTTTTGTATGCTTTGTTGCAGAAGTAAAGAGTAACAGGGTTAAAGACCTTTGTGAGTTCTATGGATTGTGTTCCTCACGACCACGGCACCTCTGGAAACAACCTGTAAATCCATATTGGTGTGGCTCTGGTCTGAGATGGCTCACACGGCTGGGGAATTTGGGAGCTCTGGCGCTGCGTGGCAGGATGTGACATGTTGGTCAGGGAGGGTAATGAGAGCACCAGGGAGCCTGATGTCACCTCTAGTTCATGTTCTCTCCTGTGTCAGGGGGCTTTGGAGTGACAGGCACACTGGTCACTGCCACCACAGGTAGCCCTGCAAGGGATGTGTCCCTGCCAAAAGGGCTGCGCACCCCGTGGTGACGGGTGTAACCAGCAAGGGCTGGGGCTGCAGTGTGGAGGTTAGGACAATGACAAGGGTATTCTAAATTTTATTTTCCCTCAGCTTGCTCACTGGATATCCAGTAAAATATTCCCAGGCCATTTCTGTCTATTTCTTTTAAACGATCTTTCTTGCCAGTAAATACGTGCTTCCTGTAGCTGCCACTTTTTATATCGAATTAGTAAAGCTTATTAAGTCCCCCATTATTTTGTTGCATGATGGAGAATACAGGTGTTTTTCCGCATAAAATGTTCACATGACACAGCAGGAGTAGCACTTTAAGCCTAAATGGCATGCACTTGGTTATCTAATTTTTGCACATTAATCCTCTCAAGATGTCTGTTAACACAAACCTTGCTAATTAACGTTGCTTTAGTGTCTGTAAATGTATGCTTCAGTTTTTTAAAGGAAACTGGAAGACCACAGAGTATTGTATTATGAATCATAATATCGATGACATTTAAAGATATGTAAAGTAATTTAGCTGGTACGTGATATAGAATTATACCGCACTCTAACCTCATCAACAAAAAAGTCATATCGCTGATACACCCATTTTTGTTTATGTTCCTAGACAACTACTGCTGTAGCAAGACTTGGGGAAATATCTTTACTTCAATGTGTTTTTGTAAGGAAAAAGAATGGATTCTCAACCAAAATAAATGTCTAAAAAGACGTGGAGGTCCAAATAAGTTACTCTAGATTTTTTTTTAGTAAGTAGAGATATACAGGCTCTTACAGAAGGTAAATCATCTAATCAAAACCTAAGAGAATTCACATCTAACCCTTATGCAAACAACAATGTTGAAACAAGCTCAAGTTCAAAACTATTTATACCAAAAAAGTGAGTACTTAAGGGACTTCAGGCATTCCTTTCCCTTCTTATTTGGAATGGGAAATAGCAGACAGCCTGTTGTCTTTGTTTTGGCATACCTGAGGACAGTGAATGTGTCAAACTTGCACTGTGGTCCTGAAATTTAAGCCTTTATTTCCATTCCAAAGGGATCTGGAATTTTAAGGTTACATGGACAAATTTCCGAATATTTGACTTGCAAAGCAATTTCTAGTCTTGAATTGATTTGTTGCTTGCAATAGCACTGTTCATCAGAAAATCTGAACCTAATTAACAAGCATCCAGCCTCCATCTTTCTATCATCCACTGACAGAAAACGCTCACAACAAAAATGGGAAAACTTGTACCAAAATTATGAAGAGATATTCAAATAAAATCACCATTTCTACACAAAATCTTGAGAATTATCTGTGGATTTGGTGGAGCAGAACTTGGTAGAGACTTTGGACAAAAACGGATGCACCTTATCACAATTTTTGCTCAAAAGGTTTGGACTTAAGACTCCCGTGGGCAATCTTAACCACAGACATACAACTTAAATCCTCCTGTTAGCAATATTATCTTAAACCTCATGGGTTATTTATTGCATGGTAATGTTTTTTACAGAAGGACTGATTAGCTGTTGGAGCAATCTACCAGAGAAGGCAGTGGATCACTCTTCTCTTGAAGTCTTCACCTCAAAACTGGAAGTCAGCGTTGCTGCGTTCAATACAGCAGCTACGGGATGAAGTTTACAGTCAGTATCACATGGGCTGAGTGCTCAAATGTCCTGTCTGGCCCGAGCATTTATGAATCTCCGTGTTTCTAAAGTGCCTACAGATCCTTGAATAAAAGACGCAGTTGGAAGTACAACATATTTTATGGGAGAGCTCCGTCTGCCTCACGCGGAGGTAAGGAGAACCTCACGTGGCTGCATGGTGAGCTCAGGTACAGCCACATTTCATTAAACTTATTACAACTTTCAGCCACATGGGTGCCTAGACATAAATAAGCAGGGGCAGGCCAGCTTTACTAAAATACATATTTTTCTCACTCTGACAGGCACGCAAGGGGCCGCAACTGCCTGTGTCTCGAGGACAATTTTAACAGCAAGACCTTTCTCCTCAGGGGACTGCTCTCACTTTTTCATTTAGAAGAGGAGAAGAGAAACCCAATCCTAAACATATGATGATTTTATTATGTGAAACGCAATAGGAAATGAAGTAAGAATATCAGGCTGCTTTCAGTTTCCTAGCAAGGGATTTTGTTTTAAGTTGGAAGAGGGGCAGCTGTGTTGGACGCTCACTTCCCTCCGCCTAAACATCAAGACCTCTTTAATTGTTGGGGGTCATTGGGTGAGCTGTGTGGTGCAAAGACAGAGCAGGCTTGATGGGAACTCCTGAGCTTTAATCCAGGCTCTGCTGGTTTGGAGAGGAAGATTCAGTTGAAGAAGCAGAGGTTAAAGAACTGCAGCAGCTCCTGGTTGTATCTTGGTGTGCACACAGGGATGCCTGAGTGTGTACGTGTGTGTGTGTGTGTCTGTGAACACCATAAGCAAGCCAGCCAAATTCCATCTTCACGGACAGTTCAATGGAAAGTTAGCTCGAAAATGCAGTATATCGTATTTCATGAATTTAATAGGGTTTTCATGATTTTACAAAGTGCTTCAACCAGACACTCATGGCTGGAGGCTGCACAGCAGGAGACCTAAAACACTGCATCTGTGTTTTTCAACTCTTGCCAGAATCCATTGAATTTGATCCGGAATGACTATGCATCTTTGGAATGTACATTCACTTTTCTCTTGCCTTATCCAAATAAAAGAGGGAGATGGGGGGGTTGAGGGGGAGGGAGAAAAGAGTCCTATGAGAATTCCATATGGAAACACTAAACTAGCATTATAAAGGATTTCCTATAAACAAAATTACGGTCACAAATTTTGGACTTGGACCACATTTGAAACAAAGGGCCCTTTGTCTCCCTCTTTTTAATATATTATTTTATCTATGTTAACACACTCGTTTTTATTTTTTTTTATGGCAATAGATAAACAGATGTACACGTATACACTCATGCAAAAATGAATGTATATATTAGTTTGAGGTCCAGTTGCAATTTCTCGTAATTTTTTTTTCGATTGCAGAACTCCTAACAAGAGCAAACTTTAATCGTTCTGTGCACTAAATCCCTTGAAAATAAATATCCAGGGCAACTTCAAAAGCACTTAATTAGAAGCACATGTGTGGTGTTACAAATTTCTGGCTGAGGCGGCTGAGTTGTAATTTAACGTTATGATCTGCCATAAATATTATCCATAATGAGCAGACTTCATGTTACACTTCTGTACGTCAGATAACTGCAATATTTTTTGTCTGCTTTTGTTCAATCACTGAGCCTTAAGTGAAGTTTAAAATTAGAAAGAAAGGAAAAAAGAAAAACCAGTTTTCCCACTGGGGAGCTGAATATTTCTGTCCTCCTAGCTGTAAAGAAAGCTATTGATTTTATTCTGTTTTCTTTGTAACAGTTTAAAAATGTGGTTAACAGATAATAACTTGGAGATGATGGGGGAGGTGGATTGATAAGGATTGGAAGTTGGTGAGATGATGAGTTGTTTTCCATAACTTTCTGATAGCAGCTTCCTGGGATATTTGCTGTGTTCCCCACTCCCAAAGCAAACTCCAAAACCCCATAAGCTTGTTTCTACATGAAAATCTAAACTGTGTCTGCCCTTGTGTTGTACCTGAACCAAGTCTATCACACTGCAGAAACCTGATGGCCGAGGATAAAATTTTCTGTGTTAATTTTAGGCAGTTTGTGAATTGGTTTTGCAGCCTTGGCACAGACTGAGCATGATTATATGTACATGTGTGTGTGTGTGTGTGTGTGTAAGCAGAGGGTAGTGAACCAGACAATAAATTTACAGTGCAAATGTGCAGCTGTGGGGATTTTGCACTGGTTGCCTAAATGTGTGTGAAAAAATGCACACATAGCATGGGGCTGTAGAACAAGCCCACAGCCTCCTGACTCGTATAAAGAGGCAGTTTGGTTTGGACTTGGACCAGACACATGGGCCGAGTGTTTTTTGCCTTGAAGAGTGCCCAGGGACCCTGTACCTATTTAAAATGACAAGCCTTATCTGGTGTTTCTGACTTCAGGTATCTGAATCTTGCCCTGGCAGGCTGTTCACATGGCCACAGCCATATCTTATTGTTCAGCCTGGAGGAGAGAAGGAGGGTGGCCTTATTGCAGCCTTCAAGTACCTGAAGTAGCCACAGGAGGGCTGGAAAGGGACTTTGGACAAGGGTCCGGAGGGACAGAACAAGGGGGAATGGCTTCCCACTGAAAAAAGGCTGGGTTAGATGGGATATTGGGAAGGAATTCTTGGCTGCAAGGAGGGAGGCCCTGGCACAGGTTGCCCAGAGGAGCTGTGGCTGTCCCCGGATCCCTGGAATTGTTCCAGGCCAAGTTGGACAGGGTTTGGAGTAAGCTGGTCTGGTGGAAGGTGTCCCTGCACATGGCAGGGGGTGGAACTGGATGAGCTTCAAGGTGCCTTCCTTCCCAAACCACTCTGTGCTGATTCTGTGACCCTTTTAGCCTGAATGCAGGGCACAGGAGTGCTGCTCTCTCCTGGGATATCTCTGCTAGACAGAAGACATTGCGTGTCCTCGGCCTACACTCCCTCCAGCAGAACGAGCATATCCTGCCTCTTCTCCCACTCACACCAGCCTTTTTGTTGGAACCGCTTTTCTGCTTGATTAAAAAAAAATAAAATACTGCAAGAGTGAGTAAAAATCTCTGTCCAAGTGCCTGGGGTGGGGACGTGTCTCTGTCGACTGCAGCATCTCCACATAAAGCATGGCTCCTGCAGCTACATGCTCAAGGAGCAATTCAGAGCAGGGAAGCGGTGAGCAGGGATACAGCAGCTCCGAGCTGCAGGCACCAGAGGCCCAGATATAAATCAGATAGACGGCTGGAAGCAGCACGCTCTGTGGGCATGGTAACAAGGGGTCAGATGGCTGTGTGGTATCGGTACCTGTCTGTTTGGTTTTGGCCAGGCTCTCCAGCTGCTGATGCTGCTGCTGGGGAGAGACTGGGGTGTCTGGGATTACAACTCCTCCCAGGAGATATCAGGCTCTCATAGGAACAGTATCAATTTTTGTGGCAGAAGGAGGAGCTGCAAATCCAATTCTCCGGCGTTTCCCCCACAGGACTTTCTGTCTCAGCTCTGTCTCTCATTCCCAAAATACCTGTATGCAATTTTTGCCTCTGCTGTTGCAGAGCCTTGAGCTGGATCACATCCTATCAGTTCCCGTAGCTCATATCAGATACTGCAAGCTGCAAGCCAAGTTCATTCCCTGTGCTGCCTCCCCTCAGCCCAGGTGAGCTCACAGGGATGGATCTGTACGCCTCTTTTCCCTCGTCAGGTAGTGCAGAGCAGAAGCAAGGCCGTAAACCTTCCAGGTGACAGGTTATCTCCAGAAAGGTTTGCCAAATTACTTTATAAACTTCAGATATGTACGGGAGAAGATAAAAGCTATAATATTGCCCTTCAGGACCCCATGATGGATATGCTGCTCAATCTCCGACTGTGTTGGATGTATCTGACCAAATCATTCATTACGATGGCAGAAATAAAATACCTCTAATCTCCCCCTCCCCTTCCACTTCCATCTCTCGCTTCTGGAACCACAAGTGCCAAGACATGGAGAGTCTGTTGTCAAGGTATTTCTACCACAGATGATGGAAGTGCCCATTCCTCTGCGACTTCCAGCATCGATCTGTAGGCTGGGAGGGTTCAGATAATACTTGGAGACCTCCAGAGCTGTGTTTCTGAGTACAATCAGCACTCAGAGTCATCTCCAGTAAAGCTTTTAGAGGCACATCCAATAGTTTGGGCTACTTACCAAACCAAATCTAAACCAAATACAATGCTGGAGAAAAGTTTCCCAGCCCTTGTTTCAAAATGACATTTAACACTTCACAATTTGCTTCCAACCAAGGATCACAAAGTTATTTAGAAGTATGAATCATTTCAGTGTTTCAGAGAAACCCCCTGAAGGCACCCACTGCCACCACTACACCTCTGTCTGGCCACGGAGCCTCAGGTGACTTTCCCAGCATGGACTGGAGCAATGCAGCTCTGCTGGAAGTGGAACCTCTCTCCATTGTGACCTTATTTGCCATCAATTATTGGGGTGTGTGCCATTCTGGGCAAAATGGGGATTATCTGACACACTCCTTCAAACACGAGCATAGGAAAGCTGTATGTGAGAGATGTGAAGAGATACTTAAAGTGAAAAGTACTTTGTAATCAAGGTCAAACTCTAGTAGTAAGTTTGAGCCAAATAAGAGCTCAGATTTCATGTGGCTACACACTTTTTCATCTTCATTTCTTCACCTCTCTGTAGTTTACCCTGTTTGCCTCCTGTAGGCTTGGGGACAGCCTTCAAACCAAGCAGTCTGGTAATGACGGTCACGATAATTCTTCCTTTTGGCTGGCTTGCATTCAGCTTTTCTTAACTGAAGCACAGTTCTCTGTCACGGTCCAAAGAACTAACATCCAGCTAAACATGGTAGAGTACAGCTTCTCTGACCAGCTGTCCTGAACCCACAGAGGTCATCCGCGCCCCTCAAACTGCTAAAGTGTGCAGGGCTGTGTGATGTGCTCGGGGCGGACGAAAAGGACCTGCTGCCCCGGCCGCTTCGTTTTTCGGGACGTCGATAGGTGGAGCTGAAGAAACGACGCAGAGCGTGCGAGTGAAGGCGTATATGGGTGTGTTTGCCTTTTTTAGCGTGCTGGGAAGGGATCGCGCTCGTGGAATGACAGATGTGTAGCTGTGCAGTGAAGGGAGGGCGTGAAGGGGCACAAGGCTGCTGCAGAGAGTGATGGGGGAGAGACGGAAAAGGAACGGAGGGCGTAGAAACCTACGTTTGGGACAAAATACCTTTTCTCTTGTATACAGGCCTCCCCGGCGCATATTCTGCATCTGATTCAGCTTCTACACGTACAGCATCAAAATAGACTTTATTTTTCCTGGTAAATCTCGCACAGAATGAATTCTAGCGTATGATTTTGCATATCTAGCTTAGATTAGACAATCACTCGAGCTTTTTGCGTCAGAGATGTCCAGCTTGAGGTGATCTAGAACTCAGTTAAAGGCAGGTCAGGTGCACTTAACATGTCCCTCTGCCTAAGTAAATCACCTTGTGAAAGAAGCCTTGGTAGTCAGTGTAAATAAGGATTCTCATGTCATGGTTTGCTTAGTCTGCTAATCAAAACATGTAGCTCTGAGCACTTACCACCATTTAGTGCAGCTTATGAAAATCAAGCATCATTATTGCTGTCTGATACATTATCACCAGCAGCCATATAATGGGCAAAATGTTCCTGGGTTGGAATGAGTGCAATTTATGATTCTAAATTGTTATGTATAAAGAAAGAAGAGTGCAGCTGGATATTCATTAGACACATTCAATTTAATGTATTGAAAACAGTAAAGAATATGTTTTAATTAATAAGCCAAGTGCACATGGCAATAGAATCTGTAAAGAGAGCCCACAGAGCTCTGCAGCTCTCACTGGGGAGTGAAATGGCAAAGCTGCTCCTTCCTCTAGAGTGAGGTGACCTGTATTCACCTGCAGAACACAATTCACCCTCTTTGGTTGTCTCAGCTTTATTGCCACACTTAGAGGATTTTGCCCCTTAGGCCCATCCGTGATACAAAAGACATCAGATGTTTTTATGCACCTCAGTGTTTGGACTTCCAGTTTGAAAATCTGTTTCAGGAGGAAGATAGCTAGCGTATTCCAAAAATGAGGGCCTTTGGTCAAATTGCTTTCAGAAAGGGCACTAAAGAAGGGTTAAAAAGACACTAAAAACATTGCAAATGTTGCCTCTGTGCTGCAGTGTTGGAAGGAATGAATGGGAAAAAACAGGACATCTTCAACAACTGTGAAGTTCATGTCCCTAGATGACCTTCAAAATCAAAACTGCATCACTGACATTTCCCCCAAGAGTCTGAAAATGTACTGAAGATATCAACCAAATGATCTATTTGTTGTGAGGTCTTCTTAAGAAGACCCAAAAATAGAAAAGCAGTAGCATGAACAGTTATTAAAGTTAGTCTTTGGAATGGAACTTTCATTCTAGCTCAAAAATCTTGTTGAAGAAATTTTTGGCACCTGACATTTACCAGGTTTTTTAGAAGCCAGGAAGTGAATCACCTTGGAAAATCTGAACAAAATTTTCTTGGCTGCCATCATGCAAAGGCAGATGAAATGTATTTCCAAAATATAAGAAATTTTTAATGTGATTGTTAATTCATGCTGACTAGCCCAAAATAAGGCAATATTTACAGTTTGTAATTTAAATAGAATCTTCTTGACTCTTACTGAGTTGATAATTTGTTATTTGATAGAGAGGGATGGGTATGGGTTCCAGTGTTATACTGTTTATATTCATCCCTAGGAAGGGCCTTTCCTAAAAAAATCCACAAGTCAGATGTAACCATTACCAGCCAAAACTGGGATCTCTCACTGCCAGAGCCCACTGAGTGGGGCCATTTACATCCCCTCAGGGACTGACTGTAAAAGGTGAAGCCATTTCTCCTGAAACGCTGTGGGTCACACCACTCACGGAGTCCGTGCTGAAGGGAACAACCTCAATGCCCATGCCCTGCTTAACCTTTTAGAGATTAAACCATGTCAAGAGAAGCTCAACATGACCCATCAATGTGCACTTGAGCCCCGAAAGCCAGCTCTATCCTGGGCTGATCCCCAGCGTGGGCAGCAGGGGAGGGGGGATTCTGCCCCTCTGCCCCGCTCAGGTGAGACCCCACCTGCAGAGCTGCCCCAGCCCTGGGCTCCAACAGCACAAGGACCTGGAGCTGCTGCAGCCGGTCCAGAGGAGGCCACGGAGATGCTCCCAGGGCTGGAGCCCCTCTGCTCTGCAGCCAGCCTGGGACAGCTGGGGCTGTTCACCTGCACAAGAGAAGGCTCCAGGGAGAGCTCAGAGCCCCTGGCAGGGCCTAAAGGGGCTCCAGGAGAGCTGCAGAGGGACTGGGGACAAGGGCTGGAGGGACAGGACACAGGGAATGGCTTCCCAGTGCCAGAGGGCAGGGACAGATGGGATATTGGGAAGGAATTCTTTTTCTGTGAGAGTGATGAGGCCCTGGCACAGGTTGCCCAGAGCAGCTGTGGCTGCCCCTGGATCCCTGGCAGTGTCCAAGGCCAGGTTGGACAGGGCTTGGAGCAATGTGGGATAGGGGAAGGTGTCCCAACCCAAACCATTCTCTGATTCTAAGGAGAAAAAGCCCCAAGCAGAAGCTCTGCTACCACAGGCAATGTGTGCACACAACTCTCCCTTCCCCAAGGAGTAATTGTAGTGAGAAGCGGTGGCTTTCTAGTTATAACATAGCTCTTGTACCACGCCATCTTCCCATATATCCTGCAATGAACTAAACAGGTTTTCGTCTGGAGACGTAATTGCTCCTTACAACACCCTCATAGCGACCCTTGAGGGTGTCTGAACTACAGGGTGGACTGAGAGTCTTACTATAGCCTGGATGTGTTCATAGTGCTGCAAACCCATGACAAGGATCCTCCACCCGGTGTTGTGTCTGCCGGGGTGTCCTCCAGTGAAGGTGTGTGATTGGCTGGGCCTCCCTGCACAGTTGAGAAACTGCTTTGAAAGGCAGGCGGGAAGAAACCACCTTCTTTTCAAATTAAATGAGTTTCTGGCCTGAATGAAAGCGTCTGGCCTGGCAGAGAGGTGAACAGCATACTCAGATGAGTCTTCCATGAGCAGGAAGAAGCACCTCCGCACACACTCAGGGAGTTTGAACTCACCAGGGAAACGTGGGGTGATTTTGTCCTCTTGCAGAGTCGAGCCTGTCTGCTTCAGCCTGCAGTGGGTTGGTAACTGAGGATGGCTCCTGGTCACGTCTTCCTAAAGCAAAGAGATACAGGAGTCTGAAATGTTGGACAGCCGTAGAGCAGGAGTGACCACAGGATCATAATATCAGAGAATGGTTTGTGTTGGAGGGACCTTAAAGACCACCCAGTTCCAAACCCCGCTGCCATGAGCAGGGACATCTTCCACCATCCCAGGTTGCTCCAAGCCCCATCAAAACTGGCCTTGGACACTTCCATGGATGGAGCAACCACAGCTTCCCTGGGAAACCTGTGCCAGGGCCTCCCCACCCTCAGAGGGAAGAATTTCTTTCCAATATCCCATCTAACCCTACCCTCTGTGCAGTGGGAAGACATTACCCCTTGTCCTGTCACTCCAGACCCTTGTGAACAGTCTTTCTCCATCTTTTTGTTGTTCCATTCAGGTATTAAGGGCCTTAATTAGGTCACACCAAAGCTGCCTCTTCTGCAGGCTGAACAATCCCAATTCTCTCAGCCTTTCCTCACAGCAGAGCTCCTCCATCCCTCTGATCATCTTGGTGCCTCCTCTGGACTGGCTGCAGCAGCTCCAGGTCCTTGTGCTGTTGGAGCCCAGGGCTGGGGCAGCTCTGCAGGTGGGGTCTCACCTGAGCAGGGCAGAATCCCCCCTCCCCTGCTGCCCATGCTGGGGATCAGCCCAGGGCAGGGGGGTTCAGGGCTGGGGCAGGTCCAGCTCTCACCCCCAGCACCCCCAGGTCCTTCTCCCAGCACTGCTCCCTCTGCTCATCCCCAGCCTGGATTGATCCCGGGGGTCGCCTTGGCCCAGGTGCAGCTCCAGCACTTGCCGCTGTTAAACCTCAGAGGTTCCCATGGGCCACTTCTCCAGCCTGTCCAGGTCCCTCTGGATGTCATCTCATCCTCCAGGTGTGTCAACTGCACCTCTCAGCCTGGTGTCATCTGCAAATTTGCTGGGGGTGCCCTTGATCCCTTTGTGTCATTAATGAAGATATTCAATGACACTGGTGCCCATATGGAGCCCTGAGGGACACCACCTGTCCCTGATGTCCACTGGGACTCTGAGCCATTGACCACAACCCTCTGGATGCCACCATCCAACCAGTTCCTAACCCATCTAATAGTTCTCCCATCAAATCTATTTCAATTTAGAGAGAAAGATGTTGTGGGGGATGGTGTCAAAGGCTTTACAGGAGATCGGTAAATAAAAGGTGAACGTATTTATAAGGCAACACACCAACAACTTGTCTAGGTGTAAAAAATCTTTGAGAAGCACCATGGGATAAATAACCCTGTTTCTGGAACCACTGTGAAGGTATGGCAGGTGCATCCCCAGGAGGTGAGCAGAAAGTAGTTCCTTTCTGCTGTGCTTTAAAAAGATTTCCCCAAGTCAACAACAAAGACAGACACTTTGGTGCCTTTTCTTGTGTACAACACACCCGGCCTGCGCTCAGAGGAGCTGTGGGTTGCTGACCCAAATGCTCACCACTCATATTTCAGCACAATGAAACAGACATATGCTTGTGTAAGGAGTTTCTTTGCATAGGTGGTCCAGAAGAGTCACCGGTCTAAAAAGTCTCTAAAAGGCTTTTTTTTTTCTTTCCTTTTTCTGTCAAAAGCTGATGATTTTTGGAAACTACAGTTTTAATGGAAGAAGTGTCATCTTTGCTAATATCTTCAATTGAAGATGTACGTGGGAACGAGCTGTTCCATGGGCAGTAGAATTAACAAAACCATGTTTCTTGTGGACATGTGTCTCAGGTTTGAACTTTCTGGTTAAACTAGGGTGCCAATTTAAGATTTTCCCATAGCTGTGATATGAATAATGTCTCTACCCAACACAGATTCTCCACACTCTGATAAAGGGTAACTGGAGCCTCTCTTATTCTGTCTAGTGCAACTAATCAAGTCCCTGTCTTCCCCCAGGCTGTAAATTTTCATGAAACATGTACAATTCTAACAAATTTTGTTGAAACAGGTTCAAAAGTTGTCAGGGGGACACGAAGAGATGAGATGATACATGCATAAGTTGGATCATGTAAGTCCTTGTTTTCTTTGGAAACCAGGGTAGAAACATTCTCCACAGGCAGCTTGTGAGGCAGAAAATGGCTATTTATGGAAGTCTTTACACTCTTTTCTGTCCTGTGAAGGGATAAGATAGAACGGGATGTCTCTTGGCTTCTCTCCTCTGTATTGTTTATGATGTATAGGAGAAGGAGTGTATGGAGGTAACCTACGAGGGTTTGTCAGCAATTGTCCCTCTTCCTCTTGCAAGTTTTCTAAATTCTTGTTGTGCCTCCTTTTGACAAACAGAACCTCAACAATAGGCTTTCACATTTTCAGTTCTAGTGTTTCACTGCTTGTCCTTGCTGCGACTTTCATTGAATACTCTTTGAGCTGTTTCGACAAGACCGTGTGAATCAATTCAAGTGCCAGTATTTAAATTTTAAGACAGGTTTTCTGAAGACCAAAGGTTAAGCACTGGTGTTATATAAACACTTAACAAAAGTTCCCCCTTTAGATACTTTTCCTTATCTTATATTTTAGTAGACTCTCTGTCTTCAGACAATGCTTTAGACTAGACATAATAAAAACACAAAAAATAAGCTATTTTAAAAAATCCACCCATTTTCTATCTTTATATAAGAAAGAAACATCAATGATGCAAGCTCATTTTCCCACTCACGTGTCCTCTTTCTTACCTGAAGGAATGGTGGGAGACTTTGGATGCCCCACCCCTGGAAGTGTTCGAGGCCAGGCTGGACAAGGTTTGGAGCAGCCTGGGACAGTGGAAGCTGCCCCTGCCCATGGCAGGGGTGGAAGAGGATGATCTTTAAGGTCCCCTCCATCCCAAACCATTCTGTAACTCTATGATAAAGTTTGAATATATTATCTCAAGACAATGTCCGCTCAAAGCCCAGTTAGATTTATTCTTCTCTTCTTGTCTCTCTTCACTAATTCAAGACAAAGAAGTGATAAAAACATCACTGTTTTGATTTTCAACAGGCCGCAATTCCTAGGAGCTGGACCTCAAAGCTCCATGTGTCCTGGGTGCACTGCGAAGGCCAAACCTACTCCTTATAATTTTCGCTCTTTTGATTTTCAGTGTTGTTTTTTAGCCAGTCCTTGTTGTGGCCAGTACCAATGACAAGGGAAATATTTATAGTGCTGAAATCAAAGGGGCACAAGGCAGTGCTAACAGCACTCCATCACTTCCTTTTTCAAGGGAAGGACGTAGCTGCAGACTTACAGATCACTCATTAGGATAGGAATATTTATCTCATGGAAAGCCTTTGTGTTACAACTGCAGGGCAGTGAAATGAGCACTGGTTTTTTTTGCATGGTTCACAGTTTTTCATCATCCAGTTTGAACATTGCTGGTTCAGTCAGAACACTGTTTTTTTGATGGAGACAGTGGTGCACAGGGCTATTCCTCAGGCTTCTTCACCCACTGTTTCTTGTGCTGTCTGTGCACTCAACCTTTCATTTACTTATTTTATTTCTTTTCACACACCACCTATTTTTGTGGTTCGTGATGGAGTTTACAAAACAATTCAGAGGGCCAGCTGAGATCTGTAGGTACCCACAGCTCTGGTGCTTCACTGTAGGTCCTCAATGGCTTCAGGCTCTGAACCTAAAATCAGATGATCATCTTCATCAGTCCCTAAGCTCCTCTAAATCTGGGTGAGTGTTTGTCTCAGGCCACCCATATCAGGAGAATGACAAAGGCAGGGCAGGAGAGTTTGACATGAGTTGGGGTGGAAAAGCTCTGGGAAACGTGGGAGATGCAGGCAGGAGCTGCAATGTGGATTGTCACCTTATGCTGAAAGGTTCAAAGGTGCAAAATCTGCAGGGCCATATCAACTTTTACTTCCTATCTCTCATTTTCCTCCTGCCCTCCTGCAGCAATAACCTGCCCTGGGGAACTGCCTCTTTTGCCTGTGCAGAGAGCTGGCCCAGGCTGCACCACCTGGCCGTGGCTGTTTCCTCTCCCCTCTGCTCTAGCTGCTGAAAACCTGGCAACAGCTCCATGGAGTGACGGGAGCCTGACAGAGGGGATGTGAATAGCTCCATCTTGATTGACAGCCCCTCCACAGAGTAGTCTGTCAGATTAATTATCTGTACTTCAGAAATCCCTGGAGATCCCATCACCATTTCACAGTGTGCTGTAGAAACATATCATGAAGTTCCAGCCCCTTTTCCCCGAAATGGCAATCTGTCTCCAAGATAAGAGGCAGCAGGTGGAATCAGCTTGTGGATGGCAGTAAGGAAAGAAAAAAGGTTCTGAAGGGTTTGGGAAATGCACAGACACCGCAAAGTGGTGTTTCCCTTTGGCTAATGGCATCAGAGTTTCCTCAGTGTCCTCTGAAAGTAGTGGTCTCCAGTAGCTGACCACCAGCCTGGGTCTTGTTCCCTATCTGGGTGGGTGTGCTCCAGCCACGAGGTAGCAGAGAGCATCATGTTGGATGAAGACCCAGAAATTTGGGTTCCAGTGCTTGAACCTGCAGATGTTCACTCTGTTGATAGAGAAATAAGGCTAAAATTTTTTATTATTATTATTATTATTATTGTTTCCAAAGCAGCTGTCAAAGCGAATTTGAGAAAAGGGACTTTTAAGTAGTGCTTACATGAGGAATTACTCATGGAAAATTCCTCCTCTGAACTTTTCCAATTTCATTAACAAAGGAATGTTTATAAAGCAAAGCACTGCACTGGACACTGACATTTCTAAGTTTGAAATTGCTCTTGTAGCAGTTGAAATGAAGTTCAGGCATCAGTTTGAGAGCAGGTACTACATCCGGGTGGAACAAGGACCTACTTGTGGCAATCAAGAGAAAAAAATATTCCTTGTGAGACAATGGGGCAAGCACTGAGAATATGAGTGAAAGCATCTGAGACAGCCTGGTGAAAGCAGTTCCTTGATCAGTCTGTTTTCTGAAGTGACCATTACTTAACAAGAATAAATAATTATTTTTATCTTGAGCAAATATTGGCAATCTTTAAAAGAGAGATGAATAATAAAATGATAGAATCATGGAGTGGTTGGAGCTGGTAACGATCTTTAAAGGGGAAGGGGTCTTTAAAGATAATTCAGTTCCAAGCCCTCTGCTATGGGCAGGGACATCTTCCACGAGACCAGGCATCTCCAAACTCCATCCAGCCTGGTCTTGGACACTCCCAGGGACGGGGCAGCCACAGCTTCTCTGGGCACCCTGTGCCAGGGCCTCACCTCCCTCATAGGGAAGAATTTCTTCCTAATATCATAACATCAATCTAACCCTGTCCCCTGGCAGTGTTTCCTCTTGTAATTTCCCCTTGTACTATGACTCCATGCACTTTCCAAATTCCTTCTCCATCTCCCTCTCTCATGTGGTTTATGGACTGTCAGTGCACACTGATGGATCATACTGAGCTTCTCATCCATCAGCACTCCCAAGTCCTTCATCTCAGAGATTCTCTCAATCCATTCTCTGTCCAGCCTGTGGGTTTTGGATTGCCGCAGCCCAGCTGCAGAGCCTTGCATGTGGCCTTGTTGAATTTCATCAGTTCACCCAAGTCCAGCTCTCAGGGCTGCTGAGCACTGTGAATGTCATATTGTTTGTTACCAGTAACTACTCAATGTCTGCCTTGAGGCAGAGGTTTCTTATGCAGAGACAAAATTCCTGATAGCCTTTCTGCCCTATAATTGCATCCTCATTAAAGTTAGGCTAACATAATATTCATTTTCTTTTGTTTTCTTGCTTTGTGTATTTCAGCCAATGCTGAAAACTCCTGCTCTCCCTATATCCTTCTAAATTATCTTGTTCTAAAAGCCAGCCAGCTTTAAGGACCGTCCTGTGTCATTCATGGGCTCATGATCTCTAAGGGGTAGATTGAAGGTTTTCTTTTATCAAGTACCACACGCTACTCCTGGAACTGATCAGTGATTTGAACTTTCACATCAACTTTCACTGAAGGGTGATGAGAACCTTCTGCAAACATAAGGACTCCTGTGCCCATTTTGCTAACGGATCATAGAGATTGAAGGGCTCACTGAGGCCACGTGTCAATGGTGTCGAACACAGAAGCATCATTTTTCTGTCTAGAATTTCCGGATATTTCTGGTCTCTATTATTTATCAGCTACTAAAACTCATCTTGCCAAAGCATATTCAAATTTAACAAGAAGTGAAGAACTGGAATACCTCATTTATTACAAAGAAAATCTTTGCTGTGAGGGTGGTGAGGGCCTGTCACAGAGTGCCCAGAGAAGCTGTGGCTGCCCCACCCCTGGAAATGTCCAAGGGCAAGTTGGAGGGGGCTTGGAGTAACCCTGGGGTAGTAGAAGGAGTCCCTGCCCGTGGCAGGGGGTAAAACAGGATGAGCTTTAAGGTCTCTTCCAAACCCTTCTATGATTCTATGATTTTATACCTATGGGCAATTTTGATTGAGATTTGGTGTGGAACACAAAATACCTATGCTTTCTAGTAGAAATGGAGTAACAGTCATGAGAGTAAGAACATTTGGCAAAGTTTTTGTTCCTAGTACGTGTAGAAAAGGCAGGCAAGGATCTCCTAGCATGGAAAACAGATAAATAGGCTCCAGGGAAAGAAAATTTCTCAATGTCACCTTCCTAAGAGAAACTTCTGAGACCCCAAATATAGCTTCCCTGATGCTAATACTATGCAGAAAGGAAGCTTGGGCTATGTCACCAAGATACTCAGCAGTTATGAGGTGCATATTTTAGAAGATCATGTGAGGAATTAAGCATGAAGTTGCCATTTAATTATACATTTATGCACTTGCCTTTTTTTTTTATTTTAAGCAGACTCTTCGCTGAGCATTTGCTTCTCTGAGTTAATGACAATAATTACATGAAAATCCATTCGGGCTTCTCAAGATGCTGAATTTGCAAACTGGCAATACAAATACTTTAATACTCATTTAAATACACTGTAATTGCACTTGATTCTAAGTAGTGGCATTTTAAAAGCTGTGCCATTTGTAAATATTAGATGTCCCCCTCCCCGCCCTCACTTTAACATCAATCCTGAGTGTATCTGGTTGATGTCAGTCTTGATAAATTATTCTGCTGAAAGAGCTGACCATAAAGAATAACATTTTCCATTAAAAATTAATATATTCCCACACCACAGGTCCTTGTGTAAGCGCAATACAATGGTCTGTATTGTCTGTCTGTCAGCAGATCCATGTCTGATTTGTGGTTTACCTAGATCCTACAAAGTCTTGAGAAAATTACAGTTTTGATACCTGTCATTCATTAGTAATATTTATATTACTAATGTATTACAATATTTGCCCACTGGCAAGTGATGCCTGCAGTCTGGTTAACTGTCAGCCAGGCTCACAACATGAAAGAAAAGGAATGACTTTTCCTCCTTATTGAATGAAAGAACCCAATTTTTGCTGCCTTTCCCTCAGCACTTGGTTTTCTGAAGGGATTTCAAGTGGCTCTCCGGTGGTTTGGTTTAGGATGGGCACAGCTTTCTGCAGCCCTGGGGAAAACTAGAGCAACAGAAACAAAGTCATCAAGCCCAATTCCTTACACTGCAGGTCCTGACTCACATCTCTCTGCTCAGAAACTCACTGGGTATCATGCCAAAAGCAGTTTGAGTTTCTCCCCTCACCTTCGTTTTGCCACGATGGACATCCTAAGACCTAATATCCTGTGTGCATAGGAAGATGTCCTCCCTTCCAGACTGAATGCAGCCTTGGAAATTTTAAACATCTCCTTTCTTGGCAATATTTTTCTTTCCTTTATATTACTTTTTAGTGTACCTAATTATTGTAAATGTGGACAACTGTTTTATTCCATATTTTCAAGGAACACTTTTTTGCTTATGTACACATTGTCTGTGTACATGTTTTGTGCCAACTGTTTAAAAAATGCATTTTCTTTCTCCTTTGCATTTCAACCTGTTCAGAAAAGTCTAGCTGAATGGTGTCTCACCTGTGGAAGTGGCTTTGCTTAAGTGCTAACACTTGGCAAAACTTACTTAATATTAATGAGGTTTTGTTTCAGAAGGCTACCAAAACAAGTCTTTACTAAACTATTTGATTATTCTCTGTTTTGATTTTTTCTAGTTTTGTGCTGGACGACAATAATGCAAAAACCTAAGAGAATGTGGCACAAAACACTTCATTTTGTAGGAAAGAGGTTTTTCATTATTTCTGTGAGGCTGTTCCCAAATGGAACGAAGACAGCTGCTGAGAAGTTAAACATTTTGCAACTTACCTTCTGTAGAAAGAGAAAAGTGAGAGCTACCTGTGAGACCAGGCCAAATATTAAAAGAGATCTTTGTAATGAATTTCTTCTGAAGATTAAGTTGATTCTCAGTCAGCCCAAGGATCCTACATTTTCCATTCTATTGTGTTAATAGATATGGGAGTGAAATGTCTCTTTCTTTTCCCCCCTTTTTTTTCACCCTTCTCCTTTCCCTTTTCCTTTCCCACATAGGATTTTTTGCTTTCAGGGATTACTAGCCCCTTCAGTTGGATAGTGTCCTGGACTTTCATTCTGACTACATATTTAATACGAGAGCAAATCAGAATTTGGAGTCAGCCTTGCTCACATGAAGCTGAAGATCCATCAAATATTTTGTTGGTAGAAGGTGCACTCTCTGTATGATTAAAATCCCCCAAAATTTCTTGTTGTGTGAGGCAGCTGAAACCAATACAGTTTCAAAATTGTGTTTAAGTCTAATCTAAAGAAATCTGTTTCACAATGAAAGTAAGCAAAAATGTGTGTTGTGTGTAAAATTTTGCCCAACAATCTACCAACCCTTGCACATATCTCAGTGTTTCCATTGAAGTTCATCTGCCCTGGCTCAGGGATCTCTAAGGGAGATCTGAGGAGGTCACCCAGTAACTGAAGAGCTATCCTAGGTAGAAGAGGTATCAATACAGTATGTTTCAAGACATATTCTTAAATCCTGATTTACATAACTGCATAACCTTTGTGTATCTGTTGTAAATACATAAAATAAAAATTCCATGTACACCTTCTGTTAACAACTATTGCAGTTTTGCTCAGAAGCTCATTCCCCTGTGGATGTTTATGCATGTGCACCACATACCCAGAAAAGCGTCCAAATATTCCTATGCCCCACATTTTCCATTCTTTCTTCTAACAAGAGAGTTGTCTGAAAGACTGGTTATTTTAGCAAAATGAAACACACTGATATGACATGCCGATACCCCACATATTGGGAAGAATGAAAGGATCTGATTTTCTGTGAGAACTCTTTTGGTAAACTCACATGCTTGAATGATTAAACCCAAGGATTAAAATATCTTTTACAATGTGTAATTTTTTTCCTTTCTCTCAATAACTTTAACACAGGAAGGGAGGACAGAGGAAGAGAGAGAAATAAGCTTATATTCTTAACTTTCCTAACCCATATTCCATTCCAGAACTATAAGATGTGATAAAGATAGGTAAGCAGATTAATTTAGCAGACTTTCAGACTTTTGAAGCAAAAGAGGGAGGCAGAAACATTTTATCATTTCTGACATATGGAGCATGTAGTTCTGACTGCAATATGGAATGGATGATCAAAGTCATATTTTCAATAGATTCTAGGAACATTTTTAGCCTTAAAGTCATTAGTAAACTTCAATTTAGGAGCTGAACCCTAAAACCTTAATTTGGACAAAGCACTCCTACTTGGGAGCATAGCAACTCACTCACAGGTCAAAATTTAATATAATTCTTGAACCAGGCAGCTCAATGTCTTGGAGAAAATGACTAAAAAATACTTAGAAAATACCTTCAAGGGATGAGGATGAAATTGAGAGCAAAGCACAGGAAAAATAAGAACTAGGGCTTTCAAAGAAAATTGAAGCTTTGGAGAGCCTTCAACTATTTTGATTTATATTTAAACATTTTAGAGATTGGAGCTTTGATTAGCTGAGACCCTCTCCAGTTCCCCTTCAGATCTGATTTATGGGCAGGCTGAATCTCAGTAAAATGAAAGCTAAATGAGGTGTTCTTTAAAATTACCTTTGAACACTTAAAGAAGGCAAGGAAGAGGGCAACTTGGTTGGGGCTTACATGAAGGGGAATGGGATATGAGGGTGAGCGTTTTTAGGAGCTGAAGTATTTTGAATACTGGAGAGGGGGAAGGAGCAGAAAGAACAGAATGTCAGGGTGTTTCTAATTGCTACATGTGATAGCAGTTATATATACATCACTTTTGACTGGGAGATGCATGAAACTAGACTTGTTAGCACAAACAAGGCTGTTTGTGCATATGTAAGATGGGATTTGGTGGGGGTTTTGGTGGGTTTTTTTTATTGTTGGGAAGAAATTTTTTTCTCAGTTTACTGAAGAAATGGCTTTCTCATTTTGGTGTTTACAATTGATTGTCTCAGCCTATCCAAGGTTATTCTGACAGAAATTTTGTAGCTCTCAAGAAGCAGCTAGATACCTCCAGGTGAAATTGTGCAGGGGTGATTCACAGTGAATGACTCCAGCATAGAATCCTAGAATGGTTTGGGTTGGAAGAGAACTTAAGGATAATCTTGTTCCAAGACCCCTGCCACGGGCAGGGACACCTTCCACTATCCCAGGTTGCTCCATGCCCCGTCCAACCTGGCCTTGGACACTTCCAGGGATGGGGCAGCCACAACTTCCCTGGGCACCCTGTGCCAGGGCCTCGCCACCCACACAGGGAAGGATTCCTTCCCAATATCCCATCTAGTCCAGTCTTTTTTCAATGTGAAGCCATTCTCCCTTGTCCTGTTCCTCCATCCCTTGTCCCAGGCTCCTCTCCAGCTTTCCTGGAGCCCCTTAAGGTGTTCTCTACTCCAGGCTGAACAACCCCAGCTCTCTCAATCTGCCTTACTAAGAGAGGTGCTCCAGCCCTCTGATAATTTTTGTGGCAATTATCTTGGACTAACATCCTTTAATAATATGGTGGATAGAAAAAGTTCTGCACATGACCATGGTCTTCCCAGTCCTCCCCAGTTTTTGCTTTTCACGTTACCATTCTATCTAATAGATACACTCTAACTCACACTGGCATTATCAAAAGCCAGCCAGAAACAGATAAAAGTGCCCCTTAAGGCAGTATCCAGGTCTACAAATGTTCTCAGCCCTGCTCTCCTCACAGCTGCTGGAGTAGGAACTGGCTCTGCTCAAGGATGTGCAGTTTGTGACCGTGGCACACTGAGTGACCGAGTCCCACCCCACCAAGCTGCTGCAGTTGTCTCATCCCTGCAAGAAAAATATCAGGTGCAGAGGAAATTGCACATGACAATTGTTTGAAAACATGTCTCTTAAATGAAGTAAGGAATGTGTCATAAGCAGATGATCCCTGTGAGAGTGGTAGCTGCCAAAATCGTGAGTTAGGTCATGATGTTTGTAGAAGATTTTAATATTTTGCAGCTGGAATGTGGCTATAACGACGTATTCCCACCCCACATTCTTGCTGAGTTTGAAGGCATGGATACAAATGATTACTGACTGGCTCAAAAACTTCCTTGCAGATACTGTGGATTTGTGTCTTGACAGCCTTTATCATGGCAAGACAAACTGTTGAGGTATTATGAGTGCAAAAGATTGAGTCTGACTGTGGGGGAATGTTTAAGTTTTCCTAGTTAGTTAAACAGCCGTAGGGCATCTTGGATTGGGTTCAGCTTCATGGCTTGGACACGGATCTCAGTTATCCTCTGTTCTTGGCACTGGTCTTTGCTTGCCTGACAGCCTAGTGATGGGAATCCAGGATCTTCGACTGTATAAATCTGTTCCTGCATAGGTGTCACCTCATTCTGCAGTTGCGTGCTCAGCATTCAAACATTTCTCCTGGTCGTTTCTCACTGACAACTGTTTCTTCCCAGCGGGGAGCAGATGAGCCATGGCAAGCCATTATCACTCCTCTAAGGCGATGTTGAGTCAGCTTCGACATCCGTCCTGAAGATAACTGTGGTCTTGTGCAGTCAATGGCTTGGATCTTTCCCTGTTTGCCAGAATATTGTCCCAGCAAGGCAGTCTCACTCTTATCAACATGAACAGCTCACATGCACACCCTGGAACGTGCATGTGGATGAGTAGAGGCCTTCTTGTGATATCTCTTGCGTTCCTTGTAGGGTTTTTATTCCAGACACATCCAACGATTTTGCTGCTAGTGATGTGGCTGTTAGCAGCCAGTTCGAGAGAGCCACTGTGTGCTGAGGAGCATGGTTACTATTTTTGTAACTACTGGCATCAAATAATAACTTAAATGGTGTTGCTTCTGGAATTAGCCAGATCCCACAGTTTTTCATCTTTGTTCTTGAGATATTTGGCTTCCCCTGTCTCCCTAATCGCTTTCTTATGTGTTAAGTCAGGGTTGAGCCTTTCTGATGCAGAGCACTCTTTCATGCACAAGCCATAAAGTCGCACAGAGTTTGATCATGCTTCCAGACAGAGAAATGGAAGCTTCTTAGGAGAATTACGTCGGGACTGGAACCTCAGTGCAGAGGTTCCCCCTCTCCACAACTCCTGGGAGACAGCAAAGGCCCTAGGAAGGTCACCAGAACTTCTTGCCTGCCTAAATAAGACCCATGGCTGAACCAAAGAAGGAGTTGGAGTAGAGGAAAAAGATCTGTGCAGGCATGCAACATCCAGTCACAGCAGTCGAGGCTGCTAATCCTGCTGTCTCTGAATGGCAGGTGCCATTGGTGTTTCCTTTGGAAACATCTCAGTATTGGGGATGTCCTGTGGCCAGTCCCAAGGAGGCTGCTGCCAATCCCAAGGAGCACATTGCAAATGGTGATGGGGCTGCCTGCAAATGGCAACACACAGACACCCCCATGAGGATGTTCTCAGCCTGCCACACACCATCACGCACGGGGACTAAACAGATGTCTCACTTCTCCAAAAAACTGGATTGCTTATTTCTTTGCAAAGACAGAATAGGCAATAAAGGGATTGCAAACAGGATGGACACCACCGGTCTGTGGCTGGAGAGTATGAACTGGGGGTATTTAATGGCTTAAGTGATCATGCCATAAGCATTCCTGCAGGATAAATGGGAAAAAAGTAATGTCAAGGAAAGGTTCTGAAGCAGTTCAGAGGTTTTAAGAAGGAGAAAGTTGTGCATTTCTTTGTCCCTCAGGTCCACAGCTAGCTTTGTCTATCTGCACTCATTCTCACTTAGCTAACACCCACTCAGCAAAGAATTTGGCAATGTTTAAAACCATACCCGTTCAGCAAAGCACAGAGGCAAGTGTTCTGTAGGAAATATGTACTGAAATCCTTCTCCTAGGCATCTCATTGCCAGCCTGACCTCTGCATCCAAATTCTAGCCAAAACTGAACTGATGACAGGAGGTTTGGTCAAAGGACATTGCTCAGAGTGGTATCACAGTTTGAATGTGTACAACAACTGAAATTTGAACATAGGAGCTAAACCTAATCTCTGATGCAGGTGCAAAATCACCATCCTTCTTCAACTATGGAAACCATCTTTGCTGGAGCTTTACTGGTCGGGATTTCTGACTAGTTTTATGCAGGAAAAACCACAGTGATTTCTAAGGATCTCTACTGCATTTGAGCTGAGTTGAAATAATGGAGGTTGTTAAACTGAAAAAAAGAGATATCTCATATCTGGTCCCAGGTGCAATTTCAGATATAGGCTGTTTGAAGCTGGAATGCCTGGATGTGTGGAACAAGGCTGCTGTTGCAGCTTGTCACTGCCTGGGTAGTGAGGGACAAAGTGAGTACATGAAATGGATGTGTGCAGGCACAAAATCTGAATGCTTACAGTTTTGTAAAGGCGCAAAAGTTTAATCAGTGTAAATTGCTGTGGGAGTACCAAGTCTAAAACAACCGAAAATTGATTCCAACTTACTTTGGAAATATCCTGGTGAACTGACAATTATTTTTGAACAGCTCCATCACTACTGAAGTCCAAGGAAGTCTTGCCAGTGATTTCAGCGTGAGCAGAAAATTGCTGATTAATTCTAAAAGACCACCCTCCTCTCAAATTCAGTCAGCACCTTTCAGGTCTTTCTTTTCCTTGTCAACCCCTATCCTAAAAGACATAATCTCCCATGATGTGCTGCTTGAAAACAGAATGAGTCAAGTGGCAAAAGGAAGGTGAAATCCTATTTTCAGAGTCCAGGCTACCAAAGATGAAGTGCACACCCAATGTTAGCTATTTACATATCAGACTTTTCCGACGATGGCTACAGCCACCTTCAGACTACACCTCCCTTTCAAGAGGAAGCTGCAAAGTTAAGATTTTCCTATGAGTAGTTCATAGACAGCAAACATATGCAGAGCTATTACTTCTCTTCTGATGTATAAGGTTACTATATTATATATAATATATGTAGTATGTATTTATACTCTCTCTATATATATTATATGACTGTATTCTGATATATAGACATACTGTTCAGCCCCCAGTCTGAGGAATGAGCAACACATTCCTCCTCCCATGACCATCTCATCTTCATGCAGCATCTACAAAATGCCCCAAAAATCACAGTTTGAGCACTAACCGCATCTCCCTGGTGTGGTTTAAAGTCGTGTGACAAGACAAAACTCGGATGTGATGGCCTGGGTCGTGATGTCATTGTTTCATGCCAATTATAACAATAAAGTAGCAACAGCTAAATGTTATCCAATGGCTGCACTAAGAATAGGTTGACTGAAATGTAATGACTATGCATCATCATTAGAGAGCTGCTGAGTCTCAGAGAATCTCTTCTAATGAACAATTGGATAATCACCAGCAAACGATGACTTTTGCAATTGAATCTAAAAGATGAACTCATTGATACCATTGGATTATTAGGAGCTTATGTATTGATGTTCAATCATTCTAATAGATGTGCTTTTCTTATTGTAGAATATGACAGTAAAAGTGCTGTGAATAGTAATTTCCTAATAATAACCCTAATGATGCTAATAATACCATAATCTTATTTAATCTAATTTAAATAGACAGAAAAAAAAGACCTACTTAGAACCACTCGTCTTTTGTTGGTGGAAATTCTCTCAATATAAAAATTAAATTTCTTTCCAACTCCTTTGGCACACAGAAATCAAAGCCACTCACCACTTACAAATCAGGCAGGAGTCCCAAATCTGTAAAATCTTTAGGGAAGCACTAATGTGTTGTGTTTAATAGGAATGAATTTAAGCATCTGCTTACAGGCTTTGCTGAACTGAGCTTTCTCAGGCTTTTGGGCAGGGACTCAGTTCTAAATGAGATTAATTTTGCATCCATGTTGGCATGTCTATTATTACCTGAGTCAATTTAGTTTGTAATGAAGCCTCAGCAAATGATTGCATGAGTTAACAGAGAAGAAGAGAGTGTAGATGAAGGCACACGGCAAAGGCACAGCTGACATCAGCTGTCTGGCACACCAAACTCTCAGCATATAGTGAATTTTCTTGACTCCACATGTACTTTTAATATCCCATATTGGAGAGAAATCCTCTGAGAGCATGTCACCCAGACATGGACTTGCCTCAACGGTATTTAAAATAAACTCCATCATCAAATATTTTCGTTTGCGTCCACCCTGAAATTGCAATACCTTTGCTATGTGTGTAAACACCTAAAATTTGACAGAGGTAATCCTGTAAGAGAAGAATTAAAAGCAACTCCTTTTTTACTGTGAGCCCTATTTCATCTGTGTGTTATATATGTGGTTTTGTTTTTCAGGCATATCTTCCTTTGTGCAAACAAAGTCAGGATTTCTGTGTTTTGCAGAGCTGATGCGTCCCTGGGAATAAGGGCTGGATTCTCTTGTGGCTAACACTTCAGTCTGAGAGAAAACTTCTGGTTGCAAAATTTTTATTGGTGGCAATGAGCGAGACAGGAGAAACAAAATCTGAATTCTGGACTATTTGTGAGGCTGCCTGCCAGCCTAAAAATACCTTTCCTGCTCAGCAACACAGATGAGTGGTCAAATAAACAAGGTAGTTGTCATTTTCTCTGAAAAAGTCCCTTTTCAGAATCAAAAAGCAAGTTCAAAGCAAGCAAGTTTTACAAGGGAGGGTAAAATGCCATGATTGCTGAAAAATTCACTGTTGCTGGCAGTGGGGCCTTGCTGGAGACACCACAAGTGGACCCAGTGGTGACGATTGTGTGTGGATAAGAATGGGACAGGGTGATTACAGGAAGAGAAGTGAGGAATAGTAGTGGGATCCTGAACTAACTTAACCCCAAACCCCCCACTTTTCTTTCCCACCTGAGCTCCTAATGGTTCAGCAAGAGCCAGGATGAAGGGTATTAATTCCAGAAAGAGCTGGAACTGCAGGAGCTTGTTCACTGTCAGTGTCCAGGCTGGGGGTGTTTGGTAGGCAGGGTGAGACCTGGCTGTGCCCTTTTACACTGAAGGAGATGAAATTCTGAGTATTCCCAGCTGGAAACCTTTTACAGTGGGAAAGGAAGGAGGAACACTACCCTTTTCCTATGAAGAAACCGTTTTTCAACCAAGTAATTTTGGAAATAGGCGGGTGCATTATAAATCTCCACAGTGCTACTTCTCTGGAAAACAGCACAGAATATGCAATTTTCTGACAGAAAGTCAACAGCTTTTTGTTACTCTCAGTTTTTCAGCCCCAGCATTTGCCTGCCCACCAGCCTTAGCATCAAACGAGGAACATGCCCACGTGCAGGGGAGGACTGCAGTGCAGGTACCGGGTTAGATGACCGTGCTCTGGTAAACCCTGCTCAGCTCTCCTTAAAAGTGGCCCTCAAAGCCACTGTGGGCAACTCCAAGCTTGCTCTGACTTGTGCTGGCTGCTCGTGGTGTCAATGCCCAAGAGGATGAGCAGGGTGTGAGGGTGCCTTGGGCCATGCCTCAAGTGTACGGAGTGTGGTGGTGACGGGACCTGTCACAGCACAGTTCCCCTGTGAGCATCTCTCTCCCAGGAGGGTTTGAACAGACCACGGGATGATTGTACTGCTCAGTTTATCCCTGGGAGCACTGGGATTTAGGTATTCCCACCTGTCTTTGCTCCGGCAGGGTGTAGTGGAGGGGAATGTGCTCCTCTGGGATCCCCTTGCTACCGAGCGATCCCATGGAGACAGACTGACAGAGTGTTAAAAATAAAATTAAAGGAAGGCTGCAAATGACAGAAAAGTTGAAGACAGGACTTTCAGAGAGCACGGTTTGTCAGGAAGACAGCTGCTTTTTGTAGTATGCCTGGCATGGCTGATGGCAGAGACATTTGACATTTAGCTCTGACTGAGTGGCAGGTGGGGAGAAGGCAGACAGAGATACTGTAAGCAAATCACTTGGGAAGCAGAATTAGGAAGGGGCAGCATTTGGGGAAAGTTGTGCAGCTTTGGCTGGACTTCTTGGCTGATTCACAGTGCTTGAAGGGCTGGATCCAAAGTCCCTTGACATCACTCTTCCATTCCTTCATGGAAGGAAAAAAAAGAAACTCAGAGCTCCAGAAAAAAGAGTTTCCTTCCACAAGGGCCTGCTTTCCTCAGGCTGTCAGAACTGCCTGTGTCCAGCTCTCCTTCCCCAATGAGGCAGAGCAGGATTTGGTCCTCAGGGGTGACAGATGCAGGGACAAGGGACAAAGACCTCCGAGGTGGCAGCAGTAATTTCTGGGGTCCCCACCTTTTCCACTGAACTGTTGTTGGAGAGAAAATAGAGTGATGTATAAGGGGGATTACATCTAAGGATGTCTTTCTTTCTCCTTTTCCTAGGGCAACCCAGCCCTGGCACAAGAGTTTGAGCAACTGGAAATTTTTTGAATGGAAATGGTCCTTAGGGTCTTATTTTCTCCATTTGCAGAATGTGGGTACCAGCAGGGACCTCCCTCCCACTTCCCGAGGTGCCTTTGGGATTGCCAGGGGCTGGGGTTTTATTCTTACCACTAGAAGGGACTTACCCCTGCAGGACAGATTTTATCTGTGACACTGAATGAGCCCATGGCTTTTGGTTGCTACCCCTGGGCTGTTCATGCACCACACTAGATCCCTGCCAAGCACCTAGGACAGGATAATACACAATGTTGGGTTTTTTTTTTTTTTTTTAGTGTATTTGGATACTTTCACTGTGTTTCCAGCCCAGCTCTGATCTGTGACTCATAAGAAATAATGCTGGTCACTGTGAACTGGGGAACCCCACAAAAAACTGGGAGTAAGTCTCTTATCATCTACTGCTTATCACATGGACCTACTGATATATTTGTTCCAGACTTGCTTGAGCTCCATAATTTAATTTACTATATTTATGAGGTCTTCCTTATCTCCAAATACATTTCCTTCTTATTTATTGTTCAGGAGACACTTGGCAGAAGTAGTTAAGTACCTCAGTAATTTACAGTCATCGTTAATTTCATGACTGCCAATTTATTAGTGTTTACACCTTCTGTACAAGCAGACAAAGTATTCGATACAGTAAATGAATTTATCCCAAAACATTTGTCAGGCTGTATTTGTTAGTGTGAGTCTTTCTCTGTCAGTGCAAGGATAAACCATGGGACAAGAGAGGACAGTGTGAGCACATGTGACATAATTATCTAGGATCAAAGACGTGAGGGATTCCATCAGGCAACCCTTTTTTAACCTGTGTATGCCAGAAGATCTTTGTCTGGAAGATGAAGACAGAGAATGCAAATTACACTGAACGTTGGCTTTGGAAAAGAGAGGGATTTGTGAAAAGAAATATTATTTGCTCAAGTATTTTCTTTTAAATAGGAAAAAATAAATTGTACTTTTTATTTTCGTTGTTTTGAACTGAAATATTTTGAACTGTGGACCAGACCCAAAATGGCTGAGGAGCAATTTTGTTTCAAACTCTGTTTGACTAAGGTGCTATCGCATTTCATACAAGCTGTGATTTGAATATTCATCATCTCCCATAGGCAAAACTTCTCCCACCAGGTTTGTGGCATAGCTGCTTTTTCTTTTTCTCATCCATCTCAAATTCAAAGTGTTGAAAAAGTCCTACTGCAGGCCAGCTGTCTGGAGGCTTATGTGTAATTGTACTCCTGCTTCCAGCAGAGAGAAATCTGTGTAGTGCTGGGAATGATGTGTTGATGTTGAGTTTATACCTTGTCACAGGCTCAGTATGTATCTATTGGAAAATGCATCTACTTTCCTTATGCTTTTCTTTCCTTCTGAGAAGTGGGAAAAATAACTCTGGGCAGAAATTTCTTTCTGAATAAGTTTTGGGGGTGGGGGTACAGAGGCAGGATTTCAGTTTTATTATGATTTTCCACCTAACATCTCATTTTAAATGAATTCAGCCCCCAAAATATTTTGAATATTGTGCCAGAGGGAGATTGGAGTTTACTGCTAAACCTTCTGTAATGTATCATGGTTTCTCTTCTTACTGAAGGGAAGTTGAACATTTGGGAAGTCTCCGACAGTGAAGTGTTAAGGGAGGTGTAGTCTTGCTGGTGAGTCCAGCTTTCAGGTGAGAATGGGATGGCAGGCAGCAAAATACACCCCTGAGACCTTCATGACAATCCTCCTTTAGTAAAAAATATTTGCCTCTTAGTAGTGCTTCTAGTACAAAATAAATTTAAAAAAGCTCTTTGTGGAAAAGAAACTATTGTTAATTAAAAATTGCTCTTCATGAAAGCATCAATTTCCTAATCATAGGATTGTTAAGGTTGTAAAAGCCCTCTAAGATCACCGTTAACCCAGCACCATCACCTTGTTTACCACTAACCCTTGTCCCCAAGTGCCACA